>CM076581.1:1119299517-1119637261 GCA_034641835.2 Pinus albicaulis | reverse complement strand
TAGGGGCCCTTTCGCAAGTGGGTAAAATTTCTTCTCCAGTTCAAACGTTTAATAAGAAGAGGCCATCGAGCCATCATTTGCATTATTATCATTTTGACTCTCTTTATAACTTCTGTATATTTGTGTTTTAGTTGTTTGAACTGACATACTAACCTCCTTTATTTCCATTAAGGTTTTATAGCACGAGCTCCCCACTTCTGCATCATTACCATCATTTAAGTCGATACACTCCTCGCATTTGTGCAATTTCATACGTTGGACACATTAATCCCCATAAAAATAATCCTGTTGATTTTTTAAGAATTGTTAGTTACAGGCATATATGACGGTTTCCTAATCCTATTTACTTACTTGCACTAGATGCATTGATTTGAGTGTAGATAGTGATTTCTAATACTATTTAATTACTTGCATTAGATGCATTGATTTCCGTGTATATGTTGTTTTCCAATCATATTTGATTTTTTGCATTACATGCATTGATTTTATTGTATATGTTGATTTCTGATTTGATGTAATTGAGTCTATGGTGGGACATTAATTTTAAAGTCATTGGATTAATAGTGTGCATTGATTTCATTTTAAGCACAAAAAAATATTGACAATGTAGATTTACTTTTGTGTTGTAGTAATTAAAACTAATAATATTGGAGAGCAAGAGAGACAAGTCATGATGTTTATTACAACAACTCGAGCTAAATATTTAAATGGTTTATGGTTTCAACTGTCTTTTTCATAATTGATATGAAAAGATGACAAAACTAACAAGGGTGACAATAAGAATAGTAGAAGAAAATAGTTTGAGATTGATCACAATGAAGGCTATTTGTAATTTAATACATTCTTATTATTCACATTTTCCATCATTCAATATTATTGCATTGTCACTTTGCATTCAAAAAATTTATTTCATCATTTTTCATCATTACAGTTATTTTACAATATTTATCATCTCAATAAGTTGAGGTAACTAAGAAAATTTAAAATTAAAATGAATCGATAAATCTCAAACATGTTTGGCATATTTAAAATGGTTATATTAATATTAGATGTATTTTGATATTATTGATAAAATTAATCATATGTTCCTCATATTATCGATAGATTTTTCTTGGCCGCACACAACTGAAACCAACCTAGATCCATCTTAACTCCGGATCTATCAAGCGTCGAGAGGGATCAAATCTCTCGAGGTGCAAACCTTTCCTCAAGTTTTGCACTAAAAAAAGAGGTTTACACCTCTAGATATTTGATCCCTCTCGGCACTTGATAGATCCGGAGTTAATATGGATCTAGGCTGGTTATAAACAATTTTTAAGGTAAGGTGCAATACTAACTTGCATGCCACTCCTTTTGTTGTTTTTAATAAGAGAGAGACACTATGACATCTAATATATCATGAGAAATGATAGGACCACCTTTAATATCTTGATTTTTGATAGAGATTGGGCCTTAGGGTTGAATTGACATGGTATATGAGATTATGTGAGAGTGGGGTTCACATAATATATGGATAATTAATAAAAATTTAAATTTGAATGTTTCCCTAGGAAAACTCAATTAATAAAATAAAAACCAATTTTTCCGTTTCCATTTCATCTAATGAAGTGTTGTCACATAAGGATTTCAAAAACGACCATTCTTAGAATTAACTTATGGGACACAATAAAACATAGATTGAAATGAGAAGTGATTACTAAGTAACATAAACAAACAAGAAAATTTTATGATATTAACCATTTTCAATTAAGCAATGCTATAATTATGCCTCAAAAGGATAATCAAAAAGACTTAAAATATTGTTTAAACATAAAATTTATTTTCACAATAATGATGTTATAAAATTGAGGAAAAAATGTTAAAATTTAGGAAATATTGTGTTTCTTGGGTGAGAGGAAATGATTATGGAAGAATTATATAATGTAAAGATAGTCTAAAAATATGATGATAAATATATATAAGAATCAATACATAAATAAATAATTAATTAATAAGGTTTCAAGTGTAGACTTAGGAAATAATGAAAAATAGTGAATCTTGATGATTACTACCCCATTTCTTAAACTCAAGTTGGTTTATGTGTGGATTAAATGGATCATAATTGATTACTAGCATGTTTATTACATGATTTAGTAAAGTATAATTAATTAGAAAGTCTATTGTAGTAATCTTCTAAACTGCTACATGTTGCTAACATTAACTATTCAACTATTGTTGTGATGACATATTGAGTTGATGATGGTTTTCCTATTGAGGTGACATCAATCATATTTGAGAATTGAAACTAGAAGATTAAATGTTGAAAAATAATAATAGGTTGCATATAGGGTTGGGAACCATGTGAATATGACATTAATTATGAAAGGTGCAATAGAATGAGATCTAAAGTTTTGATGTGATGTTTTTATGGCACCTTAAGGCTTAGAAAATGCTTAGTAAAGACCCAATTAAAGGATGTGGATGCATAGATCAACCACTCCCACAATAAGTAATTCTCATTATTATGATACGATGAGATGAGTGAATCATCACTACATTAGAATCTAATGTTGAAGAATAAAATATTGTGCCAGTATCCAACAAATCAAGAAACTTTTGTTGTACTCAATCAAATTTGAAATACTCACATTGTGCCTAGAAGTAACTTGATCTAACAGTTCTAAAGCACTTGATAACCTTGTTATAAATTTGTTGTTTCATAGTGATTTCTTGTTATTTTCCAACATGATATTAAACATCGGAGCCATCACAAGGTATGATGGTAGATTAAGATTGGAGCTATTGTTTCCACACTATGTAGTGATGGTATGTGGTTTATTTTGCACTAGATGTAGCTTGCTATGAGGTCCTTTGAATATAAATTTGTATATATAAACTACACCTTATTCCCAATCAAGAATACATGGATACGGACATAATGCTTTATGTGGTCATGCCACTACTCAATTATTTGATGGTCATCGCAAATTGTTGTTAACCAAGCATTAAAACTTTTGGAATTGATCAATGAAGCATGTTCCGTTGATAAGTTATTTATTTTTTGATGCATAAATACCTATAATTAATATAGAAAGGTACGTTATGCCCATGGGTATTGGAGGTTAAATTCTAAAGAGAAAACTTATAAGGGGTGATGTATAATTTGTCAAATTATTTTAAGCTTGATTGTTGTTTCTAATTGAATGAATTCCAAATTTTCATTGCAAACCTAGGGATGTTGATAATTACTGTCATGCTGAGGTTGTTGATGAACATATATTAGATTATGAAACACATTCTCTTTCCCTTCCTTCAATATAATTGGTTAAGGGAGAGTTAATAATTTGCATCATTTATATATTTGTAATAGACAATTTAGTCAGTATTCATAAAACACCAAGTGAACCATCACACAAAGCGAGCTCAAGTGGTTGAGTTATTTGAGATTCATGTAGGAGGTTTCAAGGTCAATTCCCTAGGGTTATTTCCTCATTCAATATATCCATTGGGTTAGACATCACAATTAGTGCCAACGAGTTTGCACGAGGTGTCATTTATGATGTGGGGAAGTGCCTAGGAGTTTCTCCACAAAGTTTTTATTGAAAACAAAACACTAAATGAATCAATGAAAACCATAAAATTCGAGAAGGTTTATAAACAAAATATCTAGCAAGGTAGGTATCCAAAAAGAGTGAATCTCAAGAGTAAATACTTTAATCATCCCTAATCTAGGAATAACATAAGGTTCCAGGGTAAATATACACATGGGTTAGTTGGGTTATAATTCCATGATAAATCCAATCCAAGTGACTTCTAATTTGACAAGGACATCACATTAGTTCTAATGATATTTTCCATTATACAATTATGAAACTTGTGGTTATCCCACTCTAGAGATATATAGGATGGAGGATGATAATATTTTTGGGTTGGGGATAGGAGCTTCATAAAGACTCCATTGGGGAGTTGAACTATACTCTTAATAAGATTCAATGATGATAGAGGTAAAAAAATTAATTTATTTTATAATTTTCCCATTTTGGGCTTTGAAGGATTAGTCCAAATTATTGATTATTTTCTACTAATTTTATATATTTTATGCTACTAATGTTATGAAAGATTATATTTCCATCATATAAACCTTATAGTATAAGTCTCCTATGTTACCTTTTATATTTTTTTATAGCTATCTAACAACTCATTGGTGTTTAGGTTGTTCATAGCATTGATGTAGCACCCTTTTTCACCTTCAACTATGATTTTTCCTTTGTTCCCTCCAATCACATCCCCAGAGAATTAATTCTAGGTTTGACACATTATTCAAGCTATATTCAATAAATTCTTACTAACAATATGGTATTATTGTTGTGAGGAAGCTCCCCTGGCCATCATAAATTTTTCTCTACTACAACATATTACATTAATAGTTTTAAATAAATGAAACCTCTTTCACTCAAAGCCTTTTTTTTATTCACTCTTATAATTTCTCTTGTGTTGATATCTCTTCAAATGTAGCCTCATGCTGTAACTTAATCCTTTCCTTTCTAGACTATGATCCTATGGGTACCTTGATTCTTGAACCTTGTCTCCTCTAATTGGATTTTTACTAGTTCTTCTCATGGTAACCTTGTTCCCTTTGCTTTTTTGGTTGTACCCTCCTCTCAGATCATTTAGTACCCCAAACCATAAATAATGGTGTGGTTCCAATGAGCCTTAAACATGTTTCTCCCCATAAAAATTTGTTCAACCTTTCTAGTTTTAGTTTAGATAACCAAGCTCATATTATTTTAGAGAAAGGGTTCAAATTCACCATTTCCCCTATAAAAATCTCCATATAATATATTAGTATTAAGGATTGTCCAAACAACATTAAGGAAGTTAGTAGGAAATCTTTTGTTATTATCTATAGGAAATCCAAACCTCATAAAAGCAACATCAGTAGGATGGAATTCCAATCTCGCAAGGCTCGTCATAATAACCTTGACAAGGTTGTTCTTAAGTATGACAAATGTGGATAAATTTTCGTCCTTGATAAGGAAAATAACCTTAACAATATGTTTAACCGTCTCAGCAATAATGGTAGTTATAAAAATCTTAGTAAGAATCCCCTGAGAAAAATTGATAGGGAGGTTGTTAATTTCATTTTATCGATATTGATCTAGGCCCTATTAGTAAGAAGTTGATTGAGAGAAACCTCCTTACTCCTAGAATCTATGGCCTCCCAACTTAGATCCATAAAGATGGGGCTCCCATGAGATGCATTGTTAATACTATAGGTGGGCCCACTTATCCCCTTGATAAGCACTTATCCCATAAGCTTAAACCTTTTGTAGGTCTCATTGTCTCCTTAGTCAAAAATTATGCTTCCTTTGTAAATGGAATTAAGTCTATTAAACTTAACTAATATGGTATTATGGTAATTTTTGACATCATTTCTCTATTCACTAAAATTCCCATTAGTTAAACCCTTGAGGTTATTAACTACATCACATATCCTAATACTACCAAGTTAGTCAAAAATTTCTTGAATACCACTCTTTTCAGTTTTCAAGATGAATTATATGAAAAAACTTGTGGGGTTGTGATGGGCTCTCCTATCTCCCCCATTGCAGCTAACATTTTCATGGAAGACTTTGAGACCAAGGCCTTGATGTCTTCTCTTCACCCTAAGCTTTGGATAAGATTTTTCAATGATACCTTTGTTATTTGGCCCCATGGCCATATCAAGTTAGAGTTATTTAAAATAACATCTTAATGGCTAGTATAATTCCAGAAAATTTAATATGGTAGTTGAAGCTTATGGAAGCATTCCTTTCCTTGATGTCCTTATCTCCAAAAATGGAGATGGTTCCTTGTCACACAAAGTCTTCCACAAGAATACTCACTAGTAAATAGTACCTCCATGTGAGTTCCCATCATCATCTTACCCATAAATTTAACATATTAAACATCTTAGCTACTCAAGAATTAAGGATTTTTGATGAAAACCACCTTAATGAGGAGAAAGCCCATCTCATGAGGATGTTTGAAATGAATGGTTATAATATATATCAAGGCCTTAGAGCCTTCCAAAAATCCAATATAATTCTTCTAACGATGAATTACGCTATCAGTCATGTGATGAGTGTTCAACTCCCCTTCATCCATGGAACTACTAATAGGATTTTGTGCATTTTAATGAAGAATAAGGTTCCTATGACCTTCAAACCCTTAATATGATTCATAAAACCCTCAAGTCTATCAAATAAAATGTATTCCCTTTAGAAATGAAAGGTGTTTACTTGATCCCGTGCTCTTATGGGATTCTCTATATTGGTGAAACTGGCCACTCTATTAAAAGGAGAATTTAGAAACATGTTGTTGACATCGAACATAGTCATTCTCACTCTTCTACCTTAGATGAGCACTCTGAGAAAAAAAACACCACATCTTCATTAAATATTCCAGGGTCCTTGTTAAAATTAATCATTACCATCATTTGAAGTTTAGGGAGGCCATTGAGATTGAGAAACGAATAAGCAATCTTAACATGGATGATGATTGTAAAATTAACAAGAACTAGATCCCTTCTCTTGCTTTGAGATTTGTCTCCTCTTAGTCTTCTTGGGATTCCTTATCTCTTTTCAGTATTTGTCTCTTCTTTTGTTCAATTCTTTTCTCATTTTTCCCTCTATTTAAGATTTTCCTTTGGATTATTTATTTCCCCTCCTTTCTTGGTTTCTTGACTTTTAAATTCCTTTTTTTTTAAATGATACTTTATCTTCCTTATATTTATCAATCTTATTTTATACATTGATATATAATCTTAATAAAGTTATATATAGATATCATTTATATTACCTTTAAATATTATAGTATTATACTTTTAACATCATGTAAGATATTATGCATTTATATTGATATTATTTAAGGCATTGTATATAAATAAAGCATTATTCTACTTAATTACATTAATATATATTTATTTTATAGAAATACCTGGTTTATATTATATATAATTCTAAATAATGTTAACATTTATTATTAATATCCATTTTTTTAATTATAGTAGGGTATTTAATCATTCATTTATATATATTTACGCCTTAAGGCATTATTATTAAATACTTTCTAACGTTACTTATAATTATATTTATGCAACGTTAGATTGAATGTTAGACGATTAAATAATTGTGTGCCGTCAGATTAATAATCAAAAAAATAGTTAATGATTAGTAGTTAGAAAAATAGTTCGGAGATCAATCTTGCAAAAACAACCAGTTCGTTCTCGTGCTGCATTCCTTCCGGGTACTTTGCAAGTGCTTAATATTCTCACGGGACCGATTCTTTGATATCTCAGGAATCTGAAATGAATTCTATCTAAAATGAATTCTTTCAATGTCAGACAACCGTTTCACTAGATCAGTTCCTTCTGCATTTGAGAGTCTGTTGTATGCAGATATTTTCTTGGGAAATCTTGTGTTGAGTAGCCGCTAGAACTTTAATTCGGAGGAATTCTTTCAATGTCTCAGACAATAGTTTGTCTACTGTTGTTTATATCAGTTGCTTAGGAGTTTGAGAATCTGATATATACAGATGGCATTTAAGAATCCAGGTCCTTAATTTTCTTGCATGTCTTAATTATAAACAATGCAGTACTGCTCTGCATGATCATATTTACAGATTTCATAATTGTTTCTTGTTTGCTTGCACACAATTCATATGTAAATTCTTTTCAATTCTGGGTACTTTGCAAGTGCTTAATATTCTCACGGGACCGATTCCTTCATATCTCGGGAATCTGAAATTAATTCTATCTGAAATGAATTCTTTCAATGTCAGACAACCGTTTCACTAGATCACTTCCTTCTGCGCTTGAGAGTTTGTTGTATGCAGAGATTTTTTGGGAAATCTTGCGTTGTGTAGTCGCTAGAACTTTAATTTGGAGGAATTCTTTCAATGTCTTAGACAACAGTTTGTCTACTGTTGTTTAGATTAGTTGCTTCAGCGTTTGAGAATCTGATATATACAGACAACATTTAAGAATCCAGGTCCTTAATTTTCTTGCATGTCTTAATTATAAAAAATGCGGTACCGCTCTGCATAAACATATTTACAGATTTCATAATTTTTTCTTCTTTGCTTGCACACAATTCATATGTAAATTCTTATGTAATATATTTCTTATTGCGATGATGATCAGGAACCAGGCTTAGAAGATAAAACAAGTGCACTCGATCTATCAACCAATGAAACTCTTGACGCGCTGAAATATATAGGTCTTGCTGAAATATATAGGTCTTAAACTTTTCAACGAACATGTTTAGAATGTGAATATACACAGTGGCAAGTATAAGCCCGTGCGACAAAGGCACCAACAAGGATGCATTCAAAACTGGTAAACTCATCATCGCTCCCATTTAATCCCAAGAGAGAGCAGTGAAAGCTTTGAACAATATAAATAGTTTTCGTAAATAGTTTTCATAATGGTTACTTATCAATATCGTGGAATTGATTTGGCAGGTTTGCAAAGAGACTTTCTGATGAAAAAAAGTTCAAGACCATCAATATCGTTGTGACGGTCTTGAAAATTGCTGCACTTTTCATGGAAAATTATAAAAACTAAATGTCAGGGGTGGAATTTCACTTACTTCTATGGATCTAAATTTATTTAGATTTGATTATATTATTAAATCCTAGTTAGTGTCTCCATTTTACTTTCAGAATATTGGTCAAGAGACATCTCACTTAAATACAAGACTGCCACTTTATTATAGACATATTGATAATTTTATTTTCGGAGACATCTCACTTATATACCAAAATACCACTTTATTATTTTGATAATTTTATTTTCATCCCGTGATATATATATATATATATATATATATATATATATATATATATATATGTGCGCGCGTTGGCGATGGTAGTATAAAAACATTTTTTTGGTGGTTTAAGTTTAATTTAAGCGTATGTGTCTATGGTATTATAATCAAACTTTTCTCGAATGGAGTATTATTTTTGTATTTAATTTTTTTTAAATAATATTAGTATTTGTATATTGAATAGTGAATATAAATAATTTTTAATATTTTTTTATATTTAATTTTTGGATATTATTGTATTATTATTTATAATAAGAAAATTATGTTAATTTTTATAATCTTTTTGTATGTTGAATGGTAAATTTAAATTATTTTTTAGAACTATTAATATTTTTATATTTATGTTATGTGTATGTGTATTGTTAGAATACCATTTATTAATGATTGTGCGAAGAAAATTATTCAATATGTGTGTTTAATTAAAAAAAATGTATCTTATTATAAATTATAGGCTTCTTTTTAAATAAAAATATTTAATAAAAAAACGAAAATAAAGATTAGTGTTTGTATATAGAATAGTGAATATAAATCATTTTTAATATCTTTTATATTTAATTTTAGGATATTATAGTATTGTCATTTATGAGAGAAAATTATGCTAGTTTCTTATAATTATGTTGAATGGTAAATTTAAATTATTTTTTTGAATTTTTAATATAATTTGTTTATGTGATATTCCAAAGAAAATTGTTCAACGAGTGATTCACTAAAAAAAGGGAAAATGTTTAATTATAAAATTGTATCTTATTTTAGTAAAGATTTGAGTTTTTTTTTTTTTTTTTAGAAGTATATTTTTTAAATAAAAATATTTAATAAAATTTCAAAATTTAAACATTAATTGATTTTATATATATTCATAAAAATAAATTGTTATTATTATTCATGTTGAATGTAGTTTATTTATAGGGGGAGAAACTAAGATGGCCTAAATCAATCATATCTATGTTATGAACTAATTATTTAATAAAATTATTTTTAAATGTTTATTATCATTATTATTTTAAAATTTTACTGAATAAAATGTATCTAAATTTTCATACATCCAAATATACATAGTTTTTCTTGTTTTACAATAAAAAATAAAATAATGATAAACTATAAATACAACCCATGGTATTCATGTGGAATGTAGTTTCTTTATAGGAGCAACTAAGATTGCCTAAATCAATCTTAACTTTGGATCTAAACAAATTATTTAATAAAATTATTTTTAAATGTTTATAACCATTATTCTTTTAATATTTTACTTAATAAAATGTATCTAAATTTTGATACATCCAAATATACATAGTTTTTATTGTTCTGTATTATTTTTGTTACAACTATTTTATTATTTCAAAAATATATGTTTTTTTATTATAAATTATTTATGTTACAAATGTTCTATAATTCATGAGTATTATTTTTTTATATATATAAAATATATATTAATAATGATTTTTTTTTTTAAATATGTGATATTTTTTAAATTTCCAAATTATTTTAGAGGAAATGATTTATCTTGAGCAATAATGATGAATGTTCATAATTCTCATTTCTTAAATAACACTAAATTTACCTTTAGAGGGGTCGGTAACAATTGTTTGTATCAAAGTCAAGGATACAAAAGAAATGAGACATGGTGAAGAGAAGCTTCCAACCTTACAACAAGCCCTTAAAAGGCATAATGTTTAATGTATGAAATCCATGTTCCCTAATACACATGAGAAGTGCAATGAAAAATCTTGGAATTTGGAAAATGTCATGAACCTTATCTCATGCTCCATTGATTTAGATCTAAAGTATATGGAAGAAGAAAAGCAGGACAATGGATACATATCAAGAATGTATGATTCTTTAGAAGGAAATGACATTGACAAGGCTAGAGGACATGATTTATCTTAAGCAATAATGGACCAAATAGTAGAATTAAAAATAGAAGATGAATATTCATAAAATGGGTTACTCAAGGATTTTGGAATCCATATGAACTACATTATCTCACTGATTCAAGCAAGTGCTCAAAAAGAGACAGATAATAGTGATATAGAGACAATTTATTCATAAATAAGAGAAAGCTAGAATTATGACCTGAGATAGAGTTATGAGAAGAGAAACATTCCAATTGTAAGGAGGAGTCAAATTTATGTGAGTAGTAGTTCATTCAACATAATTCTCCACCGCTTATTCTGGAGGAGAAATTTCCTACTACCTCATCAATTGAAGAAGGTCCGCATGAGAAAAACAGAAGAGACTGTCACCCTTCTCTTTTTTGTCTAGCAGTCTCTTTACCTCTACCCTTAAATTCAATGACTCAAAAATTACTATACAAAAGACACTTACCTATTGCAATCAGTTGAAAAAAAATAATCTCTAAAGGGTCACTAGGGGAGGAATCTATTATTTAAAATATCGGGAAAATAATTTCATTTCAAAACAAAAATTTATTACATTTAAAATGTGTTCCCATTCTTGTCACTACAAAAATTGATTGTTGTTTTTTATTTGATGGGAAAATAAATGATCTTTAAAAGGAACTAAAGTCTTGAATTATGATCCTTAAAGAAGTCGCTAGATTCTCTGATTATGAGCTGATTTTTTCTTCTAACTTTTGGGTTTTCATGATGTTTGCTATTCAAGGTGAAAAGTTCCAAAGAAGTGGAATATTGGTTGTTCAAAGAGGAATTATGGAAATATGATTGTAGATAATTTATTAATCTAAATGATTGTAGATAATTTATTAATCTAAATTATCTGAACTGAGATTAATTAATCATCCCAAAGCGTTAAAAAGGAGCTAAATGTCTCTTATCCATAAAATTGAATATTAAGATAACTCTATGCTCTATGTTCAAATGACAGGTGAAGGTGGATTTACCATACTTAAGCTTCTTAGTAGCCTCTTATGAACTACAACATGTCATAGTGATAAGTTTTTATTCCATTAAGTAATTCTAGTTGCCCAACTTGGTCATAAAAATCAAGTACATCCTTCATACAGAAAAAAAAAAAAAAAACATGCAGATTTCGTCATATAGAGGTCTTGAGTACTTTGGCCAAAATGTCTCATCCATTATGAAAAGACACATCTTGCATGTAACTAATAACAAAGAATTTTTTCCACATCAATTACCCAATATGGATATTTTGATTTGAGGTCCAACAAACATAATTCTCCACCCCTTATTCTAGAGGATCAGTTCAAGCCGAAAAATTTCCTACTGCCTCTTCTTTCTTATATGTTATTCTTTCCTATACCACAACCTTACGGCGGTTCCTTTGCAACATGTGGTGCAATTTATAGTATGTGATCACTGATTGTGAAATTGTGTTTTGTTTCCGCAGATTGTAGGAAGGATTCAGTATCTTGTTTTAGTAGATTACAAGATCAGATTGAATCTCGTTGGTTAGACTTTATACATGGTATCAGAGCATGAATTTTTTGGGTGACGAATTTGCAGAGAATATCTGAAGATTTTGGTGTAAAATTTTCAAAAATAAATAGAATATTTGGATTCCTTGCGAAAATCTACCCAAATGGGAAAAAACAGTCGATCGAATCGGAGCTCAGATGAGGGAGATATCATTGATTTAAAATCAACTCTTTTCTAGAAATTTTTTAACATCGGGACAATTACACTATGCGCGAGTCAAGAACCTATATGCACATGAGGTACCAGATGCATGCAAAGCTTTGAGGAGAAAGGCAGAAGTTAGAGACTTGGTGGTTTAGAGGGAGCATAAATTACCTCTCAACATGCATCCTCATGAGAAGCAGTCTCAGAAGGGTGTGGAGTAGTTGCCACAATTGGAGAAGCATAGAGGAGACCGAGTGGAAGCGTCCACTCAATAAAAGACCTCCATGAGGGGGAAATTTCAAGCCAAATGGGAAGAGGGAGAAGTCATACCTTGAGGTGTAAGGTGGGGTGATGTGTAGACATAATCCCAAGATAAGAAATTTGGGCAAGGTCCATTGAGATGGCATGTCTCATGGATCGAACCTAGCTACGAGGAGCCCACAGTACAACAGTAGTAGGAAGGATCAGTTAGATTTATGTAGTCAGATCTCAGCAAGACAAAAATCAGAGTGACATATGTCAAATACTGGAGCACAAATCAGAGTTAGCAATAGTTCAAAGGGCACAGATGAAGATGTGAGCAGCAGTGCAGAGAATCTAGTACTAGACGGGTGCAGTAGCTAGCAGCAGTCAAAAGAATCTGATGACAGATGCATTATACTGATTTAGTTGTTCGGAGGCTATTCAGTTTTAGGATTTGCAGGTGCAAACAACACTAGAGAAGTGTAGCATGTAGAACATTCCAAAGGTACCAGATGGGGATAGATTGAATTCCTTTTGTTGTTGAGAGGGAGTGTTGAAATTTGCAACAAGAAACAATGAAATTGGCAACTAGAAAGGACAAAAAAATATGCACCCACACTGGTGAGGAATTTTGATGTACCAGGAGTGAGGAATGTGAGACATCTAATTTATTTTTCCCTTAAACAAATTGGACAATAAATCGTAATTTCGTCTCATAACAACTTGTGTCAGTTAACTAAGTCATGATGATTGAGTTAGCTCAAGAAATTTGATTTAAGGTGATTGAGGTGGATATTGGTGGCCACCTGCCTATTCCACTTGGGCCCTCGCCATTGTCTCTTTCAGTTTTTCAGTTTCCTTAATTATAGCACAATTTACTATTTTTGTCATTTTTTTCGGGTCCTGAACTTTTGGAGCCGTTTTGAGGCCCAAAATAACATTTTTTGGGCACGAAGGGTTTGGCGATTTCATAGAAATCGCATTAGCAGTTGTATTCCTTGGAGAGATATTTCTAACGAGGTATCATGTGCATCAAACGAAGATCATATGACCAAGTTACGACCCCAGAAAGTTGGTTGCCCAACTAACCCCAACGAGGCCCATAAAATCTTGGTGTTACATCTCCTCGAGTTAGGGTTTTGGTTGTTTAGGGATTTATCTTATTTTAAATAATAAAAAGACCCTTGATCCTTATTGTAACACAATTCAAAGGAACATAACTATCAGTTGTATTTATAGAAAATTTCCCATGTGCAATTATAAAGTCATTGGGATTCCATGATGGATTGCGCAATCAAGGAAGGTTGATTTTCCTAATTAATATGGAGATAATTCCATAGGAATTGTGTGAACAAGGCAGGCTGAAGGAAGGTTGAGAATTGGCTAAGTACTAGACTGATTTTGCCTAGATCAGCAAGAGACAATTGGCAGAGTGCTGGAGGATCTTAAGAGAGATTAAGCATTGTATTGTTTCATGATTCCTTGACTTAATACAAAATAGAGATAGAGGGTTTTGAGCACTTGCTTCCCCAGATACATCTTGTGTTTTGCGATTGATAACTTGTTTCTCTTACTTATATGTGATTATGCGATCGTGTTTTGTTTCCACAAATTGTAGGAAGAATTTAGAATCTTGTTTTAGTACATTACAAGATTAGATTGAATCCCATTGGTTAGATTTTCTACATGAAATAGAGAAGAGGGTTTATACCATCTTGCCTTGTGGTGGTTAGTAGGCCGCAAGGTCTATGATAAAGACCAACATAAATGGAGGAGGGCTTGCACTATAATTTAGAGCCATAACAGAAGTCGATGCAGGCGTAATATTGACTGAGTTAACCCTAGTTTGAGGGTCGACATTGAGATCTAAATTTCATGTCAAGATTCAGTCAAAGAAATTCCCAGAATCTATGGATCCATATGAGCTAGGTCGAGTCTCTTATGGACATAAGAGTCATGTTTTTTCTATGTGTGGATAGGGTTTTTTCTACAACAATTAGAAGTACATAAGTATAATGCCCTAGTTAGGACAGTTTCCTAGCATGTTTAGTTCATAAGCCTGTATGCCCTTAATACTGTGACAAATTTGCATAGAAGAATATGGGTTTTGACCCTTATAGCGAGGTTTATTTTTGCAATAAAGACCACAAATTTGGAAGATAGTTGCAGATTCAGTATGTGTGGAGACGACAGATCCAAAGGAGGGTGGAACCTGAGCAGAAGATTAAGCATGCATAAGAAATTTACCATATGAAGAATGGATTGACATGCAGAGGAGTTGATTTTGGTGGACTTTCCATATATTTTTAGACAAATATCTGAAGAAACCTATAAAAAAGTAGTAAATGGACTGTTAGTGGCTGATTTGTGACCCTAGTTTAGTCATCTACAGATTGTTAGAAGTATGATAAGAGGAGTAGTTCATATTTGTTCATATATTGGACAACAAAGATCAAATTGTCAATACACAAGAACAGTGATCTTGAGAGGACTCAAACCATTGTTAGGTGGCAGATTTGAAGAGCTCTAGATGAAGACAATATTGTGGGCCTTAGATCGGTAAAAAAAATTGATTATGGTTGGGAAGATTGATGGTAGTCCAATTACAGTTGGAGGGTTGTTGGGTTACTATCAAAGAAGAGCCCTAAGTCTTATTCTGGTGAAGGACAACAAAATTGGTAGAAGGGCAGGTGTATAGGGCCTAATGATATGCAGACTTTGAAGGACTAATGTAATAGTCGAGTGGGCCAACCAACTAGCCCTAGTTCACTATATTGTAGAGGATTGATTCAGTGAGAAGAAGGGCAGCCTCCATAGCACTGGACTTCTCATCTTGGAGTTGTAGTATGGAAAAAGTGGGCATACCAAAAATTTGTTCACAAATGGAATTGTGAACAACTTGTTACCACTCAAACTAGCAGTGGACCTAAAAGGGGTTCCTAAGAGGACAAGGGAAATGATGGAGGCTTAGCCCATTGTCACCACAGCTAAGGCTCCTTGCTCTTCACGGACATTCAACAATGGGTGGAGTCCCGGTAGTTTAGGAAGTCATTTGTAGAGTATAGGTAAATGAATAGGTGGGAAGTGACCCTCGAAACTCTTTCCCTGAGATAAAATAAAGAGTGGGACTTTCTTTTCCTTTAAGCAAGGGAATTTATCTTCTAGGGAGAGAGGAGGGGGATTGAAGGATTGAGAGAGAAGAATAAGACTTATGAAGGAAGTTCTCAATCCCTAAAATCCTTTGGGAACTTGGATTCCCAAATGGTCCTTGATGAAAGGCCTTTGACACCAAATGGGACCACAAGAGGCCAAGTGAATCTAGCCCAGGTTCGGGGATGGAATTTAGCAACCAATGATGTTCCTATCCTGGACAAGGTGAGGGGAAAGGATCAAACAAGAGTTTTTACTTCGATAGGTCAAATTGATTCTATTAGGTTCTATCCTTGGGAACACCTATGCAAAACTTGATCCTAGAGCTAGGGCTTGAGGTATCTAGAGATTCCATCGTTGGAATTGGCCCAAGTTCTTAGGAGAGTGAGGGCACCTAGCAACGTAGATGCCTCTAGGAGATAGAATTTTTCCTCTAGCTAGATTCCTGGGCGATAGGACTTCAACCCACTATGGTCTTCCTATGCTGCACTGATGAAGGCCAACATAGGGCATGAAGGGCTACCACCTATCACTGCAAGATTTCTATATCCCACAATGAACACGGGTTAGGAGGACTTCCCATCATTTGTTGTAGAAGTCCTTCTCCACACATGAGTCTAGGGCTACACAAAACTGCTCCTGGTTGATCAGACCCTTGACCTCTAACAACCATCGAGGTCCATGAAGATGATGCACACCGGGCCCCAACATGGGTACTATCACATTGTCCTCCAATAGACCATAAATGCACAATCCATGTTCACACTTGGCCCACTCTCATGCTTCCCTCCAGCAGACCACGAGTGACCAATAATTGTTGTAGCATCTACCTCTGGCTAGGGCATCCTCACACTTAGTAAACCCTCCTCTTGGCTACCAAGATACTTCTCTAACAGCCCTATCCTAGGACACCCATTACTTCATTACGAGATCTGCTCCTAGTTGGGGTTTCTTAACACCCAAGAGAACCCCAACACATAGCTTCCACAGGTTGCATATGAATTTGATCCAATCACCAATCATTACACTGGTTAGGGCTTCTAACCAACACATTAGCCCTCCCTTCTTTGCTTCTGCAGGCTATACTAAAATGATCCAACAGTCCAAACTAGGACCAATAATTTAACACAAAAACGTACCTTCTAATGTGTTGGTACCCTGTTGTATTCTGCAATCTGTTTATGGCTTATCCACAGTCCATGTCATACCTCTCAACACTCACCAACAATCCCTTCTATCAATGTGGCTTGCCTTTACCCTAGAGTTTATCTCGTACGCTGATTGTCCCTTACTTATGTTGTAGGAATTAGGCCTTATGACCCCTCCAACAAACCTAATACAGACATGCGTTATCCCTGTAATAACTACAGTGCATGAGACTCTCTTAAACAACAAATATGCCACCCCTTTTGGTACCAAAACAACCCTCTTACCAAATTATTTATGCAGCTACTCCTCGACCTTGTTATATCTCCTAATTTGACCTCAAAACAGTCATTTTAGGCTTCAGCCTTCTCTTCTTCAAGATGTGGCTTACATCAGAAGGTGTTTTACTCCTATATTTTTTCGCTTGGATGTTATCTTAGCCTCCAACCTCACCTTCTATTTATACGCAATATAAGGGCTTCATTTGGGTGTCTGCATGGGATTGACAAGTTGTCACATGGCTTGTTAACATCAAGCCCACCTAGACTCTTCTTGTGCAAATCAAACCATATAATTCAAAAATTCACAACTCCCTTTGAGCCTACACGATCTCCACTAACGTTTGTAGGGTCTTAGGGGAAAATAAGCATCAACTTCTAGCTCTTTGATATACTAACGAGTATAGATTATATGAGTAGTTTATATGGTTTATATGACATTGAATCAACCTTGAGATGGAGGTTGTTATGTGTGAGAGAAATTAAGGAGATGGGAGTTAAACAATTTCTCTTATCATGAAATTATCTTATGATGTTTTGTTATTATTATTTCTTCTTTCAATTTATCTTTTCTTATCATCAAGAGTAATTTCAATGAACAAATAGAAGAAGACACAAGATGTAGGCACATGTTAGGAAAACCCCCACCTTTTGGGGAAAACCCAATCACAATTCTTCCTTCATTAGATTTAAGATGAGATGACCAAGACCTTAGACTATAGACTTCCTCCATCAAGTCATCCCTTCACTGTGTTAGCACCGATATCTCCATGACACTGAGATATCCTTTGCTTGCACCTAAACTCCATCTTCATTACCTTGATCGAGTTCGAGATAACAACATAGCACCGAGCATCATTACTGAGATCACCGAGCATCATCATAGCATTGAGAACCATAACTGATATAACCGAGCATATTCATTGAATTGAGTATCATAACATAGCACTAATTCTGTGGTAGATCTGTGTTGAAACCGAGGCACTTTTTTGCTGCAAACTCATATCATGGAAGTTACCCGATTCATAGCATAAATGGTTACCAAAATTTTGTAATATGTTCGAGACCTTATCCTCCAACACCGAACCTGTGATCATGATCCGAACTATATCTATGGTCAGAAACTTCAGATATTTCCAACCTTCTGTGGTAGAAATGAAAACTATACCCCTGTATATATAGTTTTTTGCCATAGTTATTGAGTCGACATGACAGTGTGAAGTGTTGTGTCTTGATTTGAGCTGACTTGAAGACTGATTGAAGTTGACTTAAGGATGCAACTTTGATGACTTGTATCACTTGACATGAGGGTTGTCTTTGAAGTAGATTTCAAGGATGATGACCTTGAAGAAGATGACTTGATGGAGGATCCTTTTGACAACCTAATGTTACATGATTTAAAAGCCCAAAAATTGGTCAATTTAAATTTGTAACAACTAACCTAGAAGTCCACAATTGGGACCTTAATCTAAATACGACCCAAGCATGAAACCCATGCTTTAATAAGTTGAATAATAATAAGTTATTTTGACAAATACATTAATAATGAAGACCGAACCTAGTTACATTCTTCCACATTATGACTCCTAGAGCCTCATCTTTTTTCATGTTGATGAAAAAATTTTATTAGTTGTCCCTTGGATAAGAACCACAATTTTCGTAAAGTCCTATAACTCTTCACTCTTCAACAATGTTCCCATATCTTGTGCCAAAATTCTATAATTGTGTCCATTAAAATTTATAAGATCTAGCTTGAAACTCATAATTTTGACCCACTGATTTGATCCTAGATTTAGTTTGCAATTAGAAACCTTGAACCAATCCACTAAACAACTATGACTTTTTAAGATCATCTACAACTTGCATGAGACTTGTAGGCAACATGCTACATCTCAAGCCATTAGCTTTAATACCATATTGGAGAATCGATGGATTTTGTATATTAGAAAACTCATATTCTAAAATAGAGGTGGTGTCTAAATTCATTTTTATCACACCTAATAAAAACCAAACATAGTTCAACATACTAAGAACTGTAAGAAACAAAATTATTTCCATACACAACACATATAATCTATTGTTCACCATATAATAAATACACCCATAAGACCATCTTTTGTAGCACCAAGATGCAACAAACACATTCCATACTTTGCTTAAGATAAAATTGATAATAACATAAGAATGATTTGAATGCAAACTAAATGGAAATGAGTCATGGTAGAATGGATGAATTCAAAAGGTTGAGTTTAAAATTCAAAATATAATGAAAATGCTACATGAGGAATAAACACATCACAAGTATGACCTTAGACAACAATGATAACAACTCCTCTTAACCACCCTAGCTAAACCTAATTGACATCCTAATTTATTTTTTATCCTTTTCTAATGCTTCATATATATGAAATTGAAATGAATGTTTTTTTTTCTATTTATAAAAACTATACCTCGAGCTCCATTTAAATTTGGATAGCATGGGTTATCTTTAAAATAGATAAATTGAATTGACATTAAGCATAGCCATATTGAAACCTCAACGAGAACATGTTTTTGCATTAAAGAATTAAATTTGGTGATAGTGTGGGTTGTCTTTAAAATAGATAAATTGAATTGACATTAAGCATAACCATATTGAGACCTTGTCGAGAACATGTTTTGGCAATAAAGAATTGAATTTGGTCATATAATAAGATTTAGAATTATTTCTGATTGACTAAAAGCTTGTTTTCCTTATACACAAGGAAATAAGTTAACTAAGCAATAAAAAAAAAATATTGCAATAGTGAAAGTACACCCCTTAATGGCCTGCGAATGAATCATTTCAAATAATTTAATTTTACTTAAATAAAATCAATGAATTAACTCTCACTCTATTTTTATTATAGAATATAATAAAAATGATTACTAAAAAATGACCTTTTTCAAACAACTTTCCATAAAATATGGTGATACAAAATTAATAAAAATTATACACTTGAAATAACACAGTCCCTTCCATAGAATGAGAGGCAAAGGCTAAGATTGCTTTAACAAAAATCCAACACTAAAATTTACCTTTTCCTGCCAGAGAGAGCAAGGGTTCCCTCCCTTCCCACATCTACATTTTCCCTGAAGACGAAAACATGGTTCCTCATTCTTCATGCTTTGTTTCTAAGCTCTAATCTTGCTCAAGATTTCTCGATACAGTTTGTTCAATTTTACAAACATGTTGTGATCAAGATGCTTGTAGGTCATGAATGCATATTTTTTTCATTGTTTATGTTAGTTTCATCATATGTTTTAATATAAAATAAAGAACCCTAGAGGTTTAAAACCGTAACCCTAGAATCAACTTCCTAGTGGTGCAACTTTTGCATAAAATCTCTGTTTGGGGAACACAATTAGTCCATCTGAAAGAACTATATTTAGGATTA
This sequence comes from Pinus albicaulis, assembly GCA_034641835.2. Classification (NCBI taxonomy): domain Eukaryota; kingdom Viridiplantae; phylum Streptophyta; class Pinopsida; order Pinales; family Pinaceae; genus Pinus; species Pinus albicaulis. The sequence goes on along the minus strand of CM076581.1, from coordinate 1,119,616,625 downwards.
CAAATTTTGGTTAATCCTAGGGAATGACATAAAAACCTCTAGACCCATAAATGGCCAAAAAACATCATTTAGTACCTAAAAATGACCGTAGAAGTTCAAGACCCCAAAAACCATAGAAAAATTGATAAGAAGATAAAGAACCATTGAGTTAGTGGAAGATGTGGGTGGCCACCAAATATCCATTTGGATTAGAGTGCCACATAAGTTTAGGGTGGGAGATAAGGTATGGTTGCATTTGTATAAAGAACACCTCTTAAGATCCCATTGGAAGTTCCCTCGACTCTCCATTCTGATATAGGCCTTACACCAACACAAAGGTTGTGGGTGAAGATGCTTCTAAATAAAAAATTCCCTTTTCTTTGGATTGAACCTTATACTTAATCTTAAGAAAATGAAACTAAATATAAACACATATGTCAAACAGAATACTCCAATACCTACCATAATTAGTTGAATGTTGTTCAAAATATTGAATGAATGACATGCAAACTCTAATTTTGTTTCAAAGTGTCTTGCTTTTCGAGGAAAAATACACAAATGTTGAAGGTCTATCATATGTGCTTCTGTGTATTCAGAAATAAAGCTAATTTATGGGATAATTGTACAAGATGGGATGTCAAAGATAAAAAAACCACACTTGCAAAACCAACCTTTAAGGACTATGATAATCAATGCATGGAGCATAGTTTTAGAGAATCACATGGGCTAACGACTAGGCTAGGTACGATACTGAACCTATCTCATTCTAAACAAGGTATTAATGATAAGAAAATATGAGTAATAAACCTAGCTATGGATTGGAGATAGAGCATTCCATGGGATTTAGGCTAAGTTTCTAAGGCCCATCATCATAACTATATCTTCGATAGAAAGGTTTGGATTGGCACACAACCAATAACCTAAACTTCCTTTAAGAGTTATAATAAACCCCTTCATTATGAGGAAGCATAAAATGTATTTTTTAGGGGTTGAGTCATGTGTTGGATTCATATGTCCTAGAGGTTCCTACATGATAAATAAGCATTGAATATATAAGAGGCATATAGTAAATCATGGAATGAGGGAAGTTGTGTGGCAGTCCTAGCATTTAAGCATAAAATTGATATTAAATTGAGTATAAAATAGGCCTCTAATGAAGTGTGTATTGAAAACTGGTCAATGGAAGGTGTTGGAGTTTCATTCCTAGCCTAGATAGTCTTGAAAAATAAAATGCTTTTACATTTAATAAAGATTCTAGATTTTTACAACTTGGTTTGAACTTCATTTGTAGTTCGCTGACACAGGTGGCATTTTATAACATGAAAAATAAATTTTTCATTTAAAATATTCCTTTCTACCATAACCACTTCATCCCCCAAAATTAGGGTTTCCTTTCTCCTTTTCCTCAACAAAATACAATCTCAAACCTTCGTTCTAATAATGACAAATAAATAGTGTGCATAATTCTCAGTCTCTAGCTCTCCCTTTCTCTCCCTCTCACTCCCTCCCTCTCTCCCTTTCTTTCCTTCTCCCTACCTCCCTCTCCATATCTCCCTCCACTTCTCCCTCTTTTTTTTCAATGGAAAAACTAGAATCCAAACCCCGAGAATTGGATACCAAAATATTTATGGCTTTCCATCCAAATGCTAAACCCCCCAACCTTCCATTAGCATCCAAGGAAATGAAACTCACCCCTTTAGTAGGGCTTCTAGACAACTGACAACATAAACACCATATCTTGACAATTGTCACCAATGAATTAGAGGATGTTTTGCAGAGAGGAGTTGCACCATCTAGCTTTTCCTTGGTGCCCAAAATCTCCAATCCAGAACCCTTTTCTAACCTAATATGTACTTTCCTCTAGATGGATAGTCCTAAGTAAGAAAATGGAAGCTTATAGTTTTTAGCCAAGTGCCCATACCTATGGCCCTGCCTACACCTAAAAGTTATTCCTTCATAACCCAATATCTGAATACACTCCACCCCAATACCGATATCCATGCCTTCAATAAGCCCTTCTATGAGGTTCATATTAACCAAAATATGGGTGTATGTCTTAATCCCCATCTCTAAATATGTAGATTCATGGGCTAGATAAGATCCCAATGAGTTACCTATATATTTGAAAATTAGGGCGTCCCAATAGTTAGGAGGGAGACTTAGAAGATGAACCTAGATTGGGGCCATATCTAGTCTCTCCTACTTTGCATCGAAGAGGGACATCTAGAAATTGAAAAGGATAGGAGATGGGTCAATTTTCTAAACCATTTGTTGTACCTTATGGGTGCCTGCTACATCTTTGAAGCACAAATGAATCCAACCTTGGGCTAACAGTGACACCTCTGGAGAAAATTTTACAATAGGTAAGATTTCCTTGTCCGCCGACAAGTTTAGGGTTGAGGACCTGAATTTTCAACCCCTTACTTTCCCCACCAAGGATTTTTGGGATATTTCCTCAGTATTTTGAATGGTGAAGTTGACTCCCAAAAATAGAGAAAGGAGGACTTTGTTCTTCTTCTTGACACTACAATGTATTTTCCTCTTCCTTTATTTATCATACTCCTTTTGAATCATAATTCCTTCTTATTCACAAGAGTGTTTCCCCTTGAAAACCACAAGACCATTCATGACGTTAGTTTTACCTTCTTACGTTGTCGAGGCAAGGCTCTCCTTCACTAATTCACCGAAGGAGGGCGAGGTTGATGGCACTTGAGATTAAGGATATACATGAAAAAAATTTGGAGAGGCTTCTAAGAGTGAAGAACCCCCACTGTGTTCAAAAAATTATGAAAACCCTAAGGAAGCAGTAACACATTGTATGTCTTCCTCCAATATCTGGGACAATAGGAAAACTAAACTCAGAGCCAAACACACCTAGAAGATTTATCTAGCCCCTAACAAACATCCTCGGGCCCTGGGCTAACCGAAACTAAAGGACCCGAATAGTGCGTGGCTGGAGCAAGGGTTAGGGCCTTCGAACCACTAGATAGTTGCCTATTGAATTCTTAACTTTGCTTTCTAAAGATCTGGTAGGCGTAGAAACTACGGTATGGTGACCTTATAAGTTGACTTTGAAATGAGAATGGATAAAATCCTTGGGACTAGAACAAATTTGTTTAGAACCCCCCTCCTCTAGTTCATAATCCACCGATTCCTCCTCCTCCATGTGGCTCCAATAGTAAGAAATCGACATCTCATATGAAAATCATATTTGACGAGTAGTTGTGTGCCTTCAAAGGGTTTATCATGACGACCATCTCTCTACAAAATATATATCATGTGGATAAAAAACTCATGGTTACCATTTAATCTTATCTTGCATTTTGACAATGATATCAGAGCCTGGCATTGTCTAGAGCCTGTTCACTCTTTGTCAAAACTACGACCCTTTCTTCGCCGACAATTTTTTCGTATGCCTCTAGGGTTTCTCTAGTGTTTAATTATTCTCATATGGTAAAGATGTTGTAATGTTCTCTTTAACATTTTGAGTCCGTCAAAATAAAATAAAAAATAAAAACATAAAATTAATAATTAAATCAATCTAGATCTATCTTAACTCTAGATCTACCAAGGGGGTCGAGAGATAAAAATGAAATCTCTTGAGGTGAAAACCTATTTATATTTGATCTCTAGACACTTGATAAATTCAAAATTAAGATAAACCTAAATTAATCATATACAATGAAAAAAATAAAAAGCATAAAAAAATAAAGTGATTTGCAAACTAAACATAGCATCCACCTTTCTTTTGAAAAATATTAAAATATTTACCATATTTGAATAAATTTTAAGAAATTAAAATTTGTATTATATTGGAATAATTTTCGCTATATTGTGATAAACGGTTTTGACCCTTCCGATCAAAATTCTTTGAGTCATCCGAAAATCATTTTCCCACCATTTAAATTCAAGAGGTTGTCATGGAGGATTGGCGGGCAAACAAAACATAGATCATTCGATTACCAAAACAGTAGAGAAGAGCTAGAGATCCATGAGGGGAGCCTTAACACCCTCTCATCGATACTGAATGCATTGAAGAGTTTGACTCGAGAAAAGATGACGAAGCTATTATTCAGTTTCAAGAAGAAGAAGAAGGCCCCTCCTCCATCTATTGAGAGGCATATGAGAAGGTAAGAGTTTTAATTTTAAGCAATTATTGCATGTATAATGTAGCTTCCATGCCATGGAAATCATAAATCAGATCATCATCTGTGCACTCTCTCAAGACAGGGTAAACTCCACAAGGAATGTTCGTAAATGATGACGACTCCTGAATTTGAGCTCGGGAACCTCTATAGCAGCAAAGTCTCTGGTTCCCGTGCTTATCGTTTCTTCCACATCACCATTTTCTTGGGCTCTTCAACCTTCAATTCCACCTTTGTTATCCCTGATTTTCTCACAAAATCAACAACACTCTCAATAGTGGCTACACCCTACTGCAAGGTGAACTGCAAACACTGTTGTTTAACAATGTTAGTGAAATCCATATCAAACGTTAGCCCTGTGTACCATGCACCTCCATTTATCTCCTTCGAAGGTGTCAATTTTGCTAGCATATACACCTTCGAAGGTGTCAAACTGCTTTATGAACAGTCCTAACTTATTTTTTAGTTTTTTTCGTCTCAAATATATCAATGTCATTTTCCAACATATATTATTATCATTTACTGATGCAACCTGTTGTGCATAGGGCTTCCATGTTTCATTTTGTAGTTGTCACTGTAGAGGCAACCATGCCCTTCTTTTTCCAAGCATGTCTAGCTGTAAATTTTTGCCCTATTGTTTACAAAAGGGGCAGGTAGGTGTCATTTATTCGACTCTGTATCATCACTACTCACAAGTCAATTCAATGATATCCAGCATCCCATAGGTTTAATTTCTTAGCTTCCTATGATCTATCATAGCCCAGATTCTCATGGTTTGCTTTTAGAGCCAAACATTTTGCAAAGATTCATCTTTTGGTGATCATCTTGAAACCTTCTTTAGAGATTATGATGTGCTCTTTTGATTTTTAGTTTGCATTATTGAATTTGAAGTGTGCTTTAAATTTTCTTTAACTGTTTCTTCACATGAATTGTATTCAATTTATTATTGTCTGTCAAAACACGAAAGAGCTCTAGATAAAAACCTATTGATGTATGTTGTATTTGGTGCTTCTTTCTAACTTGTAATCCAAGGGACTTAATGCGATAATCCACTGTATCCAGGAACATGGATATGTGCTTCTATCACCAACCACTGCTTCAACTTACTGTTATTAATTTGGCACTGTGAACGAAACTTTTCCAGATGCTTACTTTGAGATTGCTTATGCCTGGCATGTGATACTGATTTGTTTGTCCATTTTTTTATGGGCTAGGATTATTTGGAAAATGCATCAGCTGTTGATATTGGATATATTGTACTTTTAGAACATGCGCTTGCGGAGAGGGACCGAAGGTATGTTTTTTCTCCTACTAATTCTTGTTTTATTTTGATTCATATCCTTACCACAAGAATAAACTATGTGGTATTTGAATGAACAGTTGTTTGTGTTTGTACCGAAATATGTGAGATGCTCTACATTCTGCTTGGGGTGGGTGGGTCCGTCAATAGTTTATTTGCATGTAAATACATTTAATCTATACAATGCGTTAGGTGCATCGAATATAATATCCCAAATCCATCTAATTTTGGTTTCTATAGGGTCAATATTGCATGTCTTGAGTTCAGAGAAATGACTGATATATTAAATATTGAAATTTGAGATATTCAACCTTGAGCTTTGGAACATTGATGTGCATATCAAACACAATTTTAGATGTGTTTGTGCTAGTGTATATTGATTTCCATTTGATATTAGTGCGAGTAATCTCATTTTTTGTGGAGCTGACTCTATTTAGTTTGGAGGCTTTGCAGGTTTTTGTCATTTGGGTCAGAAATGCAAGTGTGCATTTTGATATGCAGTTTCGTCTTGATTTGTATATTTGTTACTCTTTGATATTATTTATTTGTGGGAAGCATAGAGAATTAATGGATTCAATGCATGCCATTGGGTTCTTAGTCCATTTATGATTTGTATACTGTGAAAATTTCTGAGCACAAAAATCCTGCTAAATATTGATTTACTTCTCCTACTTGTTTTATTATGCACAAGTTATTTAACTGAAAATATTCAGAAAAACTATGAAGTAAACACAACTAGCAGCCTACACAAATATAGATCATTTATTGAACATCACGCACATATGACAAAGGACCCAGAGTTTTTGGACAAATGTCCCCGGAAAACCCAATGCGGGAAAACTGGTGCAACAAATATCAGGGTTTATTATTATTAAGCATCAATATTCTGAGTACATCTAGGGTGCCATAATCCGGCTCACCCAATAGAGAAAACCTTGGCTACAAAGAAAATATGAGTTTTACCTCACTCCTGCAAGTCTCGGCTGATCCAGATGAGCCACTGGTGAAACCCCAGCTAGCTTTGCACAATCTCTACACTGCCACTGTGTAAGGTTGCATGGCCTTGACCGAGGGACTACGTCACCCTTGCTCTGCGCTGATCAACTTCTACTAGAGTCTAGTTTCAGCCTTGCCGGCTCAGAAACCCTAGTCTCTAGTTGAATTTCGGACTTTCCTTGGAGGATCTACGTTTCCCCTACATGGTCCTGTGTCACCCTCTTTAGGGACTATGTCACACCCTTTGATGGCTACGCTGCCTCCACTACGTCTCTGTTGCCCTTGCTCTGCATTGTACTCTTGGTCCTCTTGACCAATCACTGTGTCCACCCCTCACTACTTCTCTGAATCACTCAGATATGATCTTCGCCTGAGCATTGTTTCGTCATAAGAATTCAATCTCTTAGATTCTGTGTGTCTGTTCTCCAACTGACCCCAAGCCCTTCCTTTATACTTTTCTTGTTGACAAATAAATGATTGTGATCTATTCACTAATCAATGGCTAAGATTAAAATAAGCTTGATCCACGTCACTTAGAATGTTCTCATCACATGTGTAAATTAATTCACTTTAAATTTTTTAATTTCCCTAAGTTAGACTTAGGTTCCCCATTAAAAAATTTAATTATTTGAATAAATTTTACACCAGATGGAATTTCTCCAAACACTTTCTGGGTCTTGGAGATCTCATGTGTTCTAGCCCCTCCACAAAGTTTCGGAGCTAGAGCACATGTGATGCTACCCCAAAATATCAACACTCCCTCTTAGTGAGGAGTGTGCTCTAGCAATAGTTCCCCATTGAAGTGTCACCTTGATCTCTGGCATCATTATTCACGTCGATGCTTGGACTGCTGCCCTCCATCCACTACATTGCTACTCTTTGTACTGTTTCCCATGTCACTACCACTGACACTGCCACATCTGTACTGCATCTCCCTCTCAAATTTCTACATCATGCTACCCATAGCACTGCCACTACTAACTTTTGCACTGCAACTTAGTTGCTGAGAAGTAAGCAGCTGAAGGACCACCACCCAATCACTGACAAACAAGTTAGTCGGGCTGCATCTCATCACTGAAGCACCCTCTGTTGCTATGCTGCGCTGTCTCTCTAAAGCTCTGCGATGTCTATTGCACTGTACTGCGTAAGCATTGCCTTTGTGTTGTTGCCTCTCCTTTGCGCTCCTCCAGACTTCAGCGTCCCGACACTGCCTCTGCTTCTCCATGATCTTATGCACCCACTGATCCAGTCATCCTAGTATTGTCTTAAGGCTCCTGTAGCTCATATGTGATCCAAGAGTTTGGGCATCTCAATGATCCTGCTTGCCCATCTGTAGCTGCTCTACAGATCTATATCGCCCCACCTCTTCTCTCGAGGCACATGAGCACTCATGGCCACATCATCCTCACTACCACTGTCTCCTCTAGCTGTTGCTGCCTTGGAATTTGAAGCTTCCTTGTCCTTCCTCTTAGGACAAGTGTTGGCGAAGTGTCCAATTTCACCACATCTGAAGCATTGAACCTTGGATAGGTCCTTCTTCTTCCCTTGCTACCGATGTCCCTTTGATGCTAGGGCTGCATCTCCCTCCTCCTCCTTCTTCACCTTGACACTTCCGCTGCTGATTTCCTTCTTGGTCATCCTCCAAATCTCCTCTTGTCGAAGAATAGCCCACATGTCACCCCAATTTGGGAGTTGTGCTCTGCCCAAGATGCCTTCCAAATCGAAAACTTGGACACACCGTCCAACCTATCTTGATCTCTCAGTTCGTACGGGGCCATCTTTTCTCAAACTTTCGAAACAGGTACTCTTCTCCCTTCTACTACTGCTGCACTCAACAGAAGACCGGATCTGGGTTTTTTGGTGTTAGGAACCCTTTGAGATACTGCTCCCTATGACAACTGATTTCCCTTCCAGAAATCCTTCGCCAATTGTGCTGAATCAAGCCTCTACAATCATCTTATTAATCGAATCTTAGACTTCTTGGCAAAAGGTTTGCTAAGGAATTGTTTCTCCTCACTTTGTCACCTTTTCTAGGCACTATTTTGCATCGATAGAAGCGATGCCTCACCAGCAACTTTTGAAGATCAGAAGTTTCACTCCCAGCCTCGACAAAATGCACAACGTCACTCCCTTTTGGACTGTGTCACCTTCCTGGCACTGCGTCAACCTCTGCATGACCAACCTGGCTTGGCGTCTCTCTCTTGGTGCTGCTTCAACCTCTGCGTGAGAAGACTGGCTCTGCATCACCTTTCTAGAGCTGCGTCAGCCTCTACGCGAGCAGACTGACTCTGCATCACCCTTGGAGGGTCTATGTTTTCCCTCTAGTGTTGCACTTCCTTCTTCCGGATCTGTGTTGATTCAGCTGCCCTCCCTGTAACAAATATCTTCAGCCCCTTTGCCGATGGTTCAACTTGATCTGCAATGCTCTGATACCATGAGAAAAAATTTGAGCACAAAAATCCTACTGCTAAATATTGATTTACTTCTCCTACTTGTTTTATTATGCACAAGTTATTTAACTAAAATTATTCAGAAAAAATCTAAAGTAAACACAACTAGCAACCTACACAAATACCTATAATTTACTGAACATCACTCACATATGACAAAGGACACAGATTTTTTGGATAAATGTCCTCGGAAAAGCACAATGCGGGAAAACCGGTGCAGCAGATATGCGGGTTTATTATTATTAAGTAGCATTATTCTGAGTACATCTAGGGTGCCATAATATGGCTCACCCAATAGATAAACCTTGGCTACAGATAAAATGTGAGTTTTACCTCACTCTCTCAAGTCCCGGTTGATCCAGATGAGCCACTAATGAAACCCCGACAAGCTCTGCGCAGCGGTGCAGCCGCTAAATTGCCACTGCATGGTCCTTACTAAGGGACTGCGTCACCCTTGCTCTGTGCTGATCAACTTCTCCGAGAGTCTAGTTTTAGCCCTGTTGGCTCAGAAACCCCAATCTCCAACTGAATTTCAGACTTTCCTTGGAGGAAAGTCTTTTACTATCAATATTCTACTTAAGATTTTAGACTTCATATCATTAGCTTTAACACAGAAATTACTGAGAATTAGCTAAAAGTGAAATGGAGACAAACAATTATACACCATCCATACATTGAATACAAGATATACCCTAGGAAAACTCAATACAAGACAAACCCAACTAGAAGGAGAGGCCTATGCTTTGCTCTTTTGTTCTCTGGATGAAAAGTGAATACAAAGAAAGGGGTACTCGCACTGGCCAAATGTGGATGCTACATGGTTTTCTTCTTCCTATTTCATGCTTCAATATCCCATAACTATGAACATAATATTGAAACGTAACTATGAAATAGATATAAATGCAGAGAACATAGAGAAACACAACTTGACTCATTTATAGAGAGTTGAAGAAGTTACATGGTCACTAGGTGTTGTGATTTGTCTTATGAGGATCACTTTTTATTTCTAATATTGATCCACTCAGTTTTGTTCACATGGGTACATTGTGATATATTGATTTTTGAAAGGGAGTCATGAACACAAGGTGGTTAGGACTAAGCTTTGCATTTTTCGATTCACGAAGATGCTTTAAACCTCAAAAGAGATTTGATGGGACCAAAGTTAAGTGTGTCTCCCCACCACTACCAAGGGGAACTTGCATAGGTTTCTTTGCTTTTGGTTGAGCCATTTTCTTTGTTGGAGCACATATGTTTCCTTGTATTACTTACCATCCTTCAGGATTTTTCCTATGTCCATTGGATGTAGAAGATGTTGGTGAAGATGAATAGGTCTCTAGGAGGTGTACAGTTTGTTGGCATGATCTACATCTAAATTTTGAGCTTTAAATGTCTTACATTTTGGTAAAAGTGAGATCAACCCATTATATGAGCAACTAGTTGGGAAACTCACAACTTAGGTTGAGCACTACACAGATATGGATAAAGATGTTGAGCCCACGATAATATGAGCTCCATTAACTTTAATAAAATGACCCATGGAGTTCCTAATAGTTACAAGAAAATTAGGATACCATAAGTGAAGAGGAGGTTTGGAACTCTTACCTAGACCGCAGTAGTTGTAATAATCATGGCGTTTGGATCAAAATTTGAGAACTAGGGATGAAAGGAGGTGAATTTTCCCCTAGAAATAGGGTCCTAGGTTGATTTTTTTTTCTATCCACCATGGCCTTAAAAATTACAATGAAGTAACACTTGGAGTGGAGGAAGAGCTCATTGTTGGTAATCTAGGTTTGATTTTTCCACCCATGAAGCATTGTTGTAGATGGCCAAAGCCCATTAAAACGACAAATAGTGCCATCCCTTCAATACAAAAAGTTGTTGGCATATACCTGCAAGTTCCAACACTGGAATGTCCTTTGATTTCTCCACTATGAAGGTAGGATTGAGGGGCGCCTTTTTCTTTGATGGAATAGAAAGCCTAGGCTTCACCTCATCCTTGAATTGATGGGATTGGGAGGAGGATGGCATATTTTTGCATAGGGATACTCCAAGAAGCCTTGAAACCAAAATCACGATAGCATCCTTGCTTATGCCAAAATCCATGGGAAAGAAACTATCAAGGAGTTGCCTTCTTGCATAGAGTCATTTCTAATGGCTTGGAGGGAACCCTCTCTTTGTTGTATCCATGAATTCAATATAGAGATAGAACCCATGGATTTTATATGAAAATAGAAGGATTCCCCTGAATGGGACCTCATAAAGACTTGAAGATCTGTAATGACTCCACCTTGTTTTTTAAGATTTGTGTTAGATAGGAGTGCAATGGTATTAGTCGAATGAAGACCATATTAGAACTAAAAGTATTATCTAGTGTTTTTGTAAGTTGTGACTCTTAAAATGCGATGGTGGCACCTCATTGGGCTTAAAATGCCATGGATATAGTCGGTGACCACATGCTCTCTCTAGTTATAGTTTTAACTGCCAATCCTAATGTGGTCCTAGCTCATCCATTAACCCCTTTTATTGTTGTGTTCATTTAATTAGGGTTAACTATTGCAAGCGTGATGATAGAGCACTCATTCAATGTCTTATTGACCCATTAATGAGTTTTTTTAATGTATCAAATGCAGGATCAACTATAATTTGAGCCTTGAGCTCAAGATAGACTTTTTGAAACTTGAATCTCAAGTTGACACTGGCATTTGAAGCAATGGATTTAAAAACCCTTTATTTCATGAACTGTCTTGACTCTTGAATATTTTCTTGACTTCCTAGTTGCTTATATTAATCCCAACAAAGAGACAACATGCAAATCCAAACTAGTTAATTAGTTGGCAAAAAATATGTTATCATAAAACTTGTGTAGAACAGTGTTTGATGGCTCGGAGGGATCCCCTCCCTTCATTATTTCTATGAATTTAATATATAAAAAATATGTGGATAATATGGAGGGGTTTCTCTAAAAGGGACCTCATAAATACGTGAATATCTGCTATGGCTCCCCCTTGTTTGAAGATTCATATTAGATAGTATCGCAATTATAGTAGTTATACAAAGACCATACTAGAGCTGAGAGGCTTGCTTGCCCTAGTGTTTGGCAAGTGAAGACTCTTCAAAAGATATGGTGGCACCTCATTTGGCATGAGATGCAAGATATAGCCACTAACGATATTCTATCTATGGTTACAATTGTAACTACTAGCCCTAATGTGGCCCTGGCTTAGTCATTGACCCCTTTTGCTGTCATGTTCATTTATCCAGGGTTTTTTATTGTAGGCATGATAAAAATTACTTCTTAACCCATTGATGTGACCCCTTTTGCTGTCATGTTCATTTGTCGAGGGTTTCTTATTGTAGGCATGATGACAATGACTTCTTGACCCATTGATGTGTGTCCTCAGTGTAATCAAAAGCAGTATTTGCCAGAATTTGAGCCTTGACCTCAAGATTCACTTCATCAAACTTGGATCTCATGTTGATGATGTCATTTGAAGCCATGGATTTACAAATCCTTGATTTCATGCATTGTCTTGAATATTTACAGTCTTGTTTCGATGTTCTTCTTCAGTCACTTGTTTATAACTTTATATTAATCTTAGAAAGAGACAACATGCAGATCTAAACTATAAATATAGGGGTATTGTTTTGCATTTCAACCTCAGGAATTCAGACTTCCCTGAAATCTCGGATCACTATATACAATTCAGATCATCTTCTGTAGTTAGCACAGAAGCACAGATTACAGGGTTATAGGGTTATTGTTTCAGATGAAGCTCTATTATCTTAGAGACACTTTTGTTGTAGTTTCGTCATGCAACTCAATACGGATTTACAGTGATATTGTAATATTGCCGAAAGAAGTTTCAGACATATTACAGATAGTGCAGTTTGTATGTTTTTCAAGAAGGCAACATCACTACATCTTGGATATGGTGTTGTTCTCTGTTTTGATACTTGGTGATGTATGACATGATGCTGTCTCCATTCTCAATGCTATGACATTATGAAACTCGGTACTATGATCAGTCATATGATGATGATATATTTGGTTCCATGATGATGCTATTTCTATCTTGATATTCAATGCCATGATGAAGGTTCAGTCATGATGCTTCAATGCTACATCAATCCAGAGCTACAGAAGTTGGAGATACTACAAAAGTGATCACTATAATTAAAAAATTTGAATAGAAACCTACAGCTGAGCTACTACAAAAGTGATCACTATAATTAGAAAATTTGAATAGCAACCTACAGTCCATTTCAACATAATGAATATAGGGATGTTCAAAATTTCAAGAGTCTTGCTCAGCATGGTTCAACATAACGAAACAGGGATGTGCAAAAAGTTTTAGAAATCTGCATTTTCAAAAGCTTTAAAAACAGGTTAATGATGTGTGTCCTGTATTTACATATGTATAGCACATACAACACATTTTTATATGAAAAATTTACAAATTAGACACTTGAGCACAAATACCATTCATAAACATTAAACCGAAAAGCATGTTTCAATCTTGTCATGTGAACACCTTCGACCTATATAAATGGAAGTGGATATAATGTGCTCAAGATCCTGATTTTTTGGATTGAAGGCCAAGAAAAATGCCCTATTACATAATCTGTGCTCAAGCATGCCATGTTAATATCTAAAAGTTACTTTTATCTTGTTTAGCATTGGGTTCCAAATCCATGATCTAACAGAGACAAGCTACAGGTAAAGATCCACGGCACACATCAAATACAGGCGAGTAGCCTTGTTGCTCAAGGACTGTTGGCACTCAAATATGAAAATTAGAAACCTATAAACTACTTGAGGTTCAATAAATGAGAAATGAGTGTTGATGGAAAATTTAACATTGACCTTGAGGCTTGAGTGAGAAAACCACTTTAATTGAATATATTCTATTAATTCCTTCATTGCAAATTTATCAAAGTCACAAAAAATTGTCAGGCATAATTCTCACAAGGCTATTTCATATGTTTGAAATGTAACTGCAGCTGTAAGTCTTCTACCTCCTTTTTCAAGGGATATGGGCTAAAAATATGGCTTTATAAATCTTCTCTCTGACTACAAATATTCTTCTACTGCACATATTATATATATATACCAGTGGTTAAAATATTATTTCTCTGGAGCATGGCTTAACTGTAGCTCTTACAACTAAAATGTCAAAATATGATGCTTGAAGTTTGAATTGATTGCTCCAGCTTGATTCTTAGCTGAGCTCCAAGCTTCAATCTTGACCCAACTTCCAACTTCAGTCTTCCAAGCACTTGTGTGCAGTCTGTAGAATGATGGTGCTAGTTTGTAGTTGTATATTTTCTATTTCCCAATGGAGGAATTGGTCTTCTTATAGAGTAGGAATGGGGTGTAGGGTTTTATCCTTTATATGTTTAAGGTTTTGGGGAATTTTTACTCGAAAAAGTCTCTTTGACTGGGGATACATGTGTCAAAATAGTGTTGAAATTCTTGGCATCTGTTTCATAGCTATGGGATCCATTCCATGAATTATGTACCCATTTCCTACTCTGCAAAGTATCCTTCCATGATTGAGTGTACCATGGAATAATCCATAGAACGTTAGGTAGCCATAAATAACGTTCAAGTGCTCTGGGGAGCACACTCCCTAAAATTTGCTCCATGGTCAGATCTTGTGACTGCCCCAGTCTCGGGAAGAAGTCCACTATTGGGAGCACCTCTGTTGTACTTCTGCTTTTGTAGAAAGATAGATATGGGATGGGGTTGAGATTCATATGCCTACGAGCTCTAAGCTCTACACTAAGCTCTAAGCTTTGCACCAAGCTCTAAGCTCTGGGGTTGAGAGTCAAGATCCCTAGGAGCTCTAAGCTTTGCACTGGCTCAAAGCCTTTTCAAATATTACTTCCAAAAACACTTCAGATATGAGTAGTGTTGTTAATCTTGTCACACAAGCCACAAATCTAAACTGTCCTTTGGCCACAGGTCTTCAATAATGTCTTAGAAATATTGTTGCTCTAGAATTTTGTTTTGCAGCCACTCAATCCAAGGTATGTCACTAGTTCAAGACTTCTTCCTATCCACAAGGTTAGAGAAATTGTGTCACAAGTCCAATATTTCTTTGTCCACAGATTCAAGGTTTTTTAACTGATGTATCAGGTTTGAATCTATTCCAAGATCCTTTGCCACAATCACAGGTCCAATATTTGTCCACATATCAGAGTACTCAAGTCCAAAATTTTCTTCAGATGTTACAACACAGATCCGAGCTTTAATAAATATGATATATCCTGAGACTGTTGGTGCACAAGTCCCTCGCAGGTCTGATTTGTTGCAGAGTGTAAGCATAAGGTCTATATCACAAGTATGAGAGTCTAATTCGAGTGTTCTGCAAAAGGTAACAGGAGTATTACAATTCCACAGTCCCAAAAATTTACCACAATCACAGATTCACAGGTTCAAATGTGAATTGCAGTGTCTCAAGTAAAAACTACAGTGCTTTAGATCCAAAAATTATAGTCCCTCAGTTTGAATTGCAGATGTGTCCAAGCTGCTCCAGGGTCTGCAATTAAGGTTTTCCATAGGTCCAAAAATAGCTCTATTATAGATCCATTTAACTCTTAATAATTTGTCTTCAAAAATATTTATATAACCGAGAGAGGAAGTGTCAATATCCACAGGTCAAAAGAATGTCACAATAGGTTTGAGCTTCAGTGCTTTCACAAGTCTGCAATATCTTTGAGGTGCGAGTATGTTTGCGATAAATTTTCCAAGATGTGCGAGTACAGGTTCCTCAGATGTGTAATATTATTATATAGAAACTTTTCCTAGAATTCAACTTCTTAACTTACTCTTTGTTCTCCACTACACTTCTATTTCTTGCTATATATTTTTTTGAGTTTTTCGTTCCACATAAATTCTGGATCGATCTTCATGAGGTGTGAACATTGCCCCAGTGTCAGGAAGAACTCCGCTATTGGGAGCACCTCTAATGTACTTCTGCTTCTGTAGAAAGATAGTTTTGGGATGGGGCTAAGAGTCAATATCCCTACGATCTCTAAGCTCTGCACTAATCTCTGAGCTTTGCACCAAGCTCTAAGTTCTGGGGTTGAGAGTCAAGATTCCTACGAGCTCTAAGCTCTACACCGGCTCTAAGCCTTTTCAAATATTACTTCCTAAAACACTTCAGGATATGCTTAATGTTTGTAACCTTGTCACACAAGCCACAAATTTGAACTATCCTTTGGCCACAGGTCTTCAATGATGTCTTCGAAATACTGTTGCTCCAGAAGTTTGTTTTGCAGCCCCTCAATCCAAGGTATGTCACTATTTCAACACTTCTTCCTATCCACAAGGTTAGAGGAATTGTGTCACAAGTCCAATATTTCTTTGTCCACAGATTCAAGGTTTTTTAACTGATGTCTCAGGTCCGAATCTATGCTAAGATTCTTTTCCACAGTCATAGGTCCAAGAATTGTCCACATATCAGAGTACTCAAGTCAAAAATTTTCTTCAGATGTTACAACACAGATCTAAGCTTTAATAAATATGACAGATCCTGAGACTGCTGGTGCACAATTCCCTCACAGGTATGATTTTTTGTAGAGTGTAAGCCTAAGGTGTGTATCACAAGTCCAAGAGGCTAATTCGAGTGTTCTGCAATAGGTTACAAGAGTATTAAAATTCCATAGGCCCAAATATTTGCCACAATCATAGATGTACAGGTTCAAATGTGAATTACAGTGTCTCAAGTAAAACTTACAGTTCTTTAGATCCAAAAATTATAGTCCCTCAGGTCGAATTGTATATGTGTCCAAGCTGCTACAAGGTCTGCAATTGAGGTTTTTCATAGGTCAACAAAATAGCTCTATTATAGATCCATTTAACCATTAATAATGTGTCTTCAAAAATATTTATAGAACCAAGAGAGGAAGTATCAATATCCACAGGTCAAAATAATGTCATAGTAGGTTTGAGCTTCAGTGCTTTCACAAGTCCGCAATATCTTTGAGGTGCGAGTATGTTTTCAAGAGATGTGCCAAGATGTGCAAGTACATGTTCCTTAGATGTGAAGTATTATTCTATAGAAACTTTGCCCAAAATTTGATTCTAAACTTACTCTTTTTTCTCCACTATGCTTCGATTTCTTTCTATATCTCTCTTCGATTTTTTCGTTCCACAGAAATTCTTGATCGATATTCAGGAGGTGTGAACACTGCCCCAGTGTCAAGAAGAATTCCACTATTGGGATCACCTCTGTTGTACTTATGGTTCTGTAGAAAGATAGATCTGGGATGGGGTTGAGAGTCAATATCCATATGAGCTCTAAGCTCTACACTAATCTCAAGGCTCTGCACCAAGCTCTGAGCTTTGGGGTTGACAGTCAAGATCCCTATGATCTCTAAGCTCTGCACCGGCTCTAAGCCTTTTCAAATATTGCTTCCAAAAACACTTGAGATATGTTTATTGTTTTTAACCTTATCACACAAGCCACAAATTTGAACTATCCTTTGGCCACAAGTCTTTAATTATTTCTTCGAAATACTGTTGCTCCAGAAGTTTGTTTTACAGCCCCTCAATCCAATGTATGTCACTAGTTCAAGACTTCTTCCTATCCACAAGGTTAGAGGAATTGTGTCATAAGTCCAATATTTCTTTGTCCACGGATTCATGGTTTTTTAACTGATGTCTTAGGTCTGAATCTATGCCAAGATCCTTTGCCACAGTCACAGGTCCAAGAGTTGTCCACATATCAGAGTACTCAAGTACAAAATTCTCTTCAGATGTTACAACACAGATCCAAGATTTAATAAATATGACAGATCCTGAGACTACTAGTGCACAAGTCCCTCACAGGTCTGATTTGTTGTAGAGTGTAAGCCTAAGGTCTGTATGACAAGTCTGAGAGGCTAATTCGAGTGTTCTGCAATAGGTAATTCCACAGGCCCAAATATTTGCCACAATCACAGATGCACAGGTTCAAATTGAATTGCAATGTCTCAAGTAAAAACTACAGTGCTTTAGATCCAAAAATTATAGTCCCTCAGGTCGAATTGCAGATGTGCCCAAGCTACAACATGGTCTGCAATTGAGGTTTTCCATAGGTTTGCAAAATAGCTCTATTATAGATCCATTTAACCCTTAGTAATTTTTCTTCAAAAATCTTTATAGAACAGAGAGA
This sequence comes from Pinus albicaulis, assembly GCA_034641835.2. Lineage (NCBI taxonomy): Eukaryota > Viridiplantae > Streptophyta > Pinopsida > Pinales > Pinaceae > Pinus > Pinus albicaulis. The sequence goes on along the minus strand of CM076581.1, from coordinate 1,119,598,594 downwards.
GGAAGTGTCAATCTCCACAGGTAAAAAGAATGTCAAAGTAGGTTTGAGCTTTAGTGCTTTCACAAGTCCACAATATCTTTCAGGTGTGAGTATGTTTGCAAGAAATGTGCCAAGATGTGTGAGTACAGGTTCCTTGGATGCAAATTATTATTCTATAGAAACTTTTCCGAGAATTCGACTTCTAAACTTACTCTTTGTTGTCCACTACGCTTCTATTTCTTCCTATATCCATGTTTGAGTTTTTCATTCCACATAAATTCTAGATCGATCTTTAGGAGGTGTGAATACTGCCCCAGTGTTAGGAAGACATCCACTATTGGGAGTACCTCTGTTGTACTTCTTCTTTTGTAGAAATATATATCTGGGATGGGGTTGTGATTCAATATCCTTACGAGCTTTAATCTCTGCACCAATCTCTAAGCTTTGGGGTTGAGAGTCAAGATGCCTATGAGCTCTAAGCTCTGAACTAAGCTCTGCACCGGCTCCAAGCCTTTTCAAATGTTTCTTCCAAAAACACCTCGGATATGCTTAATGTTTTTAGCCTTGTCACGCAAGCCACAAATTTGAACTGTCCTTTGGCCACGGGTCTTCAATGATGTCTTCAAAATACTTTTGCTTCAGAAATTTTTTTTGCAGCCCCTCAATCCAAGGTATGTCACTAGTTCAAGACTTCTTCCTATCCAAGGTATGTCACATGTCCAATATTTCTTTGTCCACGGATTCAAGGTTTTTTAACTGATGTCTCAGGTCCGAATCTATGCCAAGATCCTTTGCCACAGTCACAGATCCAAGATTTTTCCACATATCAGAGTACTTAAGTCCAAAATTTTCTTCAGATGTTACAACGCAGATCTCAGCTTTAATAAATATGACAGATCTGAGATTGTTGGTGCACAAGTCTCTCACAGGCCTGATTTGTTGCAGAATGTAAGCCTAAGGTCTATATCACAAGTCTGAGAGGCTAATTCAAGTGTTTAAAAATAGGTAATAGGAGTATTACAAGTCCACAGGCCCAAATATTTTCCACAGTCACAAATGCACATGTTCAAATGTGAAAGTCTATGAAGCCTGTGAATCCCTTTATCCTCGATATTGAAGAGTTGAGAGCAATGAGAATCAACTCAAACCCAAAACAACTGACAAAAACACAACATAAAAGTGAAAAGGTCCCCATAAATGATATGAAATAAGGAACCATTAAATAATCCCCCTAATGGTTGCCACAAGTGCCAGTTATACTGTAGAAGTACGATAGACCTGACCAATGAGGAAGATAGGATTCTTATAGTAGTACTTTGCAACACATTGGGTGATCAACTTTGATGCCCTGTTTTGAGCATCTTTTGGCAGAATAAATGCCCCTCACTCGAAATCTCTTAGTGGATACTATTGGTTTTGATTTGTCTCGCTTATCTAGCCACATTGTGGTAAGAGGAGGCTAGTTCAGATTCTCTCTTCGAGACATACAAAAAGGGAAAATTTGTTAAAATATGTCAGAGTAGTAATCTCTATCAAACTCCCTTTTCAAAATCCTGGGTCAAGATTGTTGACTAGCTTAGGAAAACATAATTAAGCTCATTACATCTTGGACGAACTTGAAAAGATTTGACTAGGTTTGACCCAAACTCAAACTAATCAGACATATTTAGAAACAAATTTGGGAACTCTTATTAGTCCCTACCATAAGGCAACATGGACTATAGTAATCACCCAATTGTTTATTATTAGTCTTTGCACGAGAATTAAAACATCAAACAACATAAAACCTAATATTTTAAGGAAAATATTATAATAATTTTTTTCTCCACCTATCAAATGTTGACATTTCTTTTTGTTAGCCAATGAAAAATTGATCTTAATTGGCCTCTTCTTGAGGTGGAGAGGAGAAAAACTAAGAATTAAAAAGCATATGGTAAGGAATTTTTTTTTCTTAATCAAGTAATGCTAGCATTACTCTAGCATTACTTAGGTTAGCATCAATTATTTGCTCGTAAGAGTCTAAACGTATTGCTAACAAGTCTAGCCATGATCTCTTGAGCACTTTGCTACACGTGGCTACCCAATTGTCCAGATTGGGCACATGTTCTTCTCTTCAATTTCTATCTGGCTTGGCTTCAATTTTATTGATGTTTCTCTCATATAGGAACTAAAGTCAGCTAAGAGAGAGTCAAATGAAGTTGTTATAGACAAAAATCCTTTGCATTGTGCAAACAGTTCTTGGATAGCAAGCTTAGTTGCAGGCCTAGTACTGGGTATGTTAATTATTCCCTTGTTTCTGATCTCCTTTTTACATGTACGACCAGTAAATACAACTTAGCCTATGTTCAGGTCAATAGTAAGGATTACAAACTTATGAAATTCACTGACTCATCCAGGGTTACAACTAGTGTGTGAAGACCGCTTGAAAATATTAGCTTAACCATGGCTTATTGAGCATATTACTATTTGGCTAACTCAAAGCATAAGTGGTGAAATCCTAGTGTTTCTTTGAATAAATCTGATTTACCATTCATTATTCTACGTATGAATATATGTATTGGTGAACGCCTTTGTATTGATAAGCGCAAGAACTAAAAAAGCACTAAAAGGCCTAGCTCCAGGGTCACTTCTTTTTGTTCTATATAGGAGCTTGGATTCATTCGATTTTTGCCTTTGTATCAGTAGTTTCAAGTACCAAAAAGCCCAACTCTAGAGTCCCTTTTTTTTTTCTAGCTTGGAGCTTGGTTTCATTGTCGAGATTTTAATTTATTGAAAGTTGTATAATTTACAATATGTAAAGTTTCAATATATAATTCTTAAAAGTCTAATTCTTTAAAGGGTGCTAGCTCAATGGAAGAGCACTTGCTTTACAAGCAGGAGGTTGGTGGTTCAATTCCATCGTGCCCTGATATTCATATGGAATGGCAGCGATTATTTTTTGGTGACGGAGGCTCTTTTGACCATCATCAATGAGCTTATGGTGACATTTTTCGACCCTCACAAAAATATGAAATGGTGACGGTCAATGAACACCACCATATATACACATCAATAATGACGACCATGGAAGGTCCGTCACCATAAATTGTTGTTATTGATATGAAATGGTGAGGGTCACTGTTTTTCATTATAGTCATTATTCGTGACTGACTTTGAAGTCACCAATGAGTTTATCATGACATTTTTTGACCCTCACCAAATATGAAATGGTGACAGTCAACGAACGTCACCATATATATGCACCAATAGTGATGGCCATGAAAGGTCCATCACAATAAATCGTTGTTGTTCATATGAAATGGTGATGGTCACTATCCATCATTATAAACAATATTCGTGACAGACCTTGAGTGTCACCACAACACCTATACTTTCGGTGATGCCACCTTTTGTGACGTTCAGTTTTTTGGTGACCGAGGCTATGGTCCATCATCATTGCTCATATGAAATGGTGACGGTCACTATCCGTCATTATAAATCATTATTGGTGACGAACTTTGAATGTCACCACAACACCTATACTTTCAGCGACGCCACCTTTGGTGACGTTCAGTTTTTGGTGACGAAGACTCTTTTGACCATCACCAATGAGCTTATGGTGACATTTTTCGCCCCTCACCAATGTACTTTTTTCTTGTAGTGAAGATTGAATCAAATTACATTACACAAACAAGCAATACAATGATGGAACCAATAACATAGTCGAGCATATATTAAAATGTGAAAGAAAGATTACAACCGAGTTCCAACGTCGCGTTCTTCCTTTGGCAGGGCTTCCAGCTGAGCATGTCTCACAAAGCTTGTCGGGAATTTAGACAAGGCTCTCTCTCTTACAGGGTTCTCCTTAGCTCTACTCTCAATAGTCGCTCAGCTATAGTTTTCTTCCCAAATGTTTAGCTAGGTTGCAAATAGAGAGGGCAGAATTTTATAGAGGGATAAGGAGAGGTTAGGATCCCTAAAATCATGGGGGAGAGTCCTATCTCTTAGGAAGGTTCCATGAGAGGTGGAAAACCACTTCCTAAATAGGGAGATCCGAAGCCAAACAACCCAACCTCTTTTTGAAGATTCATTCTGAAGTTGTTAGAATCAAACTTCCGCCTTTTATTTTTTTTTTAAATTCCCAAATAGGCTTGGCGTGGGTAGAACACAGGAATAGAGCGCCAGCTAGCACGACCTCTAGTGTGTATTTCCCCAATTTGCACGAGGGATGAACTGGCAACTCGCGCCAATGCCAAAACATGGGTTTTTTTGTGCTTTTCTGAGGAAATTTTCTCCAGGAGAATTCTTTTCCTTATGTAGAAGGATGCCATCAAGGTGTTTTCAGGACATTTTACTATTCACAGGTCATGGGAATATTCCTCCAATGTACGAGACGAGGTATTGCAGGGACGGTGACAAAATGTTGTGTAACACCTTTTATGGGAGGTTTTCTCCTTTCGTAAATGTTTAGATTATTGGTTGATCCCCTTCATATGCCTCTACTATCATGCGACATGTCATCTATTTGTTTAATGTCCTAGAAGGTGTGAGGCTGGTCACTTTCATAGATCTCATAATGTTGGTCAAGTTGTGAGTTTTGAGGATTTCCCAAGTCAGGAAAACTTCTAGGATTTTTTCAGAATTGTCTGTATGGAACCTAGTAAGAAAAAGGTCTCAAATTATCTTAATAAAGTTTCCACTTCTCCATATATTGATGTTTCTAGGATTAGGTTGGATGACACAATCCCTCATGGATTGTCCTGTATCAATCCTGTCATTAAGGTTGGTAAATTGGGTGCACAGTTGACTATGTCTTCTCATATTGACCAACATATGCAGTCGAGCATGTTGGATAGTGTCTATAGAAACCATCCATCTAATTCATTATATAGGGATTCAGAGGATGATCCTCATGACCCATGGGGGGCTTATTTTTCATCCCAAATTAAATTTGGGGCTCCATTGGGAATTACTTATTCTTCAATATCTAAGGATTAGGAAATGGACATCTTGGCTCAGAAAGAATCGACTGGGCTAGAACCACTCAATGTTAAAAAATAATTTTTCATAGAAAAGGAAGCTTCTATCAGTCCTTCCTCTAGGAAAAATATCACTACAAGGAAGAAAAGAGGTACCAGGTATAAAAAAATCACTTCCTAATCCATGGTTAATTTTAACCTTTTGTCATATTTTCACGAGTCCTTAGAGGACAAGCTTCCACTTGATCAAGGCTTGCCCAATCATAATATTTGATACTTGAATGATTCTTCCACCAATAATCATGTCCTTAGAGGAGTTATGCTTGCCATCAAACCTCCAAAATGATTATAATGTCCTTCAATGTGAGGGGCATGAGATATTCCCTAAAAAGAAGTTCCATTTGAATGATCATTCGAGTACAAAATCCTTTGATTGTTCTCTTACAAGAGACAATGATAGATAAGGATAAGAGAAGTTTTTTTACTGCAAGTATGTCTCCGCTTGAATTTAGTTGCGACCAACACCTTTGGCTTCTTAGGAGGATATGATACTATGTGTGATCCTTTTCATTTTAATCTCAGAGTGTATAAGTCTGTAGCGGGGATTATTCTTGTAGCATTTCAAAAAGGATCAAAGAATCAATGTCATATCCTTAACATCTACACTCATGTTTCTGACAAAAGAAGATTTTGTGATAGTATATATGATTTCGCCATTATTAATATTAGTTTTTTTATCATGGAAAAGGTTTTAAACTTTACTTTGGATAGGGACGAGGTATGGGGTCATAGAGGCAGAGAGGATAAGATGGGGAGTTACTTAAAGAATTTTTTTGAGCATAAGTATATGCTTGATATTAAGCCAGATCCTATTTGTCCCACATGGTTGAACGATCATTCAGGATTAGAGTTCATCTTTGATGTTTGGATCAATTTTTTGTACAATCGGCATTGGCAAGCAACATGGGGAATCTGGTTTCATGGAATTTCCCTCCTTCATATTTGACCATTTTATGATATTTTTGGAATGGACTAGAGATTCCATTGTGTTCCAAGCCTTTCCATTTAAATTTAATCATAACTAGTTAAAGGAAAAATATTTATGGGTATTTATTAGGGACACTTTGCTCAATACATCTCCTGGCAGTGTCTTATCTCAGATGTAATCCATAAGCCAAAAGCTTAAAGTACTGAAGAATGCAGTTCATAGATGGATTTAGGAGAAGGAAAAATATATGGTTAGGGAACTGATTGTGACTTATAGCCAAATTAAAGACATGCCTGATCGGTTGAGGCCATATTTTTGTTCTTCTCACTCTAAAAATAAAACATTATACTTGGAATATAGAAAAAATCAAATCTTAAAGGAACAAGAATATGAATGGAGATTAAAGAGTAGGGAGACATGGGTGGTAGAAGGGGATAAAAATACTTGGTTCTTCCATGAACAAGCATATTTCATAAGGATACATAATGCCATTTGGTTTGTCAAAGATGATGAGGGAAAATATGTTTATACACAAAAGGAGATACATGTTGATAAATATAGGGAATTTAGAATTAATAGATTTCTCTTTATTAGTGATTGTTTGTGAATTATTTTTATAGCTTTAGATTAGGATCTTCTTCTTATTTGTTGTTAGTTTTTTTCTTCATCCAAAAATAGCCAATGCATGAACATAAAATAGACAAGAGACACAACATGTAGAATATGAGCAAGGGCCAAAACCTCTCACTTTTTGAAAGGAAAACCAGCACCAATTCTTCTTATAGAGATTCCAATTGATGAATTCCAAGACCATGACCCTTGACCTATAAGCCACTCTAAGACCAAGACACTTATTTTCCATTTTCTTATTTATTCTCCTCTCCATTGAGATACTTGTCACCATCGAGGTATTCTAGCTATCATTATGGTGATATATCATTTCTTGTCACCAACATAGGACCGAACATCATTACTACATTGATCATTATCATCGAGATCTTCATATCCTCACTACAGCACTGAGTATATTACAAGGACTATGGAAATGCCAAGACTGAGATATTATTGATAGCACCGAGACCATACAACTGTCACTCTGAGATCATGATAAAATTCTCTAGAGGAATTTGAACTGTCTCTATGAGAGGACTGTGATTAGCCCGAAACTGTGGCTGCCCTAAATTGTGGTCATCAAACATTGACCTTATCTGAACTGTAACCCATCGAAAAACTTAGAGGAGATCTTAACCTTGCTTCCCATCTGAAAACCTCAGACATTTCAACAAAAATATCAAAGGAAATGTGAGCTTCTTCACTATGGAAATGTGGAGTATGCACCTTCCTATTTATAGTAGTTTGATTATATTGAAAGTCGGTCTGAGTATTCGAATAGGTGTGTGAGCCGACATGAAAATTATATATATATATATATATATATTGAGGCTAACGTCAAAGGATAGTAGCTCTTGTCTTTTGGAGGGTTGTCTAGACATGACTTGATTTACATGACTCTAATTATCTTTATGACAAGATGAAAATATCCTAAAGGCATCAAGAATAAGTCTTTGACCTATAAATAAAATTCTTTCTCATGAAACTCATGATGCAAGTAATACAATAAATATATTTTATTTTCCATTGTCTCTTCTTTACATAAAACCATAATTACATGTCATTATGAAGACCGAACCTAGTTACACTTTTCAACACTCCCTCTTAACTAGGGTGGTATTCATAATGGTACTTGATCATTCTCAATCTAAAGAATTTATCATAAGAAGAATCAGATTGGTAACCCATCTATATAACATCATATCAATCAGCATTTTCATAGTGCAAGGGATTAACTAACAGCTCCATATCTCCACGAGATATTGAGCCTCAACGTTGGCGAGACCAATTATTTATAGAGACCTTCATCATTCTCTCCCTCAGAACATACCGCACCTAAGTTCTCTCAGAGTATGTCCAGGGATATTCTTATCTTGGATTCTCAGTCCTTAAACATTATTATATGAAATATGATTACCCAATCCTCCATTTTGTCTTATCTTGGATTCTCAGTCCTTCACTAAGACTTCTAGTTGTTAGACTTGGTGTAGTGCATGACACATGAGACAATTTTTACTCCCTCTTAACCAGGGATGACCAATCCATTCCATAAAGGAATGTACCTAAGATCCCTCTTAATTAGGGACTTGTAGGAGCTTCAACGGTGTGAATAATGGGACACCTAGCTTCTTTGAAGAACTCTTTTCTTCGATGTCATGAATTTCTTCTTCATTATGGAGTCTTCATCTTTTGCGACTTATTCATAGGGCATAGACCATCCATCACTTTCATCCACGAGTCATGTAATCATTCCTTTCATCGGAGAGTGATCCATCAGTCCTTCACCTGGCCTTGCTTCATGTCATGCTGCTATCTTCATACCATATTCCTTTAAGGATATTTTATCCTGCCACATGGTTGTCAATGGTGGAAGACATATTCCCTTTGGCAGCCCTGCATAATCCCATCCAGATGTTGTTCAAAATAAGAAATGAACACTTAAATCAAAATTACCTTTATGATGGTATTTCATCATGACACCTTCCTGTAGGTATCAACATCCTGCATACATGTTGATACATATCCCAAAGATATCCATTGTCAAGGGTCTCTATCTTTTTCAAACTTCCATTAGAGTCTTCAAATATTTTCAAGAGATTTCCTAGTCATGTTTTCTTGCTCTTCTTGGATGTTGATTTCCCTTACCACGGTTGCATGTCTCACAATATATCCCTTCCTTTCTTCACATATTTCATTCCCAGAAGATTTCAATCATAGTTCCTTTATTGTAGTCAACCATCTCATATTTCATATGAGGACATATTGTGTTGATTTCATCTAGTGTGAACCATGCCTTTTGGAAACCTTTCATAGGAGGAGATTCATTTTCCTTTGATCATGCTTCTCAAGATGGAAATAGTTATCTATGTTACCTGTAACCATATAACATGATATTATAATATTCAATACAATCATACATACCTCATTTACCTTCAGGTCATCTAGGCTTCTTTCAGCATCTTCCTTGATTGAAGTGTCCACAACCCCTTAATCTGCTTCATTTCTTATGTCATCATACCATCATCCCATGAACTCAACAAGTTGAAGTTCCTATTGAAACACTTTCTTCCTCTATATATTAGTGATCCCTCTGATGAGGATTCAATCAGAGAATCTTGAGGATATTGCATATCCCTATCCAGTAGATTTTTCCCTTTTTTTTACTTGATTAATGATGAGCCTTGTCCTGGATGACTTATTCCTTTCCTTCAGTTTCCAATGAGGTTCCCAAGAGCTATATCATCCATATTTGATTGTCATGCATTGTTTTTTCTAACCTTCAAGATCCCCATGATGATGTCACAATCTCTTTTATATAATGCTTCCATTATGTCACACCACATCTTATTATTTATTGTAGTCATATCCTATACAGGAATTAGGATGCATGAAAAGACATTTTGTGAGGAAAACTATCTAAACCATAGTAAATATCTATTACTCCATCTTTCCTTCAACTTAGTTTCTTCAACTTCCTCCATCCTTTCCGGTGATATGAGCTTCCTTTCTTTCTCCTTTTTGATATTTTCCCTTTAGGACCATATTTCTTGTAATGTCCATAATTCTTCCAAATTTCCTAAACTTCCCTTTTCCTTTTGTAAATGATGGAGTCTTTTATCCTTCAACACTTTTTCCATTTATTTGTCTTTTTCTATGTAGCATAGAAACCACAAGTTGAATGAGGTAACTTTCTTGTCTCATGGAAATTTTTTACCTTTTCCATCTTATCATCTCTTCCAGATATCTAGTTGATATCTTATGAATATATCCCTTCATTCTTTGGTACCTTCAATTTTGTTTAAATCATGACCTTCTTTATTGCATAGAATAGCTCTTTTAGCTTACCATATATTCTATTGATGTCTCCAATCATATTATATAGGGATGTAAGGAATTTGAATGATTTCATATGAATCCTTTGAGTCGTTCTATCCCTTTCCATGTATTCAGATAAACTTGACCTTCAGAGAATTTTAATGACTTTAATTTCTTCGAGGACTGTGACAATCCTCCTCATGTAAGGAATATTGGTAACCCAACCAACTTATAGATCTCCCTATAAAAACAAAGTCATTTTACCAAATTTGATTATAGAATGAAATATACTTACTTGACAAGTGAATATAAATTCTTTAGCTTGATTGCTTTGATGGTGGTTGATAAAATATATATTGATGCTCCCTTTTGGATAATCTTCTTCCAAATGAAAAACAAAGGAGATTACTCGTTTTATGATGACAACATCTTTAGATCCCGCTTCCTTTGGATGATGGTGATTATTTCTTCATTGGATGACTTTCTTCAAGGAGAGGATCCTTGTTGTAGAAAATGTAACAATGGGATTCAAATTTATCTTGTAATGTAATAAAACAAAATATTGAATCCTTCTACAATTTTGAGGAAACAAAACACAATCACACAATCACATAACAAGTAAGATAAAGAAATAATCAATCAAACAACACAATATGTATCTCAGGAAAGCACATTGCCTAAAACCACACTATTGTTATATTGTATAAATTCAATACCATGAAACAATACAATGATTTTCTCTCACTTTTCAATTCCTGCACTTTGCCAACCATCTCACTCTGATCTAGGCAAAATCGGCCAAGTACTTAACCAATTCTCAGCCTCTACTCAGCCATCCTTGCTCACGCATTCTTGGAGGAATTTCCACCCTATTAAATAGGAAATTCACAAGAATTGATTGCACAATGCATCATAAGCTTCCACATGACTCTATAACTAACGTACAATTTTCTAATTATACAAATGATAGTTATCATTCGTTTAACCTCAGTCTCAACTAGGACTTCCTTAGAATTGACATGCAACAAATATTTATAGCGAATTATCAGTATGATGATTTATCACTACTTGTGAATTAAATCATATTTAATTCACTGGATCTATCACTATCTCATCACCCAGTTAGAACTAGTTAAACTAATTTTAACTCAATTTCTTGAGTTAACTAATTACATCTTGCAAATAATTGTAACTCATCCCCCTTAAATCATGGGATGACTCCACATGCATCCTATAAGACCCTCAACTCAAATTTCCTAAGCTATCTCAGTAATTATAACTTAGTTAACTAATACAATTTATTATGAGATGAAATTACAATTTCTCTTCCAATTTAATTAATGGAAAATTAAATTAGACGCCCCCTTGGGGCGCCATTTCAAAGCTCCCTCTCAGCAAGAAATGGTTTATCTTCTAACCTAATCCTGCATCAGTGGAATTCGAATTTTCTTCTTGCTAGCGCCTTTGTCAAGATATTAGCATCCTACTCCTCTGTGGGAATGTACTCTAATGACATAATCCACCTCTGAACATAATCTCTAATATGGTGATACCGGATTTCAATATGCTTGGACCTATCATGGAATACTTGATTAACTAAGAGTTTGATGCAACTCTGATTATCACAATGTATCACTGTCGGATCCATCTGTTGCCCAAACAAACCAACAAGTGTCTTCCTCCTCCAAATGGCCTCACATGCTACCTGATTGGTCGCTATGTACTCAATCTCTGTTGAAATAAGTGCAATTGATCTCTGTTCCTATTGTTCCAAGAAACTGTTGTCGATCCTATGTTGAAGATGCCCCCTTATGTGTTCTTGTCGGATCGACTCCTTGCCCAATCTACATTGATGAAGCCTTGAAACTTCACTCCCTCTGTGTGTTTGTACCATAGTCCATACTCTGTAGTTCCTCTGAATATATCTCAACACATGTTTCCCAGTCTTCCAAAATAACTTGGTAGTATTAACCATAGCTTGGCTTAGCTGGTTGACTGCGTATCATATGTCGGGTTTTGTGTTCACCAAATACATGAGTGAACCCACAAGCTTCTTGTAAATAGTAGCATCCACTACTTTTCCCAACATATAATCCTTATTCATCCAATTTTCTACTAGAGGAGTCTCCATGGATTTGTTGCCCTCCATGTGGAACTTCCTCAGAATATCCTTGGCATACTTTCCCTCAGATACAAATATCTCCTCATCTATTTTCCATATTTCAAATCCAACAAATAGTGCAAGAGCCCCATGTCCTTCATTTCAAATTATCTTACAAGATCCTCTTTGCAAGACTTAATGAGCTTCTCATCACCTGTAAGTATCATTTCATCGACATAAAGTAAAATAATAAAAATATTTCCATCAACCACAATATGATAAAGGTTCGCATCCACTTCACTCTTGGTAAAGCCTAACCTAGTGAAATAGTTATCAATCTTGGTGTACCAAGCACAAGGTGCTTGCTTCATCCCATACAATTCTCTTTTGAGTATGTGCACATGTGAACCCCTGCCTAAGGTCTCAAAAACTTCCAGCTGCTCAATGTACATTTCTTCCTCAATAAATCCATTGAGAAAGGTTGTCTTTACATCCATGTGATGTATCTGCCATCCCATCTACACTGAGAGTGCAAGGATGGATCTAATAGACGAGTACCTTGATGTTAGTGCAAGTCTCATCATAGTCAATCCCCTCCACATGAGATAACCCTCGAGTAAAATTTTTCCTTGTGCTTCTCCACATTCCGATCTGTAGCCTACTTCACCTTGTAGACCCATCTGGATCCTACCACTAACTTTCCCAGTAGTCTTGGGAAAACTTCCCATGAACTGTTTCTAATAATGGAGTCATATTCTTTAACCATGGCATCAACCCACACTAGTAGTTGCACTTCTTCCTCAAAATAGGATGGTTCTATCTCAATACCTTTGCTCATAAGAGACATGTATCCAATGTACTTCTCTAGGGACCTTCTTTGTGTGTGTTTTGATGCGGGTGCTCCAACATTCTCTCTCACATCTAGCAATAATGTGTCAGCCTCTCTTGTGCACTTCGTTCCATCTCTAGTGGATTAATCTGCATGAGTGGTTTTTTTCGCTCTCTGTTCCTCTTCTTTTGGCTACTCCACATCCTAAGGTTCATCTTTTGGAGCCAATATCTCCTTGCATGCAAACATTTCTAGTTTTATTTGGGTTGGTACTCATAAAAAATAGGAATTCCATCTGTTTTGTTTTGAGGATCTTATAAGGCAAGTGGATGCAAGTGTTTGGGGCATCAAATACATAGAAAATTTTAATTTGGCATTGATTATTAAAAATATTTGGAGGAAATTGAATGATGTGGACATATGGTAGTAGATAATGAAATTGAACTATCTCAAAAATCTATAGAGGATAAGTCGGATTGGTTGACGGGCTCCGGAAAAAAAAGGAGGCATCTCCTATATGAATAAGTATGATGAAATCTAAAATCTAGCTTCTAGGTAACTTCTGATGGGAGGTTAGATCCAAATTGAGAGTGGATTTAGGGGTATCAAGCATCAAATGAATGACTGGTAATCATATTATTTCTATCTCCTTGATCAATCATTTACATAAATATGGTTTTTTCTCCTTAAATCATATTTTTACAATGCTTGGTCCACATTTGGAATAACATTCCTGGTTTGATTCCAGGGATATTGGGATGAAGACAAATGTGATATGTTATGTAATATAAATGTAAATCAATTTGAATGAAAGAGAAATCTTAATGTTATTAGTGAGCCCTGGTATTGCACCAAGAGTGCTGCAACTCCCAGAGGCTACTCTACTTTACTTTATCAACCCAGGTTTAGTACAAACTTGGAGGTGACAGTGTTATATACATATCAGATGCATTCTACTCATGCCGTGTTGGCTCGAGGGGTCCTGACCCAGGTCTGGTGTGCAAGGTTTTCCAACAAACCCCTATACTACTGGCCCTTTCGGCAGTGACCTACTTTCACAGGTCAAAGTCTCACCTGAAGTAGTATGGGTGGGTGCTAGAACCAGGTTTTCGCACCCTAAGAAAGGATGGGTAAAGCAAGCAGAGCTGCACTAGGTCTTGTAATCCTTGATTACCTTATTTGCGTAGGGTTAATTAAGTCTCTATTTGCATCCATGTGCACTAGATCTATAGTTATTTGCTTGTTATAATAACAACACAGAAGTATAAAAATATAACATAACAGATCTTTAAAAGATAGAGAAATGCACGGTACAACAATTATCAGTAATTCATATAACAGTACTCATAGATTCAGTTCTTTAACAATCCTTTGCATTCATTCATTCATCAATTCTTCCTTACAATCCCCTTCCCAACCTGCACACACAGCAGCAGGGTCCGCACACAGCTGGACTTGGATCTCCGCGCACACAGCTAGTAGGAGTCCGTTCCCCAAAACCCAAAAAGATCGCTTAAAAAATAGATCGTATCAATAGCTCATCATTTCCTATCCTTTACAATACAAAATGCATCTCTATTTATAATAATCTAGCCTCATCGTTCCTATGGTCCGCAACCCATGGTTTTCAGACCCCTAGTTTACCCTTTGACCCATTACAATTTATTCGGGACTTTGACACGCCCCATAACCCCTCCGCTATGCTAAATATAACCAAAAATATCAAAATCAAACCAATTTCTTAGCTTGTTAGGAGACCTCGTTCCAACAATCCCCCAACGTAATCTTGTGACTCATCTTGAGTCACTGTAGCTACTAGATAGTCATTGAACCCGGTACAGCTTGAGTCGACTACCATTGAAAAGTCCTAGTAAGATGTCTCTGCATAGGGTAGCTAGTTGGACTGCTCCACCATTCGTGATGTCCTTAACTGTGTAGGGACCAAGCTAGTGCTGGTAGAATTTGCCTGGATGCTTCGAAAATTGGCTATCGTACAAAAGGAAAAGGTCACCTGCGTCGAAGGTCTTTTGACAGATATGTCGATCATGCTAGGATTTTTGGATCATGCCAGGCTTTGTCACGAGCCTTCTGAACCTGTTGATGAAAATTAGTAATAAACTGATCTTTCTCAAGAGCCACTAGTTGCGCAAGACATTCCTCCATGATATCGGGGTCTGCCATATTTGTAAATGTTACGATGCGTAGGCTAGGAACAACAAATTCAATGGGCATAATGGCCTCTTTGCCATAGACCATCCGGAAGGGGGTTCTGCTTGTTAGCTTCTTGCAGGTCGTTCGTTAGGCCCACAAAACGGAGGGAATTCGAACATCCCAGTCACTACGATCGACATTGCAAACCTTAGTTAATGCCTTTTCCAAAATTTTATTAAAAGCTTTAACCGCCCTGTTTGCTTGAGGGTGGTATGGCGTACTCTTCGCATGGTGGATCCAGAATTCCTCATTCAAGGCTTGGATCATTTGATTGACAAAGTGTGTACCTCTGTCGCTCATTAGGATCTTTGGGCAGCCAAACCTGGTCAGAATGTGCTCAAAAATGAAGTGCGCAGCAGTATCCGGAGTACAATCCTTGACCGCTTGTGCCTCAGCCCATCGAGTGACGTAGTCAGTGGCGGTGATAATGTAGCGCGCACCTGTTTTCTTTCCTGGTGGGTTAATGGGCCCTATAAAATCAATGGCCCATTTGTCAAAATCCTGCAAAGCTACTTGAGGTTGTAAGGGCATCTCATCTTGGTACAAAGGTCGTCCTGTGCACTGGAAAGTGTCGCATGACCTACAATAGGTGTAATAATCTTGATGCAAGGTAGGCCACCATAACCCAACCCTCAAAATCTTTTGTGCCATTGCGCATCCTGCATAGTGGCCTCCTGCGACACCCTCGTGTGCTTCTGCTAAAACGATAGGTCGTTCATGGTCTAGGACATACCTGCGTAGTATTTCATCTGCGCCTAGCTTGTATAACTAACCGACGATGACAGTAAAGTCCACTACTCGAGTAACCAATTCCTTCTTCTATGGCACAAAATACCCAGTCGGGGCCATGCCTGTAGTGAGGAACTCAATAATATCAACAAAGTGTGCGTTGACTACCTTAATGGTAAACAGTTGCGCATCTGGCAATCCTTCTTCCAAATTAGTAGGTTCTTCCACTATTTCAATGTGAGATAGATGGTTTGGGCCCGCATTCAACCTTCCTAGCTTGACAATGATCTCAAAATAATATTCCTGAAATAGCAACAGCCAGCGACAGATCTTCCCCCCCAACACAAGCTTTTTGAGTAGGTATTTTAAAGCCGAATGATCAGTGAACATTTTAAAGTGTCCCCCCAATCGATATTTCTGCAGTGCGTAGACCATAGACAATCCTTTGCGCTTAGTGGTGGAGTAGTTATGTTCTGCTCCCGAGAGTTTTTGACTCGCAAAGGCAACTGGGTGATTGATATCGCCTTCTCCAGGTTGAGTGAGAACAACTCCCAAGGCGATGCCTGACGCATCCACATGTACGTGAAATTCCTTTGACCAATCCGGAAATATGAGTATGGGGGCAGAGATCATCTTATCCTTGAGTACTTCAAAGCTCTTCTGACATTCATCATCCCAAAAGAAAGAAACATATTTTTTTAGTAGTTTTTCCATAGGTGCTGTAATTAGGGCGTACCCCTGAATGAATTTTATGTAATAGCCAGTGTGTCCAAGAATAGAACGTAGTTGTTTCTCTGTTGTTGGAACTTCCAGGTTGATAATTACGACTAAATTTGCAGGATCAACCATCAATTCCTACCGACGGACTATGTGTCCGAGCAGGATTCCAAATGGCACACAGAAGATGCACTTCTTAATATTCAAGTAAATCTGGTGCTTTCGGCACGCACACAACATTAGTCGCAAGTTAGAGACATGTTCTTTTACTAAGCTAAAAATTTTCCAGTCATCGAAATAAACCTCCAGGAACTTATGAATAAATTCCTTTAATACAGCAACTACGACCCTTGAGAAAATAGCATGTGCGTTTTTGAGACCAAAGGGCATGACCGTATATTGGAAGGACCCCCATTCAGTGGCAAAGGTAGTCTTACTATGATCTTCAAGTGCAATTCGGATCTGATGGTACCCTGAAAACCCATCAGTGAAGGAATAGGCCTCCTGTCCACCCACGCTATCAAGGATTTCATTGGAGAAGGGTGTAGGAAAGGGGTCATGGATGCAGGCATTGTTTAACTTGTGCAGATCCACGCAGATGCGTATTTCCCCCTTGGTCTTCTTTTCCTGGATGACCATTGGACTTACCCAATCCGACTACTCAAATGGTTCAACGATACCTGCACCAAGAATTTTATCCAGCTCTTCCCTAACCTTTTTCTTGTATTTAGGATTCAGTTGGTAAGGTCACTGCTTGACGGGGCGTGCCTTTGGTTTCAGAGTGATGTGCATAATACCGAGGTCCCCGATGATACCCTTGAGCTCAGAGAACTTTGTCAGAAATAGGTCTTGATACTTCGTGAGTAATTCTGCGATTTTTCTTACAGTCCCTTCATCCCAATAGCCCCCAATCTTAGCCAACTTAGGGTGTTCCTTTGTCCCAATGTTAGCGTCACGCAACTTAAGAGGCTGTGTTACGTCAATATTCTGTAGCGATGGCCCTACGACATCATGTTCTCCTTCTGATTCTGGGACATAAATGTTTCGAGGGTTATCTTCCTCCTCATTAATGGCCAAGCTCTGGAAATTGGCTATGTCTTGCATCTGTGCTTCCCATGTCAGGACCCTTGGGGTAGCGTGGTGGGGAGAATTCTTAAAGACAAATGCATCAATGTCCTGCAGAGCTTCATCGAGCGTCTCTGTCCCCCCAATCAATCTGAATGTTCCAGCAAAGTCCTCCTTTAGCACTTCCTAGTGGCGGGTGCAATGGTGCAATTCCACATCTAAGTACCAAGTGGCTGGGATAGGACCCAATGCGTGAACAAATAGATGGACCCATTCTTATGTAGTTTGGTCAGCCCACCTGGTCATTCAGATACGCAAATGTGCGCGGGGGTCCCCAGGTCCGAGGAACATCCTGACGCGTACGTCAGCGGGAGGGGCGAACCATAGAAGCATCCTTTCTCAACACGTTTCCCAGTCCGAGAATGCTTCCTTGTGTGTATCCCACCATCACGCAAGTGTCACATGCATAGCTAGATTAAGGGCCCAAAGCCGTCGTTCCCTTGGTACTCTAGCTTCTAGCGTTCTTAGGAATTCCTGGACACTAACACCTTCATCAAAGTAAGGTAGATCTCTTACCTCAAAGGAAATGCAATATAGGACTCTTGCGACCCGGGGACAACTTAGCACCAAAACCTCATATAACTGGTTGTTCCAGTTCTCCAGTTCCTCATCAGTGTCAGAGAAACATTCACTATCTCTCCATAATATCCCATTTGTGGTGGGTTTACCCTTGTCTTCATCCTTCATAGTCAATCTGTAAATGTGGTCTAGTTCCTCTCGTTCGTAGGCTGGTTCGGTATACTGCACACCTTCTGCTGGATCTAGTGGTACTATCACGCGTGTACCATTGTTTTCAAACACCATGCTACACTCTTTGAGATTGATGACACCTCTCATGTCCATAGCCCAGTCCAGCCCGAGTAATGTAGGATATGGATCTGTATCTTCCATGATTTCAATGACCTCAAAGTCAGCACGGACTCTTACTCCAATGATATCTACCATGACCTTTGGCAACTGTCCTAGTGGGATGATCTTCTGTTGGTTTGCCATGCGCAGCTGGATAGTAGACCATTCTAGCTTAGGTTCACCCATTCGTTGCCACGTCTGTTTCGTTAGTACGTTCACATCTGACCCCAAATCGAGAATAACTTGGTCCATCTTGTAGTCGCCAATCTGCGTTGTCAACCGCATTTCCCTTCTAGTGCCTTTTCTGTAGCCATATAGCCGGTGGACACCTCTAGTCTCCAAAATTGTGTTCGGCCAGGCTACGCAGTTATTGAGTAATTCTTGAAGGGTTTCCACAGCTGGCTGGTTACGTAGCAGTTTCAAGCATGCCTATAGAATGGGCTCAACCTCTTCCCCTCTCCGCACAGGATCTGCCCATGGTGCCTGTTCCATGAGGTGCAATTCTTCCCTTTCTCCTTGGGTGACCATCCCATTACGCAGCTTAGTTTTAACCCTTTGTACAATCTGCGTTGGGGTGGGCTGTTTTTCCTGCATTTTGGCTAACAATATCGGGCAATCTTCAATCTCATGGTCTAGTTGTCGGCAATATTTGCAGGATTTCCTGGTAGGATTTGGGCAGTCCCTTGCGAAGTGTCCCATCTCCCCGAAATTATAGTAGATCAGCTACCCTGACCCTGTCCTGCTCTTCCTCCCCGACCTCCCCTACCCCTTGCTGGGGAGCCACCAAAAATCGCGAGGGATCTCAGCGAAGCAGGATCTGATTGTACCCTATAGAGGTTTCCCCGATCTAATAATAATTCATATGTGCGACAATTCTGCTCATCATGCCCTACCGACTGGCAGAACCTACACCATTATTGCTTCAAATCACCCATACTTAGCCGGGGGCACTGAGCCATATCATGTAATCCCGCTACCCGGCAGTCATCGCACCAGAGTGCAGATCCGCTGGACTCGGGGAGTAGTGGACTAGGTTCCCCTACCTATAGATAATCAGCCAATAGGGGACAATGGTCCTTGGTATGGCTAGACACCCAACATCGTAGGCAACAGAGATCTTTCTTTTCTCGTTCTGTCCACAAGCTCTGTATTTCCAAGTGCATGGCTCCGAGCTGCTCTTAAATCTGTTGTACTCCCCCCAACGTGTCATCCTTGGGTGTGGCTTTGAGCTTCATGGCAGCTTCCAAGGCTTTTTCTTACGACTCGAAGGTCTATTGGCGCATTGGTATACATAAGTGAGGTAGCAACATGGCGATGAACCATTCCATGTGTTGTCTGTCATCATACTTGAACCCTCCTTCTCTGATTGCTTTCTTCAATCGCTAATCAGCCTCCCACACAACTACAACAATATGAAATGTAAGAAAACTAACTACAACACTTGAAATGGAAGAAAACTAAATACAATGATATGAAATGTAAGAAAACTAACTACAACAACATGAAAGGTAAACAAAAATACATAAGAGGGACTAAGGCCAATGGATTGGGCCCTAACCCACAAGTTCAGCTCCCTGAAACTAACTAAGTCTGAATACTCATTTTATTTCATAACCAATTCTGCTACATAGCATATGAGAGTCACAAATATTTATTACAAGAGCTAAGAGTGCTCTATCTATCTCCAAAAATAGAATCCTAATGAGCTATTGGTCTGCCCTATTTATCCTAAAGGGTAGCTACCAACAACTCCATAAAAAGTAGGTTATTTTTCTCCTTGGAACTCAAGAGAAGTGGAGCTACACTATCTACACTAAGAAAAATATGACAACCCTCAATACACTATCTACACTAAGAAAAATATGAACATAATGCAATTAAATGTGAGAAAGATAGACTAATAAGGCTACAAAGGTGACAATTAACCCCTTAAAATGTACCTAATGATGGTACTCATCATCACCCCCTACCAAATGGTTGCTCATCCTCTAAGAAACTTATGCCTCTTTCTTTATCTCTTTTAGTGCCTTCGTGGCTTCTCTAACACCCTAAGGAATCAGTGAAGGAGTCCCTTGAGGGAGGTAGAATCCAGCATTTGTTTATGCCTCCTCCCATTCTCTGTTTTCTTCAACTTGGTATTTTCTTTCACCCAGCCCCAACAGAAAAGGTGGACTGAGTTTCAATCCAAGCCATTGGATCTCCATTATCTACATAGCCCTCTTGTACAAAGCTGCCCTTTCTAGGGAATTTCTCAATCTCTCTGGATTATGATACTCCATGTTTCTAAGGCTAAAATGGAGGCCATTCCATCTCCTTTAACTTTCCATTACATATTCCTCTCCCAACAATCTAGAAATGTCATCAAAGTGTGAAATGGCTTGTGCTTGGGTGTTGAGGTATTTATCTGCAAGGATTACATTGTTTGCTATCATTAGGTGATTGTTAATGATCCCTCTAGGGATGAATAGTTCTACCCTGATATGGAGAGGGTACTTTCCTTCTCTTCTCAACACCCTTTTTACCTTGTCTTCCCTTGCCTCCTCATTGGTCATCCAAGAGGCTAGGGCCATCAACTGCATATCCCCCATCCTAGGGTTAGGATCCCAAATGTTTAGATCAGTCAAGATAAGATTATGCATATAAAATTCTGCTAAATTGGCCCTATATGTTATGCTGGTATGATTGAAAAAGTCAATAAACTGCTTACAGTTTTAGAAAGGTAATGATCCATAGGCAGCTAGTGTTTTGATCTCAAACTAAAATCATTGTTCCTTCATGTAGATGGCATAAACGTTTGAAGGATGTCTTTGTTGTATTTCCTCCATGCACAAATTTGCCATGGTGGCGATCTGCTTTTCCTGCTGTTGAGTTGGATTTGTAACCTTGCATTTTCTTCTGATGTTTCTTGTAGCTTCTCTTTTAACATTTCTTCCCCGAGTTTGACATCAGCCAAATCCCTCCCCATCTCAGTGAATTTTTCTTCCATGATCCCTACATCTTGCACACCCTTTGTTTTGGAAATTTTCATTCCGGTGATGTGTGTGTTATCTCTCTTGATCTAGTTGATAAAATAGGGGAACTGAGAGCTTTTGAGAGATCAACCTTCCTCCTTCAATGAAAGTGCAGTAGGAGCTTATATTTGGCTATGGGCTAGGATGTGTAACTACTGATATGTCTTTTGGGACAGATTTTGGAGAGGCAGCCTCCCCTTTTGGTTCTTCCTCTTCTTTCCCTTTGATATCCTTCCCTTCGATTTGTGCCTCTTTTTCAACATCTTGGACCTCCTGACCCTCCAAGGGTACCTTATCTCCTTCCCCCATGACCTTATGCTCTTTCTGTGACACATCTAGAATTTCCTATAGCACTAACAAAGTTTCCTGTAGACAACTCTATTTTTCCTGTAGCAAACCCTCGTTTGCTTATTGTCACTTCTTCACTAATTATTGAAGGTATGTGGGTGTAGGCACTTGTTTGAGGGATGCTAGCCTTGAAGAATGTCTCCTCATATAGGTCACAAGTGTCTTCTCATGTGATGTGACTTCTTGAATTTTTCCCTCTTCTAGGTTTATTTTGTCCTTCTTCTTAGGTGACTCTTCAATTATTATTAGGCTTTTTGTTGGAGTCTAGGTTTCCCTTGCTTCACCCCGACACTCTTTCTGGTCTTGAAGCACATGGAGGTCTGTCTTTCCCTATTTGACTTCATTAATTTGCTTAGGGTGGCTAAGGCTGCAACCACTTCTTTTTCTGAGGTTACGGGTGATAGGCTGGTCTGTTGGGGAGAGATGTCAGTGCTCAGCATGGGGTTTAATATCTCTTCCTCTCTTGTCTTTCCTTCCTTTTATTTCTCTTTCTCTTCCCCATAATTTTCATCTCCTTATCCTTTTATATATTTCTCTTCCTCCTCCTCTTTTACTTCCTATGTTTGTAGGGTTTCTGTGTGTTATTCTCATGCCTCCATCTCCTCTTCTTCCTCTTCTTCCTATGTTCCTTTAGTCTATCCTTCTTCTTTGTTCATACTCCTCTCTCCAAGACTAGAGGGAGGGGTTTTTCCAGGAGTGATAGGTTGTGTGCCTATGAATGCTTCCCTATCCATATCTATGAATGTGGACAAAGGTACAGTTATGTTCAACCTATTGAGAGCATCTCCTATTATAAGTTGGATGAGGCCATGGTGACCTAAGTGTTGATACTTCCTTTCCCTCACTCTTTGGCTCATGTCTCTGATGGAATGTAGGAGGAAGTATGGAATGCTTAGTATCTTCTCTAGTGGCATATCTCCTTCGAATCTAAGATCATGTAATAATCTGAAGTGGTATCCATAAACCATACTGAGTCTTCCCTTACAGGAAATGTATTTCATGATTCGATATGTCACTTCATCCCATGGGTAAGGGAGGCTTTCCATTCTTACTCCATTTTTATCCTCAATGTACTCCTCATTAGGAAAAAAGAAACTCTTTTTAGAGGTAGTGATAGACACTCTATCTTCTATGTTCCACTTAACTACTAGAGGCAATGTTGTGACTCTGCTAATCAATTCAGGGGTTATGGTGATGGCTAGTCCTCTAACCACAGTGGTGCCCTATCATTTGCTTGTGAGTGAAAATACACTGCAAATTAGCGATCCACTTCATCATAAAATCCCTTGAGGAGCTCGAAGAATCCTAGCCACTGATGATTTCTAAAAATATCAACCACCTGAGGGTGTAATCTAATTATTTTTATATCTATGGGTTACCTTCTGTTAAACCCCCCCCCCCCCCATTTTATGATTGTGTTATGGAGATTTATAGGTGTTTTTTGTCTTAGAACACTGTTGATATAGGACCTCAGAACTTAGTTCACCACGAACTCAGACTTTCTTGACCCTACTTCTCTTAACAACCTCTTAAATTCTAAATTATTTTTGTGACTCTGTGTAATATTTTCATGAAAATTTTCATAACATGGTGGGGTGACATACACTTATCCATACATTCTGTTGTTTTTTTTCTGTTGTAGATCTCTTGTAGCATCAGTAGACTTCATGTAGCATAGGATTGCATGAAAACTTCGACCTTGGTGTAGAATTATTCGATGGATCCTATCCCTCTCTTTCTCTAACTATTTTAGAAATGCACAATGGAATGAATTAGGGTGAGCCAAAGAATATTTTTATTCCAAATTGAGCGCACTTGGAGGGGAATGGTGATTTGGATTTGGCACGGGGTTTCCTCTTCTGGACCGTTGGCCGCACTCGAGCTAATCATTTCTACTTGGCTCATAATCACCTCCATATCCTCGTTATATATTCCTTAATTTATTTGACAACCCATGTGGCATGAAAAACTCCACTTCTCCTTCACTTTAACTTTACGAGGGTGGCCAAGTTAACTGGCCACCTTTTTGCCTTTTTAACTCTCTATTCTTGACATTAATTCATTTTAGCAATATGATACATAGCGAGAGGGTGAGGAAGCCATACCTGAGCCTACCTACTGCTAAGGAGTTGTAGGATTTCTTTGATGCAAGGAAATGGTGTCTGATGATAGCCATCAATGTTTTTTCTTTGTTGTGTTTTTTACACATATTTTCTTAGTGAGAAGCTTATTTATGAGTGAGTTGCTTATTATTTTTGTTTGCTTATTTTTTCACAGGTGTTGCATGGAGATCCTCAGGTGTTGTTGCTAGTGTGGCATTCCTCCTTGAGTCCTTTGGTGGTAATCTGGAGCCATCTTCATCAACCACCTTTTGCATTTTTGGCTTGCTATTACATGCACAAGATTTCTACAGGAAGTGATCATCTTACTGTAGTAGTCACCTTTATGTTGCTTTGGAGCTCCACTTAGATGAGAAATTAGAAGAAGGAGTGCAAGGATGCTAGGGATGGAGTGGTGGAGAGATGAGGGGAGAGGCCCTGTGTACGAGTTTAGCTAAACTAGCTCAGAGTGGTGAAAGAGAGGTTTAGTGAGTGAATATTTATGCATGGAGTGGAGTGATGGTTAAGAGTGGTAGATATGGGTAAAATGATTATTTTCATGTCTTCCTTTAGGGTTAGGTGTTACTAAGTGATCTTGTTATCTCTTAGATAACTTTCCTGTAGCAATACAGGGTTTCCCGTAGCACTACAGGAAATCCTATAGCACCCTAGAATTCCTGTGCACTGCAGAGAGTGAGAAAAAATGGGGTATTTTTCTCATCTGGAGGGAGAAATGGATGGATGGATGCAGGTTGGGGTTGACTATGGAGTGGGTAGGAAGAAGAGAGAGAGAATAGAGAAATAATGTTGCTCCTCTTTGTCCCAAATATCCTTGATCAACAACCTGCAAAACAGAAATAGGTTAGTGCAAAGGTGTTGTTTCATTTTTTTCCTTTTGTATTTGTTTTTTTCCTTCTTCTTGTTTAAAGACAGGTGGGCTGCCTCCACAGAGTTTCTCAACCCAACAACCTTCCTTGGGTGCCTCATAGAGGTTTTCACTGGAGGGTATTTTTTTTCCTTTTTTTTCTTGCTCCAGGATCATCTCATAGAGGTTTTCAACCTAGGAGTTGGCCTTGGATGCCTCAGAGATGTTTTCACCCATGCCTCTTTATTTTTTTATTCTTTATTTTCTAGGAAAGTGAGGGGTTGGAAACTATGGAGCTCTAAATTACATTCACCTCCCTGTTTATTGAATTGATAAACTCGGCATTAGACAAGGCCTTCTTATATATTTTTAGCCTGTTACCATTGACAAGCAGGGGGATCCCCTCCTCATCTATGGTTTTGATTTGAACAACCCCATTTTCATGGAATTTTTCTACTTGATAAGATCCTAGCCACGTTGTCATCAATTTTCCTTTGAAGTCCTTGAATCTAGAGTCATAGAGTAGTGCCCAATCTCCTTCTTGAAATTTCTTTTCTTTGATATGCTTTTCATGCCAAAATTTCCTTTGCAACTGAATTACCTCTGTGTAGAAGGCTTGCATTCTGAACTCATCCAAACCATTTAGCTACAAAAGACTTTCTTGTTGTGCCTTTGTGATGTCCAGGTCTATTTGAGCTTCCATTCTCAGGGTGTTGTACTCAAACTCAATGGAAAATAGATCTTTCTTCCCATAAACTAAATCATATGGAGTAAACCCTATGGTGGTCTTCCAAGCAACATTGTAAGCCCAAGTGGCTTCCATCAATATTTCTGCCCAATTTTTTTTACTACTGCTCACAAACTTGGTGAGGATGGTCTCCAAAGCTCTATTTTTCACTTCCAACTAGTCATTTGCTTGAGGATGATAGGTAGTGAAAGTCTTGTGAATCTTGTGTCACCTCGGGAGGTTTTCAATTAGATGAGATGCAAATTGAGCCCCCTGATCAGTGACTACCTCTCTGGGGTATCCAAACTTGTAGAACACATTCTCTCTCAAAAACTTAGCTACCTTCTCTTATGTTGCTACTTTTACAGCTCTTGTTTCATCTCACTTGGTCAAGTAGTATGTGCAGATTATGATATACCTTTTCTTCCCATAGGGAGCATCATGACATGTCGAGAATATGTCAAAAACCTCATCTTCTCTCACACACATTCTGAGAATTTAGTTAGGACCCAACTTGAAGAGATTTCTACCAATCTAGGTGAAAGGGGTGCTTTTCTGGATAATCTTGCTCGTCTCCCTGGATGAAAGGTTCGGAGGGAACTTTTCAGCAACCAAGTAGTTATCTATGTCATAAAAGCAAAGAGAGAGTGTTGAGATAGCGAATAGGTGTTCATCTGGAAGTTGATCATCCACCATCCCTTCCTCATCTGTACGTATATTTAGACTAGATAAGAAAACTGCAGTAACATTCTCCTTTCATGGTTTATCAAAAATTGTGAAATCAAACTATTTTAATAACAACAACCATCTAATGATTCTAGAATTAAAATTAGGTTTATTCATTAAATATTTGATGGTTGTGTTAGTGTCAGTCTATACAGCCTATCACCGGTGATCAAATGGGCTCTTATCATGTTCTGTTAGGGTCCCAGAGTACATTTTGTTTCATTTCATTAGGTGTTCAGGAAAAAAATTGGTCACTCAGCATTAGGTCTAGGACTATTTCCACTCAGGAAAAAATTTTCACATGCTCGTCCATGTCATCACTTAGCTGAGTGTATCATCATTCAGAGATCATCATAATCATCATTTCATTCAGTTCAGTGTCTCCATTAAGTCATTAGGGTTTCAAGGTCACCAAAACTATCATTTCATGGATAAAATCTGACAATTGGAGGAGTGGTAATAAGCAAGTTTGTTAAATAAAGTGTTAATTTCAAATGTAATTTATTGTTTCTATATGTAATAAGTACTTCATGTTTCTAAAGATGCAATTGAAGGTTTCAAAGAGATTCAAGGTTCCAAAGAATTTACAAAAGTTCAAGGCTACAAAATGTCCAAGGTTACAAAGTTCAAAAAATTAAAGAAATACTTGGAAATGACATGTGGGGCCCATCCTCACTCAAAAGGAGTTACTTCATGTTTATAAAAAGGCCAAAAAAACACGAGGAAGAGCATGAGTTTGATCTAGAAGACTTGGAGGTTAGTGATGAGCCTGAAGACCTAGCGAGGATTATCAAAGGCAATGATGCACATATCAAACAGCTCCAAGACAACTTGGCAAGAGCTAACTTCATCATTTCCTTCCTAGAGCAAGAAAACAGTTAGCTAAAGGAAAAATAGTTAGCCTTAGAGAAAATTCAGAGTGCAGCAAGTAAGTATGATGAGAAAGGCAAATCAGTGGCTCCCATATATGAGCATGATGATCATGAACATCAGGTAAGAAGAAAGAGGCCAAGGACCATAGGTCTCAAAAGAGAATTGTAGAAGGAAATAGAGCAAAACCCTACAGATGAAGTGCTAAGTTTTGAAGAAAGTATTTCTAATGAGATCAATGAGAACAGGGATTTTTGGCTTGAGAAAGTCAACATCCACTTGGATAAGCTCCTTGACAAGGCCAACAGGGATAACAAAATAAATAAGCACATGGTTGATCATTACTATTCCCAATGTCAAGGTCAAACAGTTACAAGCCAAACTAAAAGAAACCCTAATCAGCAATGAGGAGATGGGTAAGTTGTATTTACTTGTTTATGCATCCATGATAGCATAACACACCTCATTTGACACTTTTGGACCAATTTTGAAAAGACATGGAGCACTTTTTGCATTTTGGTAAAATTTCGTGCAATTTTGGAAAACTCGGAAATTTTCACTATGTCTAGAAACGCAGCGAGCTCACACTGCGCTTCTTCCTCGAGCCTCCAAAATGAAAATGGTTGACATTTTTAAAAATATTTTGGCCTCCTATAAAAACCAATTTTCTGAGATTTTTGATTCAGGGCTCAAATTTTGAGAAAAATGCAAAAAAGAGGTCAAAAATCAAGGTTTTGCCTCACATGTTTACTTTCGCTGCGCACAGGGAGACACCTTGGGAAAATGGCCACATCTCAGCCAAAAATGGGTCATTTTGGATTCTCAAATACTCTAAAGACATAAAAACTCTCCCATACTTCCATAATAGATCTCTAATTTGGATTTGGACTTCAGAAAGGCACTCAAAAATGGCCTCAAACAACTCGTTGCGCTTCTGCAATTTTATGATAAATTTTCATGAATTTTCACTGTGTAATTTTTGGCAGTTTTCAGTTTTACTTTTGTAAAAGTAAAAAGGTAAAGTTAAATGAATGTAAGGGGTTAAAATTAAATGTAAATGGGTAAAATAGGGTTGATTAGGTGTCTTATCCTCCATTTAATGCTTTGAGGAAGTGTCTCATGATGGGTAGGAAAAGGAGGAATTGGTTGAGTAACCTCCCTAGTGTGTAACAAACATTGGATAGATGCATGTATTTGGATTTTCTTATTGGAAATTAAATCTCCAAGGGAGGATTTCACTTGATTAATGGCTATATGAGTTACTTTTTAATCAGTTTCAAAGGTTGGATGTTGTGGAATTGAGCCTTGAATACTAGTGTACAAGTGAATTTGGAAGGAATTAATAGATAGAATTTGCAGCTATTGTGGTGGGATTCATGTGGTATGTGCTTTAGCAGTGTTTTTCCTTCTATGATCATATGTTTGAATTTATTGTACCTTCCATTTCCATTTCCATGCTTCATGTGTTTGTTTTCTAAGATGATAAACATAATTCATTAATTTAATGCTCTATTTTGGAGAATATTTCACATTTTTGTTCATATTCTTCTGATATAAACGAATTCATGAGATTCATGTTCATTTTGAAACCATATCAATCTACCCTATACACAAAGATACGTCTAAAGTGCTACGGTATGTGCCTACCTTGCCCCATTACATCTCTGTAAGTCTGATTTTTAGGGCCCTGACCTAGTCCTCCTAGACCTAAGCCACCATCCAGCACAAAACCATCAAATCAATCAAACCCTGATCTAAACATACATATCCTAATATCTTTCATGTCACAGTCAATCCTTGGCTGTGGTCTACTTGAGAGAGATCTCTCATCCTAGTAGGGCTAGCTACTAGGTCAAAGTGGTATGTGGTGCTTTGCTGGTCTCCTTTTCAGCGTTCATAGAACTAGTGGAGTGCTAACAGGCTGCATGGTCAGTGGGTAAAAAGGTCTGATAACCAGTAATATAATTCCTAAATTTGTTTAAGGAATGGACAATGGATAGAAGCTCATTTTTTGTGACAGTATAATTTAGTTCAACTTTGGACATATTCTTGATAATGAAATAGATGGCATAGAGCAATTTGTCTTCTAACTATCCCAAGGATGCCCCCACATATTTTTCAAATGCATCTGTGTGGATGTGGGAAGGCAGAGCCCAACTTGGACCTTGAATAATTGGAGCAGTAGTTAGCTTTTCCTTAATGAGTTTGAAAGATTCTTGACAGAGAAGAGACTAGAAAAACTCAGGATCTCTAGCCAACAACCCAAATAATGGTGAAGCCACTTTTTTGAAGTCCTTAATGAACCTACTAGAGTAGCCATCCAAACCTAGGAAACTTCTGACATCTCTCTTCTTTTGAGGAACAGGCACCCTTTTTATGATGGTGATTTTGTTTGGGTCCACCTCTATTCCTGCTTGTGATATTGAATGGCCTAGGACTATCCCTACTCTTTTTAAGAATTCACACTTTTCCAAACTCTGGGAGATGCACTTCAATGCACTTTCTCCGCACTTTTCCCAAATTGGAGAGAGCCTCCTGGAAATCATACCCATAAGGTGTGAAATCATCCATGTAGATTTCGATAGAGTCATGGACTAGTTTAGAGAAAATGCTCAAGACTTCTCTCTGGGAAGTAGCAGGGGCATTTCACAACCCAAATGGAAGGACTTTGTAAGCGAAAGTGCCACAGGGATAGGTGAAAGTAGTCTTGTCCTGGTCCTCAGGGCTAATTTGGATCTAGTTGTACCCATTGAACCCATCTAGGAAAGAAAAAAACTTCTTCCCTGCAAGGCCATCTAGGACTTGATCTATGAAAGGCAAGGGAAAATGGTCCTTTTTAGTGGATTTGTTTAGTTCCCGGTAGTCAACAAAGATTCGCCACTTTCCATTCTTCTTTTGGATTGGAAAAAGAAGAGACACCCACTCACTGTCTGATATATGATAGATGAAACCTGCAGCAAATTTTTTTTTGTAGTTCATCCGTCATTATGTCCTTTAGATCTGGGTTCATCCTCCTTTGGGGTTGCCGCACAGGCTTTCATCCCTGTTTAATATAAATATGATGCGTGCACACCGAGGGATGCACCCCTTTCATTTCTTTATAGTCCCAAGTGAATGCATCAAGTTTTCCTTTCAATATCTGGCATAGCTTCTCGTCTTCTTTGGCTAATAGGGATGAGTTAATATTCAGAGATTTTGATGGCCCAAATTCCACAGCCTTGGTGGTTTCAGAGGTTGAATCAACTAAGTACAGCTCCATCCAATATTGGCTTTCAGATTCTCTGACTAGGTCATTGAGTGGAATGTCATTGGGGGGAAGGTTTTGAATGATGTGGTCAATGAGCTCATCCTCATTGGGTTGCCCCCCTCTAAGAAAAATATCTATGGTACAAATGGGGTAGGGTGTGGTACTGTATACTTCATCTTCTTCTTCTCCTTCATCCTCCAACCACACAGGTAGGTCATGGTCAATGGAAGGCTGGGCAGGAGGATATAATACCAACTGTTTAGACAAGGGTCCATTCTTTATAGTCATGTTTTCGGCCCTGGAGTTGATATAAGCATTGATAGTGGCTAACCAAGATCTTGCTAAAATGAGAGCATATCCATTAAACCTGGCTTTTCGCTGAAGGACCGGAAAATCTGTAGGATACTCCCAAGATTCAATTGAGACCATAACATCCTCAACAATTCCTTCCGAAGCTACTGTGGACCTGTCTGCAAGTTGCAGAACAATGGTGGTCTTTATCAAAGCTTCTAAGAGGTTGAGTTTAAGCATAGTTTCCTTGGTCATCACATTGATGGCAGCCCCGAGGTAAATCAGATTATTAGGGACTATGACTCCATCGATGTGTACATCTACTACTGGACTTCTAGGGTCTAGGTACTTCGGGAAGATCACCCTTCCCAACATTAAGTCAAACGGTTGTCCCACTACATTGATGGTGGAGGTTTATTTCTTCTTTCTCCCAATTTTCTTAAAGAATTTATCTTTGATGAGCCTATTTCAAATAGGAACATCCTTAATGGCCTAGAGAAGGGGTATTTTCACATACAAAATTTTCAGTTCTCCCAGAATTTCAGTCTCTTTGGAGGTGTGATGATTAGAGTGGATCGGGTGCTCAGGAAAAGGAGGTTGTTGGATATGAGTGTTGATTTCTTCCTTTTCCTCCTCAACCTCTGCGGGTGGATATGGAGGATGATTTTCTAGGAGTACTCTTCCCAACATGAGATTGATCTCATGTATCTCCACAACATAAGATGGATGGGATGTTTCCCCACTGTAAACCTGTTGTGTCTGCTTCTTGTTTAGGTTCAGATTGGGATAGGCAAGCATCTAATCCAACTTAGGTGGAGCAAAATTTGTGAGAAGATGTCGAGGTTGGGGTGGAGGCAGTAAAGCAGGTGGTTGATTGTGTTGGGGCCTCCACCCTTGTGATGGGTTGCTCCACTGAGGTGGTTGAGGAACATATTGATGGAATGGTTGGTTCACATGCTATGGGTGATATGGGGGGTTGTAAGGCCGAGTAGGAGGTGTAGGCCATGATGGAGGAGTAGATGTATACCAATACTACATAGGTGCATTCAAGTTTGTAAGATAGTAGGTGTAAGGTGCACCTTGCATACCTTACTGATATGACAGAGGCCCTTGAGGCCTCCTCTGATTTATGAAACAGAGTTGCTCGAGTCCTCCTTTCCCACATTGATATACAACCTTGAGCCTAGGTAAGGAGGGACACTTATCTCTGGCATGATTCTATTCACAAACTATGAAAACCTCTATGACATTTAGTGGACATCCATTCTGAGGATGTTTTCTAGTACATCTAGGGCAGAAGATAGCCAAGGCCCTCTCTACTTCCTCTTGCTTCCTCTTGATCTGCATTGTTTCCATTTGCAAATAAAATGTGTGCAACATCTAACTTTTTAAGTCCTCCAACATATTTCCAATCTCATTCTTGATGGAGGTGGAAGAGGAAGTGGTGTTGGTTATGCTTTGGCTAGCTCTACCTTTCTTTCTAACTTCCCTAGAGTGATTTCTAAAGATAATTTTGATGTCCTCATAAGAAATCTGGTATATGTCTCCTCCAGACAACATATTAAGGGTTTCTATCATCTCTTCCTTGATCCCTCGGAGAAGTACAATTTAAGTGATTTGGGATCAAGGTTGCAGTTGGATCTTTTATAGCTCAGTTGGAATCTTTCTTCATAATCCTACAAGGATTCATCTGGTCCCAGAGTCATCCTAAATATTTCTTCTTTTTCCTTGGACCTACAATAGTCTCTATATTTTTTGTTAAAGGACTCTTGCATCTATGCCCTGGTAGTGATGTTGTTCCCAGACAAACCCATGAACCAACGCAAGGTTGCATCCTTGAGGGTGGATGGGAATAGTTTTAGCTTCTGGTCATCTGAGGCATAGTCACAGGTCCTGCAGACAACAAGAAACTCAAACATGAAGGTGTCAGGATCCTCAGAATTAAGCCCATGGAAATTTGGAAGGGTTGAGGGACTGATGTTATTCATTCTAGTTTCCCTATATTTTTCCCTAATGGGAAAGACTCCTTGGGTCCCAATCCCAGCCATGACTTGAATAGGTGAAGAAGGTTCATTAGGTGAAGCAAGTTCTTCTTCTTCTCTGATAGGTTCTTTAAAGTTTCAATTGGCTCACCTATGGTGTTTTCAACTTCACAGTCAGTGAAGAAGAGTGAAGGGTGATTGTGTGGTGATGTGGGGGTTTTTGGTAAAAAAATTCTTTGGTTATCCCTATTCCTACGAGGCATGAAACTCAACCACTAGAATATAGATATTTGTTATTCTTGCTTTATCTTGCTGTTGTAGGGGTTTAACTTATCCTATTGTAAAGGAACTCAACCCTATTCTGGAGATTTAAGACCTCCTGCCAATGAGTATGTTTAGTTATGTTTTGTGTCCCAAAACTATGCATTGCGTACAATGGTGAGGCTGAGCATATCTATTGCATTCAAACAACTACTTAAGGTCGTTCCTACAGAGGATTGTGAAGGGTCTAAGTTGAAACAAAAGGAAAGAAATCAGGTAAAATTAGAAGCTCTCACAAAGTCCCAGACTATATCTTCTTATGGACAGGTACAATGGAATAACACTTGAAATGATGGCCATTGTTCCAACCACAATTCAAGATATTTAGGAAGAATTTCTGAACCTGGTTTCCATAGAAACGTTCTTGTTGGGGATTCATTGAAGAGCGAATTTTTGGCGTTGAAGGTTATCCACAATGTTGTAATAGATACAACCCTCATGTACAAACATCCTCATGGCACAAATTTTAAGATGGCTTTACAAACCATTTCAAAAGAAATTTGAACAGAGAGGTTCAACAATCTGAAAATAATCAGAATATTGTTGAAGTTGCAAGAGCTGCAATGGATCTAGCATTACTGAAGGTTCAGAATGGGCCAACGTTTTGAAATCCTCGTTTCTCATTAAAAAATAGTTTCATTGTTGAGTGATCACAGTAGGAGATGTTCACTTATTGATGGCCAGCTGAATTAATGAGTTGCATCAGCTGCTTCTTTTTTTTTTAATTATCCCAAGGGATTTTCTCTGTAAATTATTGGATTCACATATTGTTTATGTAGAGACCTGTTTTCTTCACTTTTTGGTGTGAAGCTTCTTTAAATTCCATCTATGTTCTTGATTTATCAAAGTAATATGCAATTGTTTTGCAGGTTGTGAAGGCAACAATTTGGTACTTCTCGCATTGTTATATACATATCTTCAACATATAACTCCAAATTAGGGGTATTTATTAGCTGAATTCACAAATATACTCAACTCTGGCATTTCACGTTGGATTCATTTATTAATGCCCAGCAGTTCATTTTTCAAAATCTCACGCTTGCAGGGATTTCTATACTAATTGTTAGGCCCAAGATAAACTGCTATTTTTTTTTTCTTCCGTCTTCCAGAATTAGCTTTTGTGCTCTCTGATGAACGAGATCCCATGCTCAATGGAAAGATTTCTGGTCTGAATGGTTTATGGTATTTTATTCCAGTGTGCTACCATTTATTCTCAACCTTGTTATCTTGTTTTTATTACTTTAGATATGGCACCTTGGCACCTTGAGCTTAATGATGTGAGATTTTTCTCTGGTGACAATGGGTAGATAGTTTATTGAGGTAGCCCGCTTTGATCCAACAACCGGGCTTTAGACCAAAATTAGGTTTGCATGGGCATTGGCATGGTTGCCTGATAAGGGACATCTGAAGGAACAACATTGTGAATGATATTATATGCAGAAACTAGTGTTTGGTTTTCACCAAACATCATGGAACATAATAGTACTGATTGAGTAGATTAATTAATAGGCTGGAATTGAACTCAAATATGGGATCTTGAATGCAGAAACACTATGGAAATCATTGTTAGTGTATCACAAAATTTTGAGTGTAGATTACCATTGTTGAAATTGTTAAAAGTGTGCAACAGTGTTGGCACTCCCAAACTTGTATGGTAAGTAGTGATAATGATTAAGATCATATTAGAGGATGGGTTGTAATTTAACTTATAATCATTTAATAACAAGGTAGGAAGTAACTGAAAATAAATATGTGAAGATTGCTTGTCTAGTGGGATTAAAAAAATTATTACAAGTAGAATGAGAACAAACCCTAGCAGACCATGGTTTCCTTCATATAAGGTTCAGGAAACATGGCAAAAATTTGACATATGACATACCAAACCAACTACAACAAATCCTCCATAGATTTCAAGGAAATTAAAAAAAAGAATAATTACCTGTACTCTTGGCCAACCATGGAAGATCATCCTGTAAGAACAGGAGCTATCACAAACTAGTGGACAACGAAATCGAAGGTAATAGTTAGAAATTGAAAAACTAAACCCTCTTCTAGGAACCAAATGAAACGAACACTGGTAACAGATTTAATGTAAATACCTGTAAAATCCCACGGAAAACAGACCGTAATAACTGCATAGATAACATAGAAGGATAGAGTTATCAAATGTTTAAAAAAGAAATACACCAGTTAAAAAAATTTCGTACTGAATGGAAAGAAATCCTTTGAAGATTTCAAGGAAATTTTTTAGAAAAAAATGATTTAACTGTAATCTCGACGAGCCATGGAAGAGCACCGCAACTTGGAATAAGACCACAGAAAGGAGAAAGGAAAAACCATAGCAGAGCATTGTTTCCTTTGTATGTCTTGTGGAAATTTTGGCAAAGAGGAAAACACTCCAATCGTCTAATAGAGAATCAACATCCTAGGACCGTACATGGTGGCATTCTAAGGGATTTTGTCTCAGATTACGGTGTAATTAACAACAAAATGCATCTAGCATAAGGCTATGGCTTTCATCAAAGAGGAATAAATATTCGTTTGTTAGGATTTATACATACGTCATGCAGTAACTTTGCATAGTTTCTTAGCAAGAGCGAGTTTCATGGATTTGCCTCGAGCATTTTCTGATAGTAGGATTCTGTACACTCAGAAACAAAATCAGTGCTGGAAACTTCATGATTTCCACCCCACAATGCCAAAACCTCTAGCTATATACATCACCCCTATCCTCTGTCTCAGACACCGATTGAGAATTTCTTGGCAGAAGACATGAACCAGAACCCCTTCCCCTCCTATGGGCCTCAGAACATCAATCTTTATTCCCGAGATAGAAGGGTTTTCGCTTCCCAAATGATCAACAACGGTGGCAATTTTATGGGCCCGTTTGAAACTCTTTGAGGTACTCTTATGGAGCTGAGCTTCCAAGTCCAGGTAGATTTACAGCGCCTGAACCTCGACTTTGGCTCTAGCTCCTTCAGACCATCGGACTATGGTAACATGGGATTAATGGAGCCCATAATTAGATTAGAAGAGCTTCATAGCAGCATCTTTGCAAGAAATCCCAAATCAAAAAATGCGAAGAAGCTAAATATTGTAGATTCAGATAATTCCTTCACTCGGATCTCCTTTTGCTACTGCATAACATGGAATCTATAGCTTTACCAGCGCGGAAATGAAATACTGTATACGATTCCGCAAGATTAGATGGATCGAGGGTGAAGTCGAAAGCTGGAAGGGATGAAGTATCCAACTAGCTTTGGTGGTGTGCGATGCATATATGCCTACTTATCCTTAGTCTCAGACACCGATTTTGAATTTCTCGACATAGGACACAAACCAGAACCCCCTCCCCCGCCTGTGGGCCTCAGAACATCAGTTTTCTTCATGATATAGAAGGGTTTTCACTTCCCAAATTATCAACAATGACGACAGTTTTATGGGTCTCAACTTCCAAGTCCAGGTCGCACAAGAGCTAGACAATGGTTTTGAAGATTTGCAACGCCTGAACCTCGAATCTTGCTCAAGATCCTTCAGACCATCGGACTGTGGTAACATGGGATTAATGGAGCCTAGAATTGGATTAGAAGAGCTTCATAGCAACATCTTTGCAAGAAATCCCAAAACAAAACACGCGAAAATCTAAAGATTGCAGATTCAGAGAATTCCTTCACTCAGATCTCCTATTTCTAGAGCATAACATGGCATTTATAGCTTTTACTAGCACGGTAATGAAATCCTGTAAGCCATTTTGCTAGATTCGATGGATCGAGGGTCGAGTCGGGAGCTGGAAGCGATGAAGTATCCAACAAGCTTTGGTGGTGTGCGATGCATATATGCCTGCTTATCATTTTCTCTAGCAGGGGAAGTTCGTTATACACAATTTTTCTAACTGTTTCAATCCAATGGCAGAGCATTCTTTAAGCATCTAACATTTGATCTGACTCGCAGACAGGTACACGGTGGTAACTGGGGAGTTGTTTTCAAAGAGGAATGCCTTACGTCATAAATATAATTTTAACATCAATTGTGATTAAATTTTTTTTATTTAAAATATATTTTAAAATATATAAATAAATTCAGTTTTCAACATTATTAAATTTGTTTAATTTGATTAAAAACCTACAATTTTAAAAATTCTTTACCTAATTTAAAAATTACATTATTAGAAAAGATCTAAAAAATTTTAGTGCTAAAACTTTCCATTGCCACTATAATATGTTGAATGACCACACAATCCGCAAAATTTTTAGTGCTTATGCATCGGATTTGAAGTTGTGATGAATTTGAAACCAATGAAACCAGCTTGCAGTACCCTATGAATTCAAATTTCCACGACGCTGTCTAAAACGTCAAAAATGCATTCTAATAAACTTATTATGGTTTGTTATTGAAAATTTATGAATTACATCACAATTTTAAATTAATCTAGCAATTGTAACTATAACTTACCAAGCTTATATTCAATAGCCTTGAAATTTATGATTTAGCAAGAATTATGAGTCACATCAAATCCTTATAAGGTGGGGAGCCTACTCCTTAAACTTATCCCAATTATAAGTCACATCAAAATTTTATTAACTTAATCGTCACCAAAAGTAGATCCAACAACCTAGGAATTTATGACTTCGCTAAAATTATGAGTCACATCAAACTTTATAAGGTTGAGGAATCTATTATTTGATCCTTATTACAAAGGCCAAAAAAATATCCCTATTAAAGACCAAGTACAAAAAATAACATGTAAATGTCTCAACCACTCAATAGTCTCACAAGGAAACATAAAATTTGAAATAATCAGATTGAATAGCAAATTATTATTTAATAGCAGTATATAGACCTACATGTTATTTATACTTTTTATTTTAAATCAGTTTAGTTTTATCTTAAAATTTAATTAATCACATGTATAGAAAGACCAAATTATTTTAATATTTAAATTTTTTACTATTTAATCTCATAACATATTTAATTATATATATATATATATATATATATATATATATATATATTATACTGTAAATTTTAAAATATTATAAAGCATTGGATCATTTTCTATGATAAATCAAATTTAAATTAATCTTAATTATGAATGGGATTTTAGTATGAATCAAATTATACCATAATAACATGTTTGTCATTCAAATTTGGCCTCTGATTTGTTATTATTTAAAATGTATTTTTATATATAAAAACTCAGTTTCCAAAATTGTTAAAACTTTTATTACTTATGTTTGTGATTGGAAGTTGTGGTGAATTTGAAATGAGTAAAGAGAAAAGACCAACATGGAATAATCATTAGTGATTTCAAATTTCTAAAATGTCCACATGGAGTAATCATTAGTGATTTCAAATTTCTAAAATGCCCAAAATGTAATCATTAGTGATCTCAAAATTCTAAAATGCCCAAAATGTAATCATTAGTGATTTCAAATTTAGAAGTTGTGAATTTCAAATCAGTAAAGAGAAAAGACCAACATGAAGTAATCATTAGTGATTTCAAATTTCTAAAATGCCCAAAATGTAATCATTAGTGATTTCAAATTTCTAAAATGCCCAAAATGCAATCTAATGAATGGATTATCTACTGTTATTAAATGATATTGTTTATTTATTATAAGTTTTAGAGTTTATTTTCTTGAATCTAAAAAAAAGAATTTAGCGAAAAAATTATTTTTAGATTTTACGAGTATTTAACCTTCTTAAAAAAAAAATCTAATTAAATTTATGATTCAACAAATTTCTACCCAATTCTTATCAAATTAAAAATAAGTGTAAATAGAAATAGACTTTTAATATTTATATCAAATACAATAAGAGAATTTTTGTCATTTAAAATTAAACCTGCTAAATTTTCCTAATTGGATTAAAAACTCACAATTTTAAAAAATCTTAACCAAATTTAATGATATCAAAACTTAGAGTATTTATTTGTGTGATTTGAAGTTGTGGTGAATTTGAAACAAGTAAAGAGAAAATACATTTTTCTAATTCTATTAAAAACTCACAATTTAAAAAAATCTTCATCAAATTTAAGTGCATTATTGATATCAAAAAATTGATAAGAACTCGAAAGAAAAGAAATGTATTGAATAACTAGCAGCTCACAAGTGAGCAAGCTACACTTGGAGACTGCATAAACTGGAGCGTATACTCTACATTCAATTAATCAGAGATACATCAATAAATACATCTCAAAAGAATAGGGAGTTGGGAACAAACTCCTACAACCTAGGAACTAATCCTAACTAAAGGAGTTACTTTACAACCATGTAACCATTTCTCAATTAATCAGAGATACATCAATACATACATCTCAAAAGAATAGGGAGTTGGGAACAAACTCGTACAACCTAGGAACTAATCCTAACTAAAGGAGTTACTTTACAACCATGTAACCATTTCTCCATTAATACAATATAACATTAATTATTTTCAACGCTCCCCCTTAATGGAGAAAGTATTATCCCTGAGTCCTAACATGCCTCTAAACAAATCAAGCTTCACTTTCAAAAGAGGCTTGGTAAAAATATCAGCCACATTGTCACATGTTTTACAATATTCAATAAAAAAATCTTTTGACTGGACCTTTTCTCTAACAAAGTGAAACTGAGTATCGATGTGTTTCGTGTTCTTATGAAACAATGGGTTGTTTTCTAGCTTAATGGAACCCTGGTTGTCACATTTGATGACAATTGCTTCTTTCTTCTCTTCTTCTGCATCATGGAGAAGCATTCTCAATGAGATAGCTTCACATGTTGCTGTGCATAATGCTTGGTACTCGCCTTTAGTTGAAGATAAAGACACAGTGCTCTTCTTTCTACTACTCCATCCTCTAACCCCAGATCCAACACTAAATGCATAACATGTGATAGATTGTCGATCATCTAGGTTAACTTCCTAATCGAAGTCTAAAAAACCTGATAAAGTAACATCAAATGTACCATTGTATAAAATACCATAATTACTAGTACTGTGAAGATACCTTAGCACATTTTTTGCTACCATCCAATGACTTTCAAGAGGTTTAGGAATGAACTGGCTCAGCCGACTAACAGAGTATGCTAAGTCTATTCTAGTTATAGTTAGATATACCAGACAACCAACTAGTTGCCTATACAAAGTAGCATCCACCTCCTTAGAGCCATCGTCACTACACAACTTCAGGTTCTGCTGCAAAGGTGTTGATGTTGTCTTACACTGTTCCATTTTTAACTTTTTGAGCAGCCCTATGACATACTTCCCTTAAGTAAGGAAATTTTGTCCACAATCTCTCCATACTTCAAGACCTAGACAATAATGTCAACTTCCGATGTCTTTCATTTCAAAAACCTATGACATCTGCAATTTAATTTCTTTGATTAATGCATTTGCATTCCCTGTTATAATCATGCCATCCACATACAAGGAAATCAAAATTATCTGCCTCTTTTCATCATACATGGTATATAGATTTGGATCATTATTACTCCTATGAAAACCATGTTGTAAGAAAAATGAATCATTCTTCTCATACCAAGACCTGGGTGCTTGTTTTAAACCATAAAGTGCCTTTTTTAATCTACATGCTAAGTGTTCTTTACCATGCTTAAAAAACCCTCCAGGCTGCACTGAATAAATCTCTTCCTGTAAATCACCATTTAGGAATGCAGACTTAACATCTAACTGGTTTAGCTTCCACTGATGTTTTGTAGCTTAGTCAATTAACATTCTAATAGTATTCAGTTTGGCTACAGGAGAAAAGGCTTCTTCATAGTCAATTCCCTCTTTCTCTAAATAAACTTTTGCTGCCAGTGTATCTTTAAACTGTTATATACTCCCATTTGCATTAAATTTAGGTTTGTAAAGCCACTTGCAACCTATGGGTATTTTTCCTTCATGAAATTCAACTAGTTCCCAACTATTGTTTCTAATAATATATTCAAATTCTTCATTCATTACAGTCCTCCACTCACGAGATTGACTAGCTTCTTTATAATTTGTGGGCTCTATAACATTTAAAATGTTTTACATTAAAGCATTGTCTTTTAATCTCGCTGGTAGTTGAGTTTGCCTACCTGATCTTCTTGGTAAAGGACTCATGTCAAATCTGTCTGCTTTAGACTTGAGCAAGCTTGAGTTACTGACTACATCACATGCCTCTTCCTATTTCTGTTGTTGTCGATTTCCCTCACTGCTTTCTTCCATCAACAATGGAATGTTCCATTCTTCAAGATTGTTTTCCTTATTTCCATCCTCAAGTTTCTCATGAAATATAACATCTCGACTTGAAAATACTTTATGATTCAAAGGATTAAACAACTTACAAGCTTTAAACTCAATGAAAAATCCTACAAAGATGCATTTCATGGTCTTAGGATCTAAATTCTTCCTATCTTCCTTGGGTATATGGGCAAAGGATTTTGACCCAAAAACTCTTAAATGATTCATTGCTGGCCTATATCCATAAAGTGCTTCAAAAGAAGTTTTAAAATTAAGACATTTAGTTGGACTCCTATTTTTTCAGTAAACTGTAGTGTTGATTGCTTCAGCCCAAAAGCCATTGGATAGACACTTACCTTGAAGCATACTTCGTGCGCACTCCACAAGGGTTCTAGTATTTCGTTTTGCAACTCCATTTTGTTGCGGAGTGTGAGGTACTGGGAACTGTTGAATAATCCCATGGTTTCTGCAAAATTACATGAACTCTCCCAATTTGTATTCTCCCCCTTGATCTGAGCGGAGAATCTTAATGAATTTTCCTGTCTGCTTATCCATGATATTCTTAAATTATTTAAAGAATTTAAATGTCTAGATCTTTTTTCTGATAAAATATATCCAAGAGAATCTAGTGCAATCATCAGTAAAGAGTAAAAAATAATATGCACCACCCAGCAACCTAGTCTGCATAGGTTCACATATATCTGTATGCACAAGCTCTAGAATATATCTTTTCTTCCTATCAACATTCAAGGGAAACTCTTCCCTATGCATTTTCCCTAACGCACATCCATCAAAATTTAAATAAACATTATGAAAAGCAGGAAGTCCATCAACCATACTTTCCTTTGAAGCAGCATCAGATCTTGTAGGTTAAGATGAACAAATCTCTGATGCCAAATATTCTCGACTAACAATCCTGTTGAAACAAGAGCTTGGTGTGGCATGCTCTTGAAATTTAACCTATAAGGGATTCCCACACACAATCCTGATGCAATTGGTTCCTTATTGTTGTCCTTTATGACAAAATATGTTATGAAGAATTCAACTTGTAGGTCCTCATATGTTATCATTAACACAAATATTAAATTCTTCTTGATCCCGGTTACATACATTACATTTTTAATATATCTGATATTACCGCCAGACATCATCACTGGAATATATTCGTATGGATTCTTGAGTGTCGTCTAGATCTCATTGGACGATTTACTGTCTCTGATATGTGGGATAATGTTATCTTTAACAGTCATCTTCAATAAGACTTTCACCTTATTCTCCCTTTTATCCCAATCTTGTATGAGTGCAGCCACACTTGTCATAATGTTCGACTTCTGCTCATCACCGCTAATGATCGACCAT
Organism: Pinus albicaulis; assembly: GCA_034641835.2. NCBI lineage: Eukaryota > Viridiplantae > Streptophyta > Pinopsida > Pinales > Pinaceae > Pinus > Pinus albicaulis. The sequence goes on along the minus strand of CM076581.1, from coordinate 1,119,556,133 downwards.
GCGCTCGCTCCATCAACCAACGTCTGTAGCTTGAATTTCCAATTGGTTTAATTGTCCCCATCGAGTTTTATATTCTTGTTGAGATAATTTTCTGTATAAATTTTTCATTTTGGAATGATCACATTCCAGAATCTATGATATCAATCGATTCTAACTAAGTGAAAAATTACAAGCTACACTAAAAAAACCCAGAACATACCAGAACCTGATCATAGATTTGCCACTGATTTGGCACGATCTTTGTTTCTGCAACTCATAACCGCCACCGATCTGGAGAAAATTATTGTGCCTGCAACTCAGATCCGTCACCAATCTTTGTTGTATCTACTACTCAGATTTGACACCAATTTGGAAAAATCTCAAGCGCAGATCCATAAAAACAAGGTCAACACACTTTTTAGCTTAAAAAAACACGCTTATCAAAATCGAGCTAAGTAAATGGACATCAACACTAGAATGACCCCGAAATCCATGCTGATCAGCGCTATTGTGGCTCCAAAAACAACGTTGACCGCTTTGTGCTCAACTGGCTGAGATCTATGAGAAACCAAGTTTCCCCTGTGAGTTAGGTATTCCTCCCGACCACCTAAACTCTGAAACTGTGAGCAATGAGGCTCCAATGTTTCCATTGGGGTACTGTAGCCACAAAGGCTTTATAGCCACGAAGGCTTTGTAGCCACTACGACTCTATAGGTAAATCTGGCTCACCAGATCTGAGCTCTAATACCATGATAAAAACTAGAAAGAAAAGAAATGTATTGAATAACCAACAACTTACAGGTGAGCAAGCTACACCTGAGACTGCATAAATTGGAGCATACACTCTACATTCAGTTAATCAAATATACATCAATAAATACATCTCAAAAGAATAGGGAGTTGCGAACAAACTCCTACAACCTAGGAACTAATCCTAATTAAATGAGTTACGTTACAACCATGTAACAATTTCTCCATTAATACAATATAGCATTAATTATTTTCAACTAAATTTTAGTACTTATTTGTGTGATTTGAAGTTATGGTGAATTTGAAACAAGTAAAGAGAAGAGACAGACATGCAATATTTAGTGATTTCAAATTTCTAAAATTTCAAAGAAGCAATCTCCTTAACAGATTATTTAAACTATCATTAAAAGGCATTGTCTAACCATTAAATAAATTTGGACATCTTGGTCAAAATTTTGCAAAAAAAAAAATCCATACCATCTTTGTTATTTAAAATGGTCTTTTGATTACGTATATGAATTCAACATCCTAAAAAAACCCTCAGTCACTAGGATTGTGGAGATTTCACAATTTAAACTTATGGTTCCAAAAAATCCCTACTTAATTATGACTAAATTAGACCAAAAAATATACGAATATTTTTTTTTTAAATGTATAGCAGATAGACTACAACTTTACTACTCCATTCATTGTTTACATTCCAGTACAAAAATGTCATCGTCCTTCCATTTTCATTGTATTATAACGAGTTTCCTCAAAAAAATTTAAAACTTATGTGTGTGATTTAAAATTGGGATGAATTTGAAATGAGTAAACCAATGAAATTGACAATGATTTAAAATTTCCTTGGCACTTTCTAAAATTTAAAAATGTATTCTAAGCAATGGATTATTACATCGATAGGTGTTTCATTGTGAATCATATCACATCTCTACCTTTTTCTCATTTGTGTGAATTTTTTCCAAAATTTGATTGGTCCAATAAGTTCAACCTATTATTACAGCCTACCAGAAGGGTGGTGCCATTCTCTAGTTGTAGTGACAATTTCACCAATGAGTGGTACCATTTTCTGATGGAGTGGAAATTTCATCGACGTCTACATAGGATTATTATGTTAAGACACCAAAATCACCAGAGGTTTTGGAGAGGTAGTTGGTCTAATAGAAGTAGTGGCTTTCTCCATGTTACAACTCATTGTCTCTTTGATCGTGCACAACATGCACATAACTTCCACAAGCCTTGTTTATCAAAATCTAATATGATAGGCATGTACACTTAAATGGAGTAGTCTAATGAGTCGAAGTTTCACCCCTCGGGTTACACGTCCACTGGTTGCCAGTGACCTCCTCTGGTAGACCCTCCACCCGTGGTCCTCGTCTTTGTTAATAGAGTCGAACTCTTATCCACCTCCTTGCCATCTGCACTCCAGGCTCTGTTCCCCCAGCACTAGCTCCAACCGACTAGACATTCAACCTACCTACAAGTTGGAAAATTAATGCAGCATCTATGGAATTCTCGTACGAATTCAAATTTGAAATTTAATGAGTTAAGATGACATGACGGGGCACCTGCTAAAATGTTGACTCGTTGTACGAGTCAACGATTTCATGTTGGGTGGAACCCTTCCCTCGTGGCCAAGTAAGATACGAAAACATCGAAAAATTAGCACGCGAGAACTCAATTGTTGAAGTCTGAACTTACATCTCGTCTTTCAAACGCACTTTTTCATATCTCATGCTGAGACATTTGTTGTTGCGGGACCTTTATTTCCATATGTCACTATGAGATATTTGTTGTTGGAGCTTTTGTTGTCATTTGTTTCCTTACCCAATGTTATCATTATTGTCTGATATGTGTGTTGTGAGACATTTATTTTCATGTAATTGCTTCTAGAAATTTGTCGGAAGACATTTGCAGACGATGATGTAGGGGAAGACGTTGATATCCATACATTTGTGTCCAATTGTGTGAACAAGCATTGAGGAAGAAATGAACTTTCATTTCGTGAGAGCCTATCAAATGAAGAAGAAGTGCCCAATTTATAGGAACCTTTTGCAGTTGTGCAATACTTTCCTTTTGCAGCTGTGGAGTCCTTTCCTTTTGCAACAAAGACAAATTTACTACAAATTTTTACAATTTTCTTCCATTTTGTACACATTTTCAACATTTTTTTACTCCTATTAGCAATTTTTCTAACAAATTTTCTCATTTTTGTTAAAAAAATTCTAGGTTGCAGGTGGGCTGCATTCACAGTTAGTTTTCAGGGTAGTGTATTGAAGAAATCCAGTGAGGAGAGGTAAATTGCTACTAGATATTCTTGAATTCCTGTTTTCTGTTTTCACTGATTCTATTAAAAAAAAGTCAGAGAGTTACCAGAATAGTGACCATTGACTTGCCACAATAGTGGCTAGTGAGTTTCCGCAATGACCACCCAATGAGTTGTCGTAATGGGTGAACCAACAACAACTCGTTTTTCACCGTTGCGGAAACTCACTAGTCACCATTGCAACAACTCTGTAGTCTAATGAGTCATGTGCCTGTTACATATTTTCAACCAAATTTTCTCCCATTGTTTCTTTGTGTGTTGTTTTCAACCAAAAAGAAGAACAACTTACAAAGTATTAGTATTCATAGATCTCAACTAATAATTTAAAAAAACCTAACACACCTACAAATTTCTCCTAATCAACCTAATAAACCTAGGTCAAACTAGTCAACCTAGGTCAAACTAGTAATTATCAAATCTAGAAAACCTAGGTAAACGTAGTAAATCTATGTCAACCTAAGTCAACCTAGTAAACTTACGTAAACTTGGTAAATTTGATAAACTTAGGTCAACTTAATAAACCGTGGTTAAACTAGTAAACTAAGGTCAACCTATTTAATCTATTAAACCTAGTATATGTAGATCAACCAAATAAACATAGGTCAACCTACTCAACCTAGTAATTATTAAACCAAGTAAACCTAGTAAACTGGTAAACTTAGGTCAACCTAATAAACCTAGGTCAACCTAGTAATTATTAAACCAAGTAAACTGATTGAACTAGTAAACTTAGATCAAACTAATAAACCTAGGTCAACTTAGCCAACTTATGTCAAGCTAAGTCAACCTAGGTCAACCTAGGTTAAACTAGTATTTATTAAACCAAGTAAACCTAGTAAACTAGTAAACTTAGGCCAACCTATTTAATCTATTAAACCTAGTAAATGTAGATCGACCTAATAAGGAGTAGTTTGACAAACACAAATATCTAATGAGAGTTCGACTCTATTAACGGAAAATGGACCCACAAGTGGAGTGTATGTCGGGGAAGCTTTCCTACAACGAGTCGACGCGTAACCTGAGGGGTGAAACGTCAACTCGTTAGACTACTCCGACCTAATATACCTAGGTCAACCTAGCCAACCTAGTAAGTCTTGTAAATCTATGTCAACCTAGGTCAACCTAGTAAACTTAGGTAAATTTCAGATATATAGTTGCCTTTGGAAGACAACTTCTAGGACAACACTTTACTAAATAGGAGGGTGAGTGCTGATATTTTTTCTAATCTCGCTTGGGGTTTCTCCTTGAACTAATAGGGTTTGCAGTAGATGGTTGTTTGTTTTTTTCATAGCCAGTAAGAACTTGATTGTAGGACGTAGATCTACTCCCTTTGCCAACATTTTCCATAAGAAGAGAAATAGAGAAGACACTTGGAGTTCAACAACTAGGATTTGGTAGTATTATAAATTCTACAAAGCCTATATTTCTTTTGTAGCTTGGTGGGACTAAATCTTCATCATTTCCAATATATCACCCCAATCAGAACTGGAATTGAACCGAGGACTTCACACATCAAGGAGTGCCTTAACAAAGCACCCGATCATTGTCTATCAAAGACCCCGTGGACCTGCAAATCCTATATATTAAAATAATTAAATAATTTCATTATAAAATAATAATTTAAAACATAATATGACACCTATTTTATTGTTGAATAAGTCATATTTTAATTTTCTATTCCCAATATAATGTGTTGCATTGGATTTTTTTTTTCCCATAAAAAAATTGCATACTTGTTATTTCATAGAAATAAAAGTATATACATTGTTGCTTAATTACAACCCCCTAGACATGTATGTCAAGATTTATGGCAGTCTACTGATAAAAAAAAATAAGAGGGAAAACATAAAAAAATATGCATGATTCAATTATTATAATAGTAGCGAGTTAGAAAATGTTGTTGGCATACACCCTAAGGACATCAACCACTTTTTTTGTAATCACTAAATGTCCTACAAAATGGTGTAAAACTTCCTTTGATCTTATTTCTGCCTCAAAATTTTGTTCCCTCTGGATATGTGATACCTCCAATGCCTTAGAAAATTCCTGTAATCAATGAATTCTTTCTTGCCAAGGATTTAGGGCCAAATTGTGTAATGTATTGTTCCCCAAGGAGTAATCAATAACCACTCAAGAATCAGAAATTTTTTGTAATCGTTTCACCTGCATGGACATTGCAAAGTCAAGGATGAGCCAAAACCTATATAATTATGCTTTATTACTAGTTTCAAGCCCCAACATCATGTTAAGAAGGAAAGTTTGATTGTTGTTGAGGTAAAATGCAACTCCCACTCAACATACAACCTTGACATGACATTTGGATACATAAAAAAGGGCTCAATCCATCAAGGTATCTATTATGCATCTAATTGGAATTATGCTTTTATTATTTAAACCTTTAGTGCCGAGTTTCCTCATTGTTTTTTTCTTTTTTCACCCCTGTCGAATATTTGGGATCTAATTATCACATATGGTTCTATTTCAGTGTAACCATATTTTCCAAAGGACCATCCTCGAAGGTTAGAAAGATGCCCCAAGACTAGGAGTTTTTTCCACTCTGTGAGGCGTTCCCCTAACGACCTACCTGACCACGTCCACACGTAAGACTCCTAAAAAAAAATCGTTCTCTATACCACCTATGAAAAAACACAATATGCAAACATGTGAGTCATTGGTACTTGATTATCACAACATAATAGGCATTTTGTTAGGTTAAAAAATAATTGAACACATCATAATGAATGAGTTGGAAGTAATCATTGACGTTAATCAATATAAAAACAATGTTACTCCCCTCAAATTGCATTATAAATAACGTATTTCATTTGTTGTGATGAATATTTAATAAATCTCGTGTAACGTTGAAAGAATACATGTTATTTTTTTAAAAATTGTTATAAAAATATTATACTAATTCTTTTTAACTCATTATTATCGGAAAAAATTATAATAAAATTTTGTAATACATATATATATATATTTTTAAATTTATAACAATATAAAATATAAAATAAATATTTTTAAATTTATTAAAATAAAATATAATATAAATTTTTAAAACATAAACTTAAAATTAATATTGTTTTATAATGTAGAATACTAAACTTAATTAATTGAAAAAATGAAAAATAATACACTCCTACTTAACATGTAGTAAAATATGGTTTATAACTTGGAACAAATTGTTTATAAAGTTGTGATTTAAAAACAAATATTTTTTTATTAAAGAAATGAAATAACTTAGATTTAGAAATTGGAGGAGCAGACATGGTGTACTTGTAAAAACAAAAAAATATTCTCTACACACTCTTGCATTCGTTTACAATACAATTATATAGTTGAACTTAGATCCAACTACTTCTAACCTTAGAGATAGGAGTTGAGAAAATATTTTTACTACCTCCTAAAATCTCAAACCAATTCCAAAGTTAGCATGAATATCATGGAAGCATTATTTCCAAGTTTCTCCCTTAATTCTTACAAGGCAAACATAAGAAAACACACATGACACAAATAAGAATTATTTTTTTCTAACTCATCTTCATATACACTCACATCCACTTTGGAATGTCACAAACATCGTTGTTTCTTCATTGCCACATATTCGAGTTGTCACTTGACCTTTGACCATTGACCATTGTTGACGAACTTGGAGGATCAACAATATTAAAATATTGAATTGTCGAGGCTTTTGTGATAAGACTGTCAAGTAATGGATTAATCTATGGACCTACCACCATTTGTCAGATATTTCACTTTCGACTCTTCGTCAGTTGGTAGGATGGAGTTTTGGATATTCAATGTGTTCAAAATTTGATCAAAAAACTTGACCTTACTAACACACAAGAATTGATGTTCCTGGTACCGACATTTGCAGTTTGAGAACCACCAGTCCTTTTTATAACTAGAATAAAAAAATACTTAACAAATATATCTCACAACAACAAACTCAATAATCATGAAACTATCAGTTTTCATAGACAAGTCACCACATCCCTCCTTGGTGCAAGTCAAGGGTTGTTCATATGGTTCATATGTAGATGTTCCATCTTGGATTTTATCCTCTACACAAGGAAATTGTTAGAGTGGTTAGTTCTAACAAAATATCACTCACATATTTAGTTGACTTGACTCAATATGTTTTTATACAAACTCCAAATAAATTTAAAACATAATTCATTTCAACTTGACAAAAAAATTTGATGATCACCATTCTCCTTCTCGGGCAACGATTGCACCCAATATATTCATGTTCTTGGTGTGGTTCATAACAACAAACTTGGTTCACATGGCCTTCGACTCCCATGTGTGGTTGATCACACAGGTGCGAAGAGGCTACCAGTTGCTTCCAAATTAGCACTAGGAATTGCTAATTTTAATGTTTTTATAGTCCTTATTAGTATTAATTATTCTTCGGACAAGTAATGTATTGGGATGCCTAACTTCATCTCACCAAATCCTTCAGATGTTTTCACTCTCTATATAGTGACTGCCTCTGATAAAAATCACATTTCCAACAAGAATGATACATTGAATTGGTTCATATCTCTGCATATATTGCAAACAAAATGACATACACCATCATAAAAGTGATGATACTAACAAACGAAGTAATTAGAATGTCATTTTCATGGTGGTTGAACTGATCATAGGTATACAAAAAGAAAATTTTGTTTTTCATCTGAATCTTATGCTTTTATGTTTGTTGGCGACATTTTGAATGAGAAACATATGTACACTCACCGCATGCATCTCTCTCACCAATTCAGAACTCAAACTCTGGATCACGTGCTTGACCAGGGAGTTGAAGCGCTTTGAGATGGGGCAACATCGACCTAGAGCCTTTATGTCATCTACTTTATTGAAAATGAGGAGCAACAAGTATGGGATTTGATCCATGTGATCAATGGACAACATCTGAGACAAGCATGCTGAAATGGAAACCCTACGCGCGGTTTTGGATTGGTGTTGTGGTTTCCTACCTGCGTATTTTTCTACCTGAATCAATCCTAATGGTGGTGGGACTTGCTGACACTAAGATGGCTATGTTGGAATATATTCATCATGGGGATGGATCCAACTGTGGAAGTCAGAAAACTGTGTACTGATGGTAGTCACACCAGAGGATATTTTGGAGGGATTTCCAGAGAATTTGACGTGGGAAGTCGAAAGTATCTCGTTGTGCATGAAGGGATTTCATACAATGAAAAAAACTATAGATATACACAACAAAATATCTACGAAGAGGAACAAAATAAGCCGCACAAAATTATTTACACAACTCTCCTACCATCATAATGTACAATAGATTAAAGATTTACAACTCTCTCATTCTCTAGGCCCTCCTTTGAGGGAGTTAGGTCTATATGGGATCTAATACCAATTTAGAAATTAGAGGAGCAAACATTGTGTACAGATAGCACAAAAAACAATATTCTCAATTACACTCTTGCAATAATTTACAATACAATTATATAGTTGAACTTAGATCCAACTTCTTCTAATCTTAGAGATAGGAGTTGAGAAAATATATCTACTACCTCCTACAAATCTCAAATCAATTCCAAACTCAACATGAAATCCATGGAAGCATTATTTCCAATTCTCAGTAGCATTTGTTATAGGAAAAATCAAAATGAACTCCACAAATGAATGAGTTGTTTTTTAAGTTAAATCCTCAAATATTTATACAATCTGAGACAATTGACAACTTACAACTTGCCGAATGGTAGTTTTTCTAACTGTTGTAAACTAATTCTAAACTAATATTTTACAATATCCCGAAGGATTAGTTAACATTCCCCCTTAATTCGAAGGGACATTTTACATTCTGAGTAACATCCTGAAATTTTCAAACTTTGCTCATCCTAGGGCTTTGGTGAATATATCTTCTATCTACTCTGAAGTAGGACAATGTGTCATATGAATAACTTTTTCCTCTACATAATGTAGAATCAACTGATGCTTCATGTTAATTTTATTTATTCGATCATGAAACTTTGGATTCTTGGGAAACTGTAATGCAGAAGAATTATCGACAAATAAAGGCGCTGAATCTTTCTGCTTGTCCTGCAAGAATTCAAGTATCTTGCGAAGCCAAATGATTTATTTGGTGGCTTGAGCAGTGCTACAACATATTCATCTTCAGTGGTAGAACCAACAGGTACAGATTTCTTGTGTGACCTACAGCTAATGGCTCCTGATCCCATATTAATCAAATAACTAGAAGTAGAGACCACATTCTCCTTATCACGATCAAAATCAGAATCTAAATATCCAGTGAGATGGAATATGAAACTCTAGAGTATTTGATGCCAAAATATTGAGTTCCCTCCAAGTATTTGAACACTCTTTTTGTTGCATTCTAGTGACCTTCACAGGGATGATGCTTGAACCTGGAAAGTATCCCTGCAACAAAAGTAATGTCAGGTATAGTAGTGTTTAAAAAAATTAAACTTCCAACATGTTGCGTGTACATTGTTGGATAATCAAATGGACTTCCTTTAGTGGAAGTAAGTTTCAAATTCTACTCCATAGGAGTAGAAACATGATTACAATATTACATTCCAAACTTGTTTAATAGTTGTCCAACATACTTCTTTTGAGAAGTGAAAATGTGTTTGGGATGTTGAGAAACTTCAATTCCCAAATAATAATGCAACACACCCAAATATGTCATGTCAAAGATTTTCTGCAGCTCCATTTTAACATACGCTATATAACTATCATTGTTCCGTGTAATTATCAAATCATCAACGTAGGAAACTAGATATACAACAAAATTTCCAATATTTTTGACAAATAAAGTTGCATCATCTAGGTCAAAGATTTTGTAATTCAACTTAAGTAGGTGTTTAGTTAAATTTTCATACCAAGCATGGGATTCTTATTTCAGTCCATATAATTCCTTAACTAATTTGCATACCTTATTTTCTTTGCCTTTGACAAAAAACCCTCACGGTGAAACATGTAGTCATCCTATTTCAAATCTCCATTCAAAAATATTTCTTTCAAAATGTCCATATGATGTATCTTCCATCCTTTTTGTGCTGCAAGAGAAAAAAAAGTGATGATTGTGCCACATTTCACTGTAGGATCAAAAGTCTTTGTATAATAAACACCTTCCTTCTGAGCATATCCTTTAGCTACAAGTCTCGCCTTATATTTGTCAAGTGAATCAGCTCCTTCATACTTAACTTTATAGACCCATTTACAACCAATAGGTTTGATGCCAGTAGGAGGATCCGCCAACCTCCATGTGCCATTTTTAATAAGGGCATCATATTATTTCTTCACTGCATCCTTCCATTCATCCCAATTAGTAGCTTCTTCAAAACAAGTAGGTTCACTAATTGTGGAATAATTATAATCATGAGAAACAATACCTGTAGAATAACTTCATGTCTCATAATCATCATATTTTCTTGAAAATTTGCGAATACGAGTGGATCTTCTCAAATATTGTTGAGGTGGTTGCGAAGGATGCTCATCTTGAAGTGCAGGTTCTTTAGGAACACTTTCTGATTATGAAGAAACAATATTATTTTCCAATTTTTCCTCAGCGGAAACATCTTCATGAATTAAAGATGGAAAAGCCACACACTGATCCAGAATGGGAACTCCCCCCTCAATATGAGGAACTGTATTTTCAGATTCAAAATAATATTTCTTTGATGCAAATTTCTCTAAATGAGAATTTTTTTATTATCAATAGTAGAGAAATATTTTGTAGATTATAAGAAAAGACATCTCTAGAAATAATATTTCTTTTGTTTTCTTCATCATATAATCAATATTGTTTTCAAGTACTGGAATATCCCAAAAAAATACACTTTGGACTTTTGGCATTTAATTTGTTTTTTTGATGCTTAGGAATACATACATAGTAAGTAGATCCAAAAACTTTAAAATGTTGAGTTGCTAGTAACTTGTTGTACCAAACTTCATATGGTGATTTGTTGTTGAGGACAAAAGAAGGATATATATTTTTAATATATGCCGTAATGATTTAACTTCTCCCAAGGAACCCTAGAATTATCTACACTATGAGCAATTTTGCCACACCTATAACATCTGATATTTGATTTAGACTGAAATTTTTTCTGTGTCTGGTCATTTTGATGTCTATAAGCATGATTGTTTTTATTGTTTCCCCCCTTGTCTCTAAATTTCCTTCTACCTTGTCCTCTGGGATTCTTGTCACCTCTCGCATACTCATTTTGTGCTTTATGTTCTTTTTGTGCATGACACAAGGTTTCTGTATTAACAATAGAAACACACTTTTTGTTCCAAAAATCCTTATCTCTTTTTGCAACTTTATTTACTAATTTATAAAAAGTAATGTCCTCCAATTACCCACTAGCTTGGAGAGATTCCAAGTAGTGAGAGTATGCAGGGTGTAGCGATTTGATGAAGGAATCAAGTGTAAATCTAATTTAACACATGTGGCTTCTATATCATGGAAAATAGTCTTTATTTCACAAGCCAATTTCATTGGATCATTGTCCTTCATTTCTAAATTAGATAACTTCACTAACAACTGAATAATCTCCAATTTTGAATGTGAATCATAGAGCTCCCTTAAAATTTCTATTGTTGCATATGTTGTCTTACAAGAATGAATGTATCTGGTTAGCTCTTCAAAAACTGATGTTGTAATCATAGCATAGGATTTATTGTTCTTGTCTTCCCATATGGAGAACATCTTGCCAGAAATCATTAAAGATTAATGCACTCCTTAGTTTTCTTATCCATTATGGGGAATTTTATTTCCTAGAAAGGACAACTCCAACCAGAGAAATTATGGATGTCATGAAATAAAAAAAATGTTTAAGAACTCCGATGAACTCCAAAAATATTTCACTGTCCGTAAAAAGACTAAAAGTACCCCAATATGCAACCGATGATCCTGTGTCAAGGTCGTCACAACACAGACAACACATAAAAATGTTAACGTAATCCAATCGAGAGTAAAAAATATGTCGTTTAACAAACTAATTTATAAAATAGAAGATTGTAAACTAGGAAATTCATTTACACACTATCATAGAAATTCTTAACTTGTAAATAAAATTTATTAAAATATTATAAACCACTTCTATAATTCATCTATTTAATTAAAAAAACAAAAATAAAAAAAAGAAAGAAAGAAAGAAAAAGTTCTCAATCTTTAATTTGTTACTACTCTCCGCAACATTTTAATAATTTTTTATTATTATGAGAAATAAACTTTACTCTCCATAATTACGCCATAAGGTGTTATTATTTGAAAACATCTCCCCAGCTGCCACTGTGTCCATGTTTGAGTCATTGAATGAAATGTTAGACGATTGAAATGTTTTAGGCCATTAGATCCACAAGTAAATAGTTTTTTATATGTTTTTTCATTAATGTTGGTTTTTTTTTTTTCTTTAATAAGTTAGATTGAATTTAAGTTTTGGTGACTTCTAAGTTAAAATGTAGTTATTAAAAATTTGTTATATTTTAACCTCAATTTAACATTTTGACTTTGTCAAATTACACAAAAATAAAAATGAAAGTAAATTAAATAAAAAAAATTGACATAATGAAATGAACATTTTAACTAGGTCAAAATACAATAAAAAATAAAAATAAACTATAAAAACAACCTATGGTATTGACCCATGGTATTCATGTCGAATGTAGTTTATTTAAAGAAGAAAATTAAGATGGCCTAGATCAATCTTAACTCTGGATCTACCAAGAGAAAACTAATTAAATTAAATTAAATAATATAGAAAATTAAATTAATAATGAAATTTTTTAAAATATATGATCTTTTTTAAATTTCCAAATTATTTCATAGGACATGATTTATCTTGAGAAATAATGATGAATGTTCATAATTCTCATTTCTTAAATAACACTAAAATTACCTTTAATTACTTAATTGTAATAGTTTCTAACTACATACATACTCTTTCAGATTTTTTTTGTTAATGAATATCAAATTTCTTCCATTCAAAAAAACTATATACATATCTTTAATTACCTAATTGTAGCTAAAAAAGTCTTACATGTTTTTTTCTTTATAATCATAAACAATTTTCATATTATATGATGTCAAACTTACTTTAAACAAAGTTTTTCACTACATAATTTTAGCTTTTATAATTTTTTTGTTTTTCAATTCCAAACAAAACTTACAAAAGAAAAAACCCACTCAGTCCTTACTCTAGATTACAATTTTACAAAATTGACACTATGTAATTAACAATAGAGAAAGTTGAGACAACCCTAAGGGGTTTTTTGTACAAGTTTTATCATGAACTTTCCCTCCATCGAATATATATTGTAGAGTCTTCTGAAGAGAGATTATATTCTAGTTTATAACCTGATCCACAGTCAAAGAAAATGGCTAGGGATTTCACAAGTTATTAGTTTATAACTTGATCCACAACCAAAGAAAATGGCTAGAGATATCACAAGTTATCATTCACGCAGTGATTTATTGACGTTCTCAGTTGAAATGGATCCTATTAGATGCTTGGTGGCCAGAGAGACTAAAAAATTTAGAAAAAACCCACTCAGTCCTTACTCTAGATTATAGTTTTACAAAATTGACACTATGTAATTAACAATAGAGTAAATTGAGACAACCCTAAGGGGTTTTTTGTACAAGTTTTATCATAAAATTTTCCTCAATCTAATATATACTGTAGAGTATTCTGAAGAGAGAGTATATTCTAGTTTATAACCTGATCCACAATCAAAGAAAATGACTAGGGATTTCACAAGTTATTAGTTTATAACTTGATCCAAAATCAAAGAAAATGGCTAGAGATGTCACAAGTTATCATTCGCACAGTGATTTATTGACGTTCTCAGTTGAAATGGGTCCTATTAGATGCTTGGTGGCTAGAGAGACTAAAAAATTCAAAATAGATATCTCTTATGACATCCATACTGTCTACAAACCATCCAAATTTTCCATCTTATACAACAATTTCTAACAATAACTGCTCAATTTACTCTCCAATTTTTGAAACCCCCACCCATGCTGGGGAGATCATAGTGTAAAATAAAATGTTCTTGTGGTTTTTTTAAAGGGTTCATAAACAAAACAGGCAAGGAGAAAGTCAATATTGTTGTATAATAACAAATTTTTAAATCATTGTGACAAACAAAACATCACATTAGCTCACATAATATATCTAATTCTATAAGGATCTGATATGATAACAAAGTTTTGAATCATGATAACTAGGTGACAACCAAAACGAAGTTGTAGCCACAAGCAAAAAATCACAACAACTCACAGAATATATCCAAGGTTGCAATGGACACCATACATAGTGATGGACCTCATGGGAATTTTAGTGCACATAGAACACCACCCTAAAAATTCTATACTCTTGATCAATTTAGAATAACCTAAGGTATCTATATTGGATGTCGAGGTGGGTGGTACAATAATTGAGAATGATTCTTAAAGGTTAAGGGAATTTAGATACTCTACGCTTCCACCAAAGTTATAAAAAGTGAGACTTGTGGATTATAGTTTTACAAAATTGACACTATTTGATTAAGAATAAGTTACAGACATCGAGTATTTAAAAAATAATAAGAGGAAGGTACATGAGGGCCATGGTAATTAATGTGATTCTTTGTACTATTTTTATTTAAAATAGTAATTTGTATTTGTATTTTTTTAAATGAATATTGTTAAATGTGTTGTACTATTTTTATTTAAAATAGTAATTTGTATTTGTATTTTTTTAAATGAATATTGTTAAATCTGTTGTACTATTTTTATTTAAAATAGTAATAGGAACATTTAGATATGATAAGAAAAATGTGATACTCTAGTATTGTAATTTTCTCTACAAATGTGATGGGAAATGTGCCCTAAATATTGACAATTTCATGGTTAATGCAGTGTAAGCTACATGCAAATTTACAGTCTTGTATAGAAGGTCAAGAAATCTATGCCCAATATCCAACACCATAGAGCAAGTCATGTTCACCAATTCAACAGTTGCTTCCAAATCTCTTCCAGTGCTAGAGTTGTTTTCACAATTCTCAATAAACTTGTTTCTATTGCTCTTGAACTGATGAAAGCCATCGTTGTTGCATATAGGAGCATTTAGGTCTTATAAGAAAAGTTTGATACTGTGTTAAAATTTTCTCTACAAATGTGTTGGAGTTGTTTTCTCAATAAACATGTTTTTACTGCTCTTAAGTGATGAAATCCATCATTGTTGCATATAGGAGCATTTATCTCTCATAAGAAAAGTGTGATATTGTGTTATAATTTTCTCTACAAATGTGTTGGAGTTGTTTTCTCAATAAACTTGTTTTTACTTGTCTTAAGTGATGAAATTAATTGTTGTTACATATAGGAGCATTTAGCTCTGATAAGAAAAGTGTGATACTCTGTTATAATTTGCTCTACAAATATGATGGAAAGTGTGCCATGAATGTTGGAAATTTCATGGTTAATGTAATATAAGATAAATAAAAATTCATTTCTTATTGTCTGCCACCTATCCATATGAAAGTCACCTCTCCATACATTTTTTATTGTTTTCACAAAGAACAAAAAAAACCAACTTCATATCAGAAAAATGTGATATTTTGAACATTTTCAAATATCGTGAAGGAAATAATACATGTTGAAAATATTAAAGTCATATGCATGCCTTTGAGCAGAAGAAAAGAGTACATAAAGGCAACAACAACAGAGATTGAGTGCGCAGCACTGTAAATTGAAGAAGCATGGAGAAATCTGTAAGGATGAATTAAATGTGATGGGCCGCAGCCACAAATTACAGAGGAAATTAATTTGGATTATGGGGGAAGTTAATTTTGCAGGAGAAATGGATATTTCCCATAGATATGAACTATGGAGGAGCAGTTTTATTTAAAACAGTCATTTCGGGCTTTAAAGCCCTCAACAACCAAGTTTTTGGAGCAGTGTCTTGTTGATGTGAAGATCTGCGATGTGATCCAATCGCAATCGCAAATCGCAGTTCATATAAGTTTCACAACCCAAGTGTCTTGTTGATGGAAGAGTTCCGCAAGCAGAACGGTTTAATACATTGAAACATATATAATGATCGCCCCCCACAGTAGCGGAGGCCTGTGGGTCCACTTGACCACGTGGCGAAGACTTAATGGAATCGCAAGGTTCAATCGGAGGTTCTTTGTTATGTGCTCCGATCAAAGGCCAGACCCGATCCGGTTATATGCTACAGTCCATAGTTCAATCGCATCCGGTTTTTGATTGCAATCGGAAGCTCTTAAGTGTTGGGCCCGATTGCACTTTGAAATTGGTGGACCCGATGGTAGTATGCAATGGAGTTAATAAAGTCAATCGTGTTCGGATCTTAATCGCAATCAAAACTTTCCGATTGATCGCACCCTTTTGTTATATGCTCCGATTGAAGTGGCAAACCCGATCTAGGTATAGGCCGCAATTTATATGACTCATCGCATTCGTTTTTGAGTCGCAATCAGAACCTCTTTAGAACGAGGCCCGATCGCACATAGTTGAAGTTCGGACCTGATTGGTTTATGAGCCAGCTTTTATATTTCCAATCGCATCCGATTGTCAATCGCAATCAGAGTTTTCAGTTAGATTGTTTGTATTGTGGGTCCCGTATAATATTTGTTTTAATAGTTTTGTTTTAAAAAGTGTTTTAATATAGTTTTTTCGTAATGTTTTTTTAATGCGCGGCATATAAAACAGAAAAGGCCCGCGAGCCTGTTGTGATCGTGTAATTGTCATTTGTTTCGTTTTTCACAGCAGTGCATGTGAGAAGAAAAGAGAAAACACAACAGTGTTGGTGATATTGTTTTGGAAAGACAGAGAGTTTTTTTGTAGCATTGTGTCTGTAGCAGTCAATATTGTGTATCCCTCTGCTTTGAGGAAGAATTTTGTAATATTTTTTTCTAAATTTTGTTAATGAAATAGAAGAAAGCATTTTTATGCCATCTCTGTCTGCAAAAAATTTCTGTTTTAACTTCTCTGTGTTGTAGAGGGGAGTTTATTCTCTCTACTTCTGTTGTTTGGAATTCTCACAATTCCAACAATACATAGGTGATTCAATAGGAATTGATCGAGATTAAATATGGAGGAACTGCACCAAAACAACCTTTGATTTTGAAGGTAGAAAATCATGATCTATTTCTTTATTCATGACACATTCATGTTGGATTGATCAGACAAAGTATTTAACTTAATTTCAACATAGGCCTCATGATTTGTAAGGCTTAAGGAAGTAGTATTACATTAAGATTTCACTACCTGCTTGCATTAAGATTTATAGTTAAATTTTGTCACCGCTAATATAAATATGTAATCGTTTACCACTCCATATTATTGTGCGTTGAATTGATGTTTCGTTACAGAGCACCTATTGGTTGGGTTTTAGTTGCACAATTTATTTCAATGGTTATCCTCGCTGGAGGCACTGTACTGTGGGTGTGATTGTTGGAGTGGAGTGATTTCCTGTGAAATATATGATTGTTTTTGTGGTGTCATAGTGGGTCAGGGATTGTATAATACTGATAGGATGCCTGATCTTGGCTTCATCTCTGGCATTATTGGTGTTGGCATTGACACCTCAGTCCACTATATTCTGGATCAGATTAATATTGTGCGTTGCTGACAGAAAGAGCTGAACTCTCTTAGCCAACAGGTACGGAGAACCGAGCCTATTGTAAGCTAGATCCAGTAGTATCACCTCCAATTAAATTGGAAGAAAGGAATTCATAATGAGGCACCAGCTGTTAATGATTGGCTTACAAAGTTGGAGGGCCTTCTTCGACAAGCGTCAGCAATGGCACAAAAGTGCAGTAGAACATCTACTTGGTACGTTTTCTCTCAGTATAAAACAGGTAAAAATATCATGAAGATGACTTCAGAGATCTGCCAACATCTTAACTTGGTTCCTTTGATGAGCTGGGCGAGCTTATTAGAGGAGATTGGGCATATTAGGGAAATAATCCAATCCTCGGCTTCGGCTTCTTCTTCAACCATTTCTTCTGCAACTGCTTCCCAACCTCTGATTGCTTCAACGACTTCTTCATCAAGGAACCCTTGATTGTGGGACAATACAGTGTTCTTTCAACACTCCAAAAGTTGGCGATTAATGAAACGACCGACTCTCCTTTCTCACGCATTGGTGTGTTAGGGAAGGGTGGTTCCGGAAAAACACTGCTGCTGAAGGTACTCTTCAACTGTAAAGAGGTGAGGGATTTCTTTTGCGATGAGTTATTTCTGTGGCTCACTGTCTCTCAGTCTCCGTCTCTTACAAGCCTTATGAATGAACTCTCTGCACAAATGGCCACTTACACAAAGGTAAATCTAGATCAAAATATGAGCCAAGAAGCTATACAATTATGGTTGAATGAGAGGATGAAGGGTAGAAGGTTTGTGCTGATATTAGATGATGTTTGGGAAAAGGGTGCAGAATTGCTAGAGGAATTGGGCCTACTCCACTTAACAGATCCCTCCAACTCCAAATTTATTGTGAGTTCGAGGAGTCGAAGCACATTTTTAGCCACCGGAGTTCCAGAGAAGTATATAATAAAAATGGAGGATCTGGACGAAGATGAGAGATGGCGCTTGTTTTCTCATCATGCATTTTCACATAATAAAATTGTGTGTGCAAAGTGTGGAGGGCTTCCCCTTATAGTCAAAGTAGTGGGGAGAGCAATGGCAGGCACTACGTATGCAGACGACTGGGAGTTGGTAGCCCAAAGGCTGCCAATTGCCAACAGGGAAGAAAAAGATGTTGTCTTTCATCGGCTAAGGTTGAGTTACGATGAGCTCCCCAGCAGTTACGACGTTAATTTGCAGATGTGCTTTCTATATTTCGCTACCTTCATAGAAGATCAAATCATTTGGCCCGACTTCAGGGTGATTCCGTTGTGGATAGGGGCTAGGCTTCTTGGAAGGAAGAAGCTTCAAAATGGATGTGGCTCTGATCCATTCGAGACGGGTAAAAGATACATCAACATTTTAGTAGATGGTTGCTTGATAGACGTTGATGGGAACGTGCTCGAGTTCAGGATGCATGATATTATACGTGATTTGGAAATACAGATTGCCGAGCAAGAAGAAAAGTTCTACTGTGGCGCCAGTCGAGGTTTGAAAACGTTAACGGAAACTGAATGTTCAGGGTGCACCCGGATTCTGTTGAACCACAACAGTTTGAATTTGCTTCCCGTATCACTCAGCTCTATTCAAATCTGCTCATTGATGGTTGGAAACAATAATATTACAAGTCTTCCAAGAACACTGGTGGGCGGTATGAGCTCTCTAATCAAATCTGCTCATTGATGGTTGGAAACAATAATATTACAAGTATTCCAAGAACACTGGTGGGCGATTTGAGTTTCACATTACTTTCCTCATTACCAGATAGTGTTGGCAGTATGAACTTAACAGAGGTGCCTGTTACTGCGCTGCCTCCATCTCTCACAAATCTGGTAAATCTCCAAATCCACAACCTTACTCGAACTCAAATCACAGAATTACCGTATGACATTCATAAGTTGATCTCTCTCAGATATTTATCGCTTGACTAGTGTTCAAAGCTACTGTGTCTTCCTCATGGTATATCACGCCTTGTGTCCTTGCAGTACTTCTTTTGCTCCAGCGCCGTTATGTGGATGAAACATTGTGCAAAACATATGTGCAAAAGAGTGGCTTCCATTAATGATTTGGGCAAGCTAACACAACTCAAAGCCTTATATTTAACCAGTAACGGACAAGCAATTAGGGACGGGACCTTCGGAAATCTTGTTCATTTAGAGACACTCGAATTGAACCTCACAGCGACCACATGTTTACCCCATGACATCACCAAGTTTGGG
Source organism: Pinus albicaulis (assembly GCA_034641835.2). Lineage (NCBI taxonomy): Eukaryota > Viridiplantae > Streptophyta > Pinopsida > Pinales > Pinaceae > Pinus > Pinus albicaulis. The sequence goes on along the minus strand of CM076581.1, from coordinate 1,119,536,233 downwards.
AAGTTGAGAAATTTCAGTTTATACTGCCCTGATGTGGTTGAAATGGAGAGTAACTTTTGCCAATTACAGTGTCTGACTCATCTAAAACTTCTGGTTTGTACTAATTTAGAGGAGCTCCCTTAGTTGCATGAGTTAAGGAGTCTAAGGCAACTAGATATAGTTGATTGCGTGAAGATTAATGCATTGCCCAGAGAATTTTGCAGCAGGGGGTTGTTTCCTTTGTTAGAAATAATTTCATTGGTTGGGTTAGATGAATTAAAAGAATTGCCAGCAGTAGAAGAGGGGGCAATGCTTTCACTAAAAATGCTTACATTGATGAAATGTGTAGCGTTAGAAAGATTGGGAAAAGTTTATTTAAATCTTATAGCACTCCAAAGAATAAGGATATTTGGTTGTCCAATGCTAGTAGATAATTTTAAAAGAATGGAAAAGACAAATACCAGAATTGAAATCACAACGATTTCTCTAGAAGACACAATAGCTTCAGAAAGCTATTACTTTTCTTCTTATAGGGAGGCGCTTGGTGATAACCTTTATGATGAATTTTGGTGTAATGAACTTATTGTTTTCCTTGATCAGATATATTCAAGGATATGGATATGAGGTTTTACATTAAGTTTGGAATTTCAAATTTAGTTTGTGTGAAGTGAAAATTGGATGCTAGGTAATATTTTTCATACACGTCATTTTATAATCTACACTCTCAACCTATATATTTTTATTTACTATTAAAATATATGTGGTTCTTGTTGAAGGCATAATTTTTGAATAAAAAAAATTATGCTTAAAATTGCACTACTTCCAAAATTTTAGTTATTGATTTTTACGAAAATGTGTTCCCAATGGCAACATGCTAAAGCATATTAACATTATAATTTGTGTTTTTGCTAAAACTATGCAAATTTTCATGGGTTGATAAACCCATGCTTACATTGATGAAATGTGTAGCATTAGAAACATTGGGAAAAGCTTATTTAAATCTGATAGCGCTCCAACGAATAAGGGTATATGGTTGTCCAATGCTATTAAAGAATTTTAAAAGAATGGAAAAGACAAATACCAGAATTGAAATGGCTGATGAAATGTCTAGCATTAGAAAGATTGGGAAAAGCATCAGAAATGGAACATAAGAAATTTGACCAGTCCATAGTTTGAAAAAAACTAATGGTGCAAAAATAGTTTAGTAACAAGGGTCACTCTCCAGATGGCCTCAGATTCACAACCACCCATAAAACAAAACTAACCAGCCTAGATCAATCTTAACTCCAGATCTATCAAGTGCCTAAAGGGATTGATGATGGCCTCATATTCACAAGCACCCATAAAACAAAACTAACCAGCCTAGATCAATATTAACTCAAGATCTATCAAGCGCCCAGAGGGATTGATGCAGGAGCATCTTACACTTGAATTTGGAAAAAAAACAATTGAAATGTAGAAGGAATTGGATTCCTTTATTTTATTAGTAAATTAGTTTTTTTTTAGTTTAAAGATCAAAAAGTTTGGATAGGAACGATGTTAGAAAAAATAAAAAACCTTATCCACAAAGATGTAAGTAGTTTTTTATTAAGTTTGAAAAAATAGATTAGATTTGTAGAAGCGAAAAATTTGAAGAAAGCTAAGACATTTTGGAGAAAAACAAGGAGTTTGGATTCCTTTTTGGAAAATTCCAACTCATCTAAATTTTAGTAATTTTAGTAATGATAGAGGAGGAATTAGAGATTTGATTATATGAATGTATGTACTTAGTTTCTACAATTTTTAGAAGGAAGAAAATAAAAATATGTTAGACATTTGTTGAAGACGCTGTGAATGGGAATTAGAGTGAAAGTGAAATGAGTTAATGTTTTTTTCTTTTCACGTTAGCCATTAATAATGTTGCAAGTTAGGCAGAATCTGGCATCAATTTTGATATCATATCTACGGCACAAAGAAAAAAAGAGAGTGTGAAATGGAATTTCACGCTCAATGGGGAAGACGAGGACGAAGGGGAAGACCAAAAACTAACACTCGAGATATGGAGGACATGAGACATGTCCAAGAAAGGCTAAAAGCCTTAGTGATGAACATGCAAAGAGATCCAGAGACTGGAGACATCAATGAATCTGAGGAAGAGTCTCCAGCGAAAGATGAGGAACATGCTAGAGAGCCTCCAAAAATTAAATTGATGAGGTCAATTATTGGGGCTATTTCAAGGCCTAAACCGAAGATACCTACCTACAGTGGTAGCTTGGAATATGAAGAATTAATATATTGGATCAATGCTTTAGATAAGCATTTTGAGTATGAGGAGGTAACTGTAGACAAACAACTTGTTACACAGCAATTTTCCACCATCCCTTCCATTCCCCATCCCGCACATTGGAGGACTCATTCTATGACCTGTGAGCAGAGACAAGACTTGAAAATACTTTCATTGCATCCCTCTGAAGATGAGCTTTCATTGCCCTAAAGACATCTCCCTGCCAAAAGCCCTAAAAATAGCTCTTTTTCCATTGGCGCGGTTCCACAGTTCAGCCCTCGCGCCAAGGGGGAAAATCCTCCAAAGAGGGCGCGCCAATTGGCACTCTTTCATAGAGCCGCACACGCGCCAACCATATTAAGAGGTGTTTTTTAAAAATAAATGGCGGAAGTTTCGTCCTAACAAATTCCTGGACTGATATCTATCTTGAGTTGGGAGGTTTGGCTACGGATTTCCATAGAGAGGAAGTGGTTTGCCACCTCTCATGGAATCTTCCTTGATGATAGGGCCAATCCCATCATTATAGGGATCCCAACTCCCCTTCCTCCATCTATAAAAGCTTGCCCATCTCCTTTGCAAGCTAGTTCCCAAGAGCTTTCACATCCTTATGCTGCAAGAGCCTTCTTGATTCCCTTAAGGCCAAATCCAAGCAAGGAGACTATTGCCAAGTATCCGGAGAGAGAGGCTTGTCCCATCCTTGACAGGCTTTATTGAGACATGTTCTGCTGACAACCCGCCAAAGGAGAGTGCTGCGTCGAAGCTATGGTTGTATTCTTCTTTTGACTCATTAATGATAAGCGACTATTGGTTATGGTTCCACTCTTGTTCTTGATTATGTTCATGAGTTATGTCCTCTTCGACTGACATATAGTTGTATATACCGGATTTTATGCTTGCGTTTGTGTTGTTTCTTGCATGTGCAGGTGTCCGATCATGGAGATCGTGAGGATTGTGATCTGCCAGGGCAAAGGAACGGGAGCACCACCTCTTCTACAAACGACAACGTTGGATTCCAGGTAAGCCTTCCTCGCAAGTCGGTTTATTTTCAATTAGGAACCTGCACTGTAGCGTGTTTGATTGTTGCTAGACCCGATCTGGGCTAGCAGGGATCGCCTCTGTCCGCAGAGGGGATTAACCTCTTCAACAATTTGGCGACTCCGCTGGGGACTCAGCTTGTTGTTTGATTTGTAAGCTATAGACGGAGCCTGAAGTACAACCAGATAGCCTTCTAAACGCTTTTTCTCTGCATTAGCGGAGTAGATCAACACTGCTTTAGTTAATCTTCGGTTTAGTTTACGGACGGAACAACTTGGAGCACTGTCTTGTCTGTTCGGTTGATTCTTGATTCTGCTTGCTTGATCAGCGCTTTTGGGCTGGATATTTCTGTGAATTTGGCTTTTGGATAGCTTGATTATCACTGGTCTGTTTGTTGGATTGCTCTTTTTTATTTTTGACTGGTAAACTCGACTGGCGTGCTTTTCAGCTTGACAGTCGCGCCCATTGGCGCAGGTTGCTAGTGTATTACCCGCGCCAATGCTATTCTGGCACTAGTTTCAGCCTTACAGTCGTGCCAATCCTGTAAGGTACTAGGTTTTACTCTGTTTTGAGATTTCTGAGCTTGATCTGTGTCTGTCTCGCTTTGAGCCTAGATCACATGGTTCATTTGAGTCTTGGAGATTCTACTTGAAGTGGTGAGTCTGGTCTTGGTTGGGAGAAATTCTTTGTTTTTTCATTTTCAGGCGTTGGCGCTTGTTGTCAGCTAGCAACCCGCGCCAATTGGCAATTGGCACTTGTTGTCAATGTGAAAGTCGCGCCAGTTGGCACTAGTTGTCAATGTACAAGTCGAGCCAATTTCAGGGTGTATGAAAATTGAGATTTTTTTCCCTAAATCCTTCACCAGTGTGTCTTTTCCTTCCGGTTTTTTCACTATATGAGCATAGATTAAATTGCTCATTGTTTGAAATGTCTTCTTTCCATGATTGCTTGATGTAAAAGGGAATGAATGCCTTGTTTTGATCTCTTGCTTTGGAAGTCCTCTTTGTGTTTGACCTCATATGTCTTGTCGCCTTTTGAGGGATTTCGTTACAAAGTGTTTGAAACAACGATTGCATTCTTAGTGTTTGTTTACATCTCTTTTGCATTCATCTTTCATTAAGGAGTTTTGCGTTCTTTTGGTTTTTGTTTCAAAGTTTTATTTTCATGCATTAGATCACATTGCATTGAAAAGTGTTTTTTGAGATTTATCATTGAACTTAGATTACATTGTTTAATGATTGAAAACTAGAAATTGCTTTGAGTGCATTCTCTTTCATTGAAAGTATGCATTAAGTAGATTCTCATTTCATCAAAAAATGCATTGAGTGCATTCTTATCATTTGAAAAGAAAAAGGAAATTGTGCATAGATTACAATTGCATAGTTTCCGGAAAAAGAGGATTTTGCATAGATTACAATTGCATAGTTTTCGAAAGAGATGATTTTGCATAGATTACATTGCATTATTCGCATTGTTGAATGTTTGAAATTACTTTTGGATAGTGAAAGTCATCTAGTTTGGAAAAAGTTTCGTTTTCAGTGTTGTTGTTTGTTGCATCATTGTTTGAATCTCTTCCCTTAACTAGATAGCATTCATCGAATTGAAAAGTTTTCTTTTCTCATATAGCTACATACAGGAGATTGTCATATGACATACGGTAGGGCCTTGAAACTGAAACGTAATTGAAGATAAACTTTAAAATTTACTCAATTTACCTAAGGAAGCATTGAAACATTAACGAAACATTTAGAGGTCTAGGCTAGAGACATGTTCCGGCGTCTTAAAACCTAGTAGCTGTCGTTCGCCTCTTGGCTTTAGACAGCACTAGTACGGACTTGTGCTCCCCGTACCATTGCATATATAAAGGGAGACCCCACTAGGTTTTAATCCTTTATCCATAGGAAGCCGAGTCTGCCGCCCTATACCCGTGATACACCAGACACAGCATTCGAGGAGATTGCCTGCACGTACGTCAAGTCCTTGGTTGATTTCTCTTTCATTTTGAAACCAAGGTGTATATTGCAGTTCACGGATATTTGGTACACCCTTTGCCTAGTATTCCTGAGTGGTCATTTCGATCTTTTATGACTCTTTAAATTTGAAAAGGTCATCAAGCGCTTGTCCTTTCACGCTTGTTTCCAATCTGAAAGCGATAGAGTCACCTTTTTCCTGTTTCTCGACTCTTAAAAGATGAAATGGTAGAGTTTTGTTTCAATTTTTTTAAAATTAGCTACCCACGAAATATTCCTGGTTAAAGTTAGTTTCCTTAGGGTGTTGTTCTGAAGATCGTTTCTGATGGCAACTTTTCCGGAGTTCACCAACCAAGGAATCCCCTCCGATGGGAATCTTGGTCCTTTTCCTCCTTTTGGAAATGTTGGTGCTCCTTATATGGCAACGTTGTCCCTTCCTGGGTTAACTGTTGGGTTGCCTGTTTGGTTGTTTTCAACCTCTGTGGTCCCAAATGTCTCGGCTTCTGTTCAATCAGTTCCTCTGCCTGAACAATGTCATGTTGATTCCAAGGTGGACCTCTCCCATTCTTCACCTATTTCTGTGTCCTCATCTTCTACTTCGCCTGGTGAAAGTATGGATTCGAGTAACCGGGTGGCTAAGAAGAAGAAGAAGAAGACAAAGAAGAAGAAGTCTGATAAAGGAGAGGCTAGCTCTGCGGCTATTGTGCCTAAGAAGTCTCCTCTTGATAAACCTTCCAACCCTCCATGGAAAGTCAAGTTCCCTTGCATGTTGTGCACGGGAGACCATCTTCTTTGAGATTGCCCTGGCATCCCCAACGTGCTCGAAGCATGGTCCAATGGTCGTCCGTCGTTGCCTTTGGCTTCCGGGAGTCAGGTTGGGGGCACGTCTTCAACTAGTGCTGGTGAAACTCTTAAGAAGTAGGGTAAGCTTGCCAATCCCTATAAGTTGTGTGAAGGGCGCCATGCCATTCACCGTTGTCCATATATGGATGAAGCCAAATGAGTTTTGAAAAACTCAACTGTTCCTACACCATGCCTTCCGGCTGGTTATAAACGGATTTCTTTGAGTCATCCTTGGTTGATCCCGCTCCTCCAGAAATTCAGATTCAGGAATCCATTCCCGACCAACCATTGGTCGTGGGATCGGTTGAACTGGCCCCGTCTGCGGTGCACCAGGTATTTTCCGTTGAGAGTGGACCTCACATCCCTCATGTGCTACTGGTTTCTTCAGATTATTCGGACTTGGAGAAGGATTCTTCTGTCCCTGTACCTCAAGAAGCTGCTCCTCCACCTCCCATGATGGAAGTCCCGAAGGATACACCTCCCACCTTCGAGATGGAGGTCGTGGAGGATGCTCCTTCTTCTTTCATAACACCAGGGGAAGACCATCTCGATTCGATGGTAGCCCCTCCAAGTAGTTTGGTCGCTTCCTTTGATTGGAGTTGATTTGCGGGATACCGCCTTCCATCTTATGTGCCTTTCGAGATCACAGTACAGGCTTTTGGTCTGGTCGTACCCAGCACCATTATAGATGAAGGCGCGTCTATTAGTATTCTATCCTCAACTACTTGGCAAGCTTTTGGCTCACCACTGCTTGTGCTTGTTACGCAGAATCTTTTGGCATTTAACAGAAGAACGAGTCAACCGTTAGGGATCCTTCCGAGGTTACCTGTTACTTTGGGAGGTAAAATCGTCCATATGGACGTGATGGTTGTTCCAGGCCCCTTGGATTTCAATCTGCTTTTGGGGCATGATTACACCTATGCCATGGGAGCACTTGTCTCCTCCCTTTTTCGTGTGGTCTGTTTTCCACATGAAGGATAGATCGTTACCATTAATCAGCTTTCGTTCTTTGGTCCTGATGTGGCATCTGGCCGACCATCATCCCTTCCTGGTTTTTATCCACCTGTTGTATTTGCCCCACCGCAGGTCAACTATGTGGCTACCTACCCCGTGCCTGTACTCAGTGATGATGCTATCATGCATAGTGTGCTAGGGGCATTAGGTCCGGACTTCCAAGATGTTTTCCTTCCATCGGACGGGAAACTCTTGGAAGCTATGACTTCTTGTTCATTATGATGAGGTCTGTCGGAGCAAAGTTCCTTGTCTTGTGTCAAGCTCTTTAAAAAATGAAACAAGGTTGTCAGAGCAGAGTTCGTTTTCTTGTGTCAAGCTCCTTAAAAAATGAAATCGGGTCTGGTCGGAGTAGATTTCCTTGTCTTGTGTCAAGCTCCTTAAAAAATGAAACAAGGTTGTGGAGCAGAGTTCCTTGTCTTGTGTCAAGCTCCTTAAAAAATGAAACAAGGTTGTCGGAGCATGGTTCCTTTCCTGTGTCAAGCTCCTTAAAAAATGAAACAAGCTGGTCGGAGTAGAGTTCCTTGTCTTGTGTCAAGCTCCTTAAACCATGAAACAAGGGTGTCTGAGGATAGTTCTTTTAATGTGTCAACCTTGTTAAAACAATGAAACACGTTTCCTCTTCAATTCGAATCTTTGGTAAGTTCTCGTAAAATCCCAGTCGAGTCTTTCTCTTGATCTCGTAATTTGAACCTTCACTCCATCTGCCTTTCATATGGACTGAAGCTTGGAGGGCATGTACCTCGAATTGAGTCACCATGCTGGGGGCATGCTTACTTTTTCAAGCATAGTTTGTTTCCGTTTGAAGCTTGTGTAAAAATGAAACCGGTTTCAAGCATAGTTTATCTTTGTTTCAAGCTTGTGTAAAAATGAAACCAACTTCAAGCAAAGTTTCCTGATTTCAAGCTTGTGTAAAAATGAAACCATTCCTCTTGTGATTGCCATTTTATCAGCCTATTTTTGCAAGATGAGCCTTGGTTTTCTCATTCCATCGTCAATATCTGCTTGGCCGATTATATGCCTTCACTTGGTTGTTTTACCCGTTCCTGAGGAACCGCTGCGATGAGTGGTCTTGTTAGCCAACCTCTTGACCTTTATCTTGTTTTGAGCAGTTCCACCATTACCGGAACTAGTTGATACCCTTTATGCCACTCGTTCCTCCAGGAGGAGTCAACTTTTAGCTCTTTTCTGACTCTCTAAACATGAAAAGATTGTCGAGGCCCTTGTCATTTCGATCTCATTAAAGTGGCCACGAAACGACATCTACCCAGTATACGTTTACCCCTTTTTCGGGTTGGGATAGATTATTTACGAAAAAGGAATACCATAGCCTATCGCGACTAGGAGGTTTTCTCAGACATAGTTTTTTACCTTTTCGGATTTGAGAAATTATTTACGAAAAGGGACCATTGGAGTTTAATTTTCCGCTGTCTTTTCAAACTCTCTAAACATGAAAAGACGTCGAGTTCTTCCTTTGTCAGGCTCGTTAAACACTGATGACATTGGATTCAGTCGTGATGACGTTATTCGAGTTCCTCCTTCCTAGGGCTCGCTAAATGTACTAGGATGGATTCGTCCGAAGGATGGATTCATATGACAAGCATATGGTACCCTCTTCAAGCTTGTGTAAAAATAAAGAGGTACTCGCCAAGCATGGTGGGGAAAAATGGAACCAACATCATTGTCGTATCGACAGTATGTCGCTCTTGAACATGGCACTTGTCTGCATTCGTGTCAGGATTGGGGACATCTCATCTCATTTTCCACTTGTCTCCGTGGGTTTGGGTGATCCCTTTTGAACTCTCATCTGCTCTTTGCCTCGTCACTATGACCTCTGATATTTTGATGTCAAATACTACCAAATCCACTGTCGTGCCGTCAATATGTTCAAGAGAAGTTAACCTCTGCAAGTATCAACCTTCCTCTGATTCTCATCTGATCCTAATTCACAAAAACATTATGTTCCTCTGTCTCATGTCGATGATGTGGGAAACATTATGGCCCACCTTCGATCAAGGTCACTTCCTGTCGACTTCAGCTCATTATCCAGGAAACTGATCTAGGGACTCCCTTCTGGTGCCTTGGAGCCTGCATGCCTCAATGGCAGGTTCTTCGCATTCGACATGAGGTTTTCATTATCAGCCTCCGATCGAGTGATTCTACGGGTGTTCGACGCTAGCTCATTGTTCACATGCTGTAGATTGTACCTGTAGTACCTTGAGGACCATTGGAATTAATGGTGGTACCTCTCGCATCTGTTAACAGCTTTCATCATCGGCTGGTAATCAGACGATGTTCTTGCATGTTCGACTTCAGCTCACATATTTGCATGCTTAAACTTTTACTTTGTTCGAGTTGAGATGGAGCGCAAGACCCTGGATTTTGTTTGTTGTAATCCAGGCTACGATTTTGTGGACTATTATTACATGACTCACTGATTGGATGGATGCGACCATACCTGAGTCTATTTATCAATCCTCTCTGGGTGGCTGCGTCCATGCCTTGGATCTCGATTATTGTATACTCTGTTAGGGATGGTTGCGCCCATACCACGCATATATATCATGTATCTGAGACATCGGTTGTACTTCACTTTGCAAGTTTTCCGATGGTAGTGTTTTCATTCGGCATGTTCTCGTAAAGCATTTCACCCCTCTCTCTCTCTCGGGCCTCATGCTTTAGGGGGAATCTGTTACACAACAATTTTTCACCGTCCCTGCCATTCCCCATCCTGCACATTGGAGGATTCATTCCATGACCTGTGAGCAGAGAAAAGACTTGAAAATACTTTCATTGCATCTCTCTGAAGATGAGCTTTCATTGCCCTAAAGACATCTCCCTGCCAAAAACCCTAAAAATAGCTGTTTTTCCATTGGCGCGGTTCCATAGTTCAGCCCTCGCGCCAAGGGGGCAAATACTCCAAAGAGGGCACGCCAATTGGCGCTCTTTCATAGAGCCGCACCCGCGCCAACCGTATTAAGAGGTGTTTTAAAAAAATAAATGGCAGAAGTTTCTTCCTAACAAATTCCTGGACTGATATCTATCTTGAGTTGGGAGGTTTGGCTACGGATTTCCATAGAGAGGAAGTGGTTTGCCACCTCTCATGGAAGCTTCCTTGATGATAGAGTAAATCCCTTGATTATAGGGATCCCAACTCCTCTTCCTCCATCTATAAAAGCTTGCCCATCTCCATTGCAAGCTAGTCTTCAAGTTCCCAAGAGCTTTCACATCCTTATGCTGCAAGAGCCTTCTTGATTCCCTTAAGGCCAAATCCAAGCAAGGAGACTGTTGTCAAGTATCCGGAGAGAGAGGCTTGTCCCATCCTTGATAGGCTTTATTGAGACATGTTTTGCTGACGACCCGCCAAAGGAGAATGTTGCGTCGAAGCTATGATTGTATTCTTCTTTTGACTCATTAATGATAAGCGACTATTGGTTATGGTTCCACTCTTGTTCTTGATTATGTTCATGAGTTATGTACTCTTCGACTGACATATAGTTGTATGTACTGGATTTTATGCTTGCGTTTGTGTTGTTTCTTGCATGTGCAGGTGTCCGATCACGGTGATCGTGAGGATTGTGATCTGTCAGGGCAAAGGAACGGGAGCACCACCTCTTCTACAAACAACAACGTTGGATTCCAGGTAAGCCTTCCTCGCAAGTCGGTTTATTTGCAATTAGGAACCTGAACTGTAGCGTGTTTGATTGTTGCTAGACCCGATCTGGGCTAGTAGGGATCGCCTCTGTCCGCAGAGGGGATTAACCTCTTCAACACAACTGAAGTTTGTTGTTACTAGATTGAAAGGAGACACAACTCTTCAGTGGGATGGAGTTCAAGAAGAGAGGAGAATAAAGAACAAAGCCAAGATCAGAAGCTGGATCAGAATGGTGGCAAAGCTGAAAGGTAAATTATTAGTTATCTTTATTCAGGAAAATGCAAAATTTGAAACAAAGGTCATTGCCTATTAAAGAGTATACTGAAGAATTTTACAAGGTGAATATTAAGCAAGATACATTGAAGACACACCTGAAAAGGTTGCTAGATATATCAATGGGCTGCAGTTCGAGATTCAAGATGAGTTTAGTTTATTTTCGCCCAGAATTGTAGAAGATACTTACCAATTTTCCTTGAAAGCAGAGGAAAAATTGCCTAGAAATCATAGCCAAAGGAATAAAGGGAGGAATGTTGTAAGGGGAAGAGGACAAACCAACTACCGGGAAAAAAATAAGTCTCCAAAGGAAGGCGAAGGTAGCTGAAGCAATCAACAATCAAGAGGAAGAAGGCATTTCTCAAGAGGACGTGGTTGAGGAAGAGGCTACGAAATTGAATGTTACAAATGTGGGAAATTGGGACATATGTCATGGGATTGTCCAGATTTAAATAATCCTAAAAACCAAAGAGGAGAAAATATGGTAGAAGCACAAGAAGAAAATGTAGCTGGATTTGTCCATGAAGAAACACCAGAGGTAGGAGAATCATTATTGATGAAGAGAATATTGATGAAGTTTGGAAAGGAAGTGAAGGAACTAGCATAAAGAAAAATATTTTTTAGAACCACATGCAAATCAAGAGGCAAGTGTTGCAAAGAGAGGATTGAAAATGGTAGCACAGATAATTTGATCTCCACAAAAATGGTAGAGAAGTTGGGGCTGCAAAGAATAGCACATCCCAGACCTTACAAGGTATCTTTGCTGCAAAAATGCCATCATATATTGGTGAATGAGCAGTGTAAAGTGGAGTTCCAGATCGGTAATTACAAGGATGAGGTATTATGTGATATAATGCCAATGGATGTGTGTCATGTGTTGTTGGGAAGACCATGTCAGTATGACAGGAAAGCCATTCATGATGGTAGGTAGAACAACTACACTCTTGAGATAAATGGACAAAATCATCTATTATTTCAATATATATATATATATATATATATATATATATATATATATATATATCTCCCTCCATATATCCTTCTTTTTCTCTTTATCTCACCTCCCAAAACACACATGCCCTCTCACTCCATATCAATCAATCTCTTTGTCCCTCCCTCCCTGTCTCAATCTCTCTCTTATTTCTCTTTACCTTCCATATATATCTATATCTCCCTCTTTCTCTCTATATCAACCCCAAAACATACACTCTTTTTCTCCAATCTATCTATCTGCCAGTCCCTCCTCTTCTCTCTCTCTCTCTCTCTTCACTCCCTCCCCCCCCCCCCACGCTTATAGCTCTCTTCCCTCTTGTTTTCCTCTCTCCCTCTCTCTCCATCTTCCTTATCACTCCCTCTCTCTCTCTCTCCACCTTTCTCTCTCTATTTCTTTCTTCTTACCTCACTATATCCCCCCTCCATCTCCATCTCTCTTTCCCTACCTCTCTCCACTCTCTCACATTCTCTCTCTCTTCGTTTCTCTCCCACCTCTCTCTCTCTCTTCACCTTCCAACTTTGTTACTATATGCCTCTCTCTCTCTCCTTCTCTCCCCACTTCTCTCCATCTCTCCTTCTTTGTCTCTTAATCTCACCCTCAAACATACACACTCTCTCTCTCGATATCTCCCTTTTTTGGTTGTGTGTTATATTATTTCCACCACTAGAATCAGGAGCAAAGCACGGGGTTAGAGGGGGCCGACAACCCCTCCCTGTAAGGGTTTAGGGAAGTGACCCGGTACATTTTGTTTGGACCCTATATTAGGTGGTTGAACCCAACTATGGTTTTGTGCATGATTTTGCACATGGTTTTGGGCATGATGGTTTTCTTCTCATCGTATTTTGTAGATTTGGTCAAGGGAAATACGATTATGTTCTTATCCACGTTTAATGGATTAAGGTTTATGAATGATTCGGCATGTATATATATGTGTTGTAACATTGAAAGGAATATAATGGAAAATCAAGTTAGTAGGCTTAGTTTGGGATCTAGTGGAAAATCTCTGTGTATATTTGTTTTATGTTTTATGTTTTGTGCTCTTGCTATTGTTTATTTTATGTTATTAAGAATTCGTTTACAGATAATTTATGCACGGGGTTAAAACCAACACCCTTGTCACTCCTTCTCTCTCTCCACTTCTCACTCTATATGTATTTATTCTTCCCTCCCTCTCTCCCCGTCCAAATCCATCTCTCTATCCCTCCTTCACCCCTCCTATATCCCTCCCTATCGCCTCCTCTCTCTCAAGTCATATCTCTTGTCCTTCCTCTCTCTCCCTTTCTCTCCTACCTCCCTCTCTCTTACCCCTTCTCTCCTCCCCTCTCTCTCTCTCTCCCTTCCAATCCTATCTCCTCCCTCCTCTCTCTCTCTCTCTCTTTATTCCTCCTCTCCCCTCTCCTTCAGTTTATCTCCATCTCTCCCTTATCACTCCTCGTATTTATCCACCTCTACTATATCTCTTTGTTCTTCCCTCCCATATATATCTAGAGTTAATATATATATATATATATATATATATATATATATTACAAATTTAATATTGTATTAATCCAAGGTTATTAAATTTAATAATATTAATACTAGCAATTGCACCAGATGTTGCAAACAAACACCGTAAGTCGATATCATATGGAAGTAGAGATGTGATATGTTATGTGATCTAACTATAGCCAAATTTGAATAAAAAATAAATATTAATGTTAAATGTAATATAATCAAACACTATTCAAAACAAAGGCAAGTGAAACTTCCTTCCTAACTACTCAATCCAAACTGACCTTAAAACATTTGAGAATGGCAGACGAGTTGTTCCTGAAATTGAAAATGGCGAGCTATTTCTTGAATGGTGCTCAACGGAATGAATGGGCTTCCAAGTTCCTAAATGGTGCTTGACGAAATGAAAATGAGAATGGGGCTTCTGGAGAAAGGAATCATTGGAAAAAGCTCTCCAAGGTTCTAGGCCTTGTCTGTCCTCCCACGCGCGACAATTTTTTCCAAAATTTGATAGTACGCTCTCATAAGTTTTTTATCCAAATTTCAAATTTACGCCACCACCTGGAAACTTCTCCCTTACTCAGTATACGTTCAGTGGGTGTCAATTGATCAACGTTTGCGAGTTGTGACTTCGGCAAGATGGCATTGAATAGGTCTGCAAACATAAGTGAACGAAACAATGATGGTAAAAGAGACCGAGAGAACGAGGCTGCAAATGGAAAGTAATGCGAACGACGATGTAGACGAAGTTGGGAGCTTATGTTTGGAGACAAAAGAGACCCACATCACCCAAGTTTTCCGGAAGGGCCTTGTCGGTGGCGAAGGTGAGTGAAACATGAAGGGTATTTTGATGGTTTACTTTTGTTTGAAAACATCATTAATACCCTATCTGAAAAACATAAAATGAAGAGAAGGTCATGTAAGAGTTGGGAAGTTTCATCTCTTCACTTGCATTTATGCTCTACAACAATACATGAGAAGTATATTTTTGGATTTTACTTGCTTGAAGGAAGGAATGTGATGTACAGTTTCACAAGTGTGATAGAATTATCGAGGGATTGGAGTGGATGTGTTGCACTTGGTCACAAAACTCCAATATGTTGAAACGAGACTAGGCATAATCCACCATTTTATCCTGCTTATCTAGCTATAGAAACATGGGCATCTAAGGTGAAGTAGCAACATCATCCTAAAAAAGAAATCCAAATAGCATGTCACCATGTACTGCGTGCAAACTGCTAAGACAAAGATGTCCATCCATTGTATGTTCTCCTCGAATTTCCCATTTGATTATCAACAAAGGCTTGCTGTGTTGGGAGCCAAAAATGTGAATAAAATACTTTAGATAATTCATTCTTATTCTCCTCCTCTACTTTCCCACCTTTATATTGGATTTCATGGATGAATGAGATTGTTTGTTTTAGCCACATTACATGCAGGACCTTCCTATTCAGTAGAGAGGGGACATAGTTAGCAGCATGGTTTACAAAGAAAGCGTGAGAGTTAGAGAACTTGTGTATGGGGGCTTGGGGGCCATTTCTTCTTTACATTGTTGCAAGCGCACTTAGTTGTGGCACAAGCAGAGGTTATATATATATATGTATATATATTATTTTTATTTTTCTATTGGAAAATATTTTGCAATAATATAATTATTCTCTAAAATTGTAGAGAGGAAGTTCATCCGTTAAATAGTACCATGTCTATGGCTTTCTAGGTAGTACACTCATAGTAAAGCTCTAGAGTGGAGGCTTTACAACACAAACGTTCACTTATTAAACACACAGTGGAGGGTAATAAGATTGATGGTTCTGGTACATTCTGGATAGTAAGACACTTATGTTCTGCTATGGTGACCACCTGAATATGAGCATGGGTATAGAAATGTTGGGAGACATGTTTGTTTATGTCATGCTATGGTTATGTATATGATTGACAATTTCACATACGGAAGTACCCATAACATAATTTGACATCCTTTTATCATTGATTCCTCGTTATCTTTTCCACAATCCGAATTCTTTAAATCCTACTATATTGTAACAAAATAAATGTTTCTTTTGCAACATAAATATTACAAAGGTTTCACATCATTTGAAAATATATATATATTGATGTAATAAGTTACGCTTTCCATCCAGGAATATGGATATCGCAATGATAAGTTACGATTTACATACAGGAATCACAATGCCGACAATGTTACCATCCCAAATAACTTCAATGCTTTAATTGGTGTATAATGTTTAATCAATCGTTATTTAGTCTTTTGACGTAGACCAAATGCATTTTTATTGGGCACCATTTTTTGAGAAGCCTTACCACAAGTATGAGGCCAATGTTTACAACCAAGTGATAGTCTCAAAGATCATGGATGCAATTTTGATGGCAACTTTGCTCGTGAATATTGGTGATATTTCAGAGTTTATGGTAGAATTTATGAGTGAGGATGTTACTACAGATGTTTTTATATCTTGAGATGATGGTTGTATACATTCTGACACTAGGACACAAAACAATTATTACAGAATAAGACCAGAACTAATTATATTAAAGATAAATAATTTTAAATATTAATAAAAAATAATAAAATTTAATTAATAATGTAAACTATGAAAAGTGTTTTTTGGTAAAAACAAAATAATACAGCTTAAATTCAGGTAAGTAGTTATAATAAGAGAATGTTTGTCGTTCAAAATTGATATTTTTCATATATATAGTGTGTGAGATAGCATGTGGTAGGTATAATAAGAGGATGTTTGTCATTCAAAATTGGTGTTTTTCATATATATATATACTGTTATATTATCTTGTATTTTGGTTCAAAAGCTTTGAATTTTGGTTTTAAATTGAATTGTCATATATAAAAAATATATTAAAAAATAAAAAATCTAAAAAACAATTATTGGTCAAATGTTATAATAATTTAGCCTTTGTTACAATACTATGGCTTATTAATACTACTGTCCAAAAACCATAACTCATTTCAAAATCAAAATATTTTATAAATATTATATTTTAATTTAATTTTATAATGCTTTTTTGGACTTTTTTAAGTTACACTTTACAATTTACTATTTTTGGCAGTTTTTCGGGTCATGAACTTTCGAAGTCGTTTTGGGGCCCTCAATGACGTTTTTTGGTCATGAAAGGTCTGGAGATTAGGAGTAGAGACTCAATATTCACTATCAACAGCTGTAGTCATATGATAGATCTTTTTAATGAGGTATCATGTGCATCAAACAGATATAGTATGTAGAAGGAGGATGGGACTTGGAGACTCTGTATTGACTATCGGGCGCTGAACAAGATCATTGTCTGGAATAGGTACCCAATCCCATAGATTGATGACCTTATGGAACAACTCAAGGGGGGAAAATATTTTAGCAATATCGACTTGAAGTCCGGGTATCACCAAGTACCAATCAAACCCTCCAATGTGTGGAAGACTACCTTCAAAGCCAAGGAGGGGATGTTTGAATGGATGGTCATGCCTTTCAGGTTGACGGATGCTTCTGAAACGTTCATGAGGCTGATGGATGAAATCTTGTGGCCATTCACCAACTCATTTGTAGTAGTATACTTGGATGACATCCTGATCTTCAGGTAGAATTGGGAAGAGCACCTCCACCACATCCGACAGGTCCTCCAAACACTACGGAAACACAAGTTGTGTGCCAATTTGGAGAAGTGCATTTTTGGCATAACCTATGTTCAGTACCTAGGGTACATTATTGATGAGTAGGGGGTGCATGTGGATCCAGCCAAGATCCAAGTCATTCGGGATTGGCCAGCCCCAACCACTCTAACAGAGCTCCACAACTTTCTGGGTCTTGCTAATTTCTACCGCAGGTTCATGTTGGGATTCTCTCATATCACTTGGCCCTTGAGTCAAGTCACCAAGGGATGAATGAAAGCAAAATTATTTTGGTCTTAATCTCAACATAAGAAGTTTGGAGAGTTGAAACATCACCTTTTCTCTTCCCCAGTTCTCACATTACCAGACTTTCAACAACCATTTGAGATTGAGACAGATGCCTCTGACTATGCTATTGGGGTAGTTATTACTCAACACAGGAATCTAGTGGCATATCACAGTGAGACACTGTCCAATAGAGTCCAGAAGTATCACACTTATGACAAAGAGATGTATTCCATTGTGTAGGCTTGATGACAATGGAAGCATTAAATTTTAAGAAGTAAACGGTCATCCACACAGGCCACCAACCTATGCAGTTCATACAAACACAAAGGAAGTTGCAGAACGATTGCCATTAGAACTGGTCCAAAAATTTGCAACAATTTAATTTGAACATCAAGTGCAAGAAGGAAAAACCTAATAATGTTGCAAACTACCTCAGCCGACCATTAATTGTGGCACTAACCACCATGCTCAAATCTTGTGGGCACGGGACTTCTGATTCACGGCTTCTCTACAAGAGCGATCCAGAATTTTTCCACACATACAAGACACTCTTGGAGGGTAATTGAGTTCCAAATTTTCACCTCCATGATGCTCTACTATGTCACATGGGACACCTTTGTGTTCCTTCAAGCGAGTGTGCCAAGATGATATGGGAAATGCACTACAGTCGGTTCGCAAGGAATTTCAGGGTCGAGAAAAAAATGGTAGTATTGCAGAAGTATTTATATTGGCCAAACCTTCAATAGGAAGTTGGGAATTACATAAGATCCTGCACTACCTGCGCCATTGCCAAACCAACCCTAAAGAAGAAAGGCCTCTATACTCCACTACCTACCCCTAGTCGACCTTGGGAATTCATCTCCATCGATTACATGCCAGTCCTTTCTTCTACTAAGCATGGAAACAGGTGTTTTTTCGTTGTCATCGACAGATTCTCGAAGATGGAAATTATTGCGGCCTGAAAGAAGAATATCGCAATAGAAGCCACTGCTAAACTCTTTTTTGAATGAGTGTGGGTACACTTTGGAATTCCACAGTCTATCATCTCAGATTGGGACAACAATTTTCTCAGTACATTTTGGTCCAGACTTTGGTCAATGCTGCACACCAAGCTCACCAAACCCACAACTTTCCATCCCCAAACGAATGGCTAGACATAGTTCGTCAACAAGATGATCGTATACATTCTATGCATGTACAACTCAAAGCATCCATGCACATGGGATAATAGCCTCCCCCATGTACAAAATAGCTATAACTAGGCCCTCCACAAGTCAATCGACCACAACCCCTTTCAGGTGGGCTTGGGATTCCAGCCACTATGTCCCATTGACGTAGCCATGCCATTTGCAGCTACTCAGGCTAACTCGGCTCATGTCCAGTCTGAAGTTTCCAAGGCGAACAAATTCATTGAGCACATTCATCACATCCACCAATAGGTTCATGATATATTGGACAGAGCTAATGCTAACTACAAGTGGCGACATGATCAACAACTGGTGCCACAAAATTCCAGGTGGGCGACAAAATGTGGCTACATTTGCACAAGGAGTACCTCGCTGGACCCCACTGCAAACTTCTCCCACTCCGATATAGGTCATACACCATCACCAAGGGTGTAGGGGACAATGCCTTTGAGCTCAATATTCAACCATTCCTTGGTCTGCACCCATTTTTCAATGTGGACTGCCTTCGTCCCTACTTTCCACCTCTACTGTACACATCCGACATGATAGAACAGCTCACACCAACAGAGTTAAACCCAGAATGCATGGAACAAGCCCCAATTGATGGTATTATGGACACCGAGATCAAGAACACCCGCTAGAAAAGGATCCATCTACATTGAGTTGTCAAAGCATGCCAACTCCTTCACCAAGGCAGGTGGCTCACTAGGGACCAAGTTCAACAGAAGTTTCCTCATCTCATGGAGGAACTCAACACAATGGGGAACATCGCTTCCTAAGGGAGGAGGAATGGTCAGGGTGGATATTGGTGGCCACCTGCCTATTTCACTTGGACCCCAACCATTGTTTCTTTCAATTTTTCAATTTCCGTAATTGTAGCACAATTTACTATTTTTGGCAACTTTTCGGGTCCTGAAGTTCCGGATCCATTTTGAGGCCATAAACGACATTTTTTGGGCATGAAAGGTTTGATTCTCCAACTCATATTTGTCGAATATGAGTCAAAGGATTGATATTTTATGTTAGTAGTTGTAGTCCTTGGATAGATATTTCTAATGAGGTATCATGTGCGTCAAACAAAGATAGTATGACAAAGTTACCACCTTAGGAAATGGATGTACCAATTTACCCCGACAGGGCCCATAGTCTGGCGTTTCATCTCATAAAGTTAGGTTTTTCAATTTTTAGGTTTTTCCATTATTTCTCAATAATAAATAGGCCTCTGAGCCTCATTGTAACACAATTCAGAGGCATGTAGCTGCCACATCCCTTCTCAAAGATAAGCTACCATCGCCCTAGCTAGTTTATTTCCATTCTGTCTATAAACATATTTTAGTTATGAGATATTAATGAAATGAAGTCTTATTTCTATTGCATCTCTGTGTTTATGTGTATTTCTATATTTTATTGCATTCCTGCATAAGTCCAGATCAACTACTTTCCTAAAAACCATAACTCATTTCAAAATCAAAATATTTTATAAATATTTTATTTTATAACATTTTTATAAATTTAAAATAAAATTTGATATGATTAAACTTAAATCCAAAGTATATTAGGATATTCCGACACATAGGAAATATTTAAGTATAACTTGGCCTAGTGTAGAGTTAGGTAAAGTGTGTTTCTTTAATATGCACATTTGTAACTTATAATCCGACGGTCACGATTTTAAGTGATTCGATGGTTCACTCTATCCTTGGTATTAACAACACTTGATCCGTGGCTTAACACCTGATTGGTCCATGATATCTATTTAAAAGCATGGAGGGTCATTTTTCTGGTAACCGTTTATGAGAGAAACATATGTAAACTTTATTTTCATATTAATAAATTTCCTGAAGTGGCCGCGTTGGCTCAAGCCATGGACTGTTTCCCTCTTCGAAGGTCTTAACCACGTGATATATTGTTGTACTGATTTGTGATCTGTTTGTGAGTGGTGACCTTTGGTGTTTGATCTAAGGAACTTACCCTATAAATTCGTACATGGTATTAGAGCCATTTTTGAGGGTCGCATCCGTTGTTGATCCAAATCCGAAGTCGGTTCGATTGCATGCGACTGGAATTTTCTAGATCTACTATTTCAGAACATTTCTGGGCCTGGAGAATTGCTTTTTTTGTGTCTAGAGCATCTGTTACAGTGAGGAACCCCTTTCGTTTCATGCGAAAAGGTTTCCATTGCCCAACTTATGTCAGTTTAGATCTGGAGGTATAAAGTATCTCTTTTGCAGTTATATTTGTTAATAGTTCTTCTTATTCCGGTTCCCTCTATTTATTTTGATTTATAGTTTTTATTTATTTTCCGGATTTATACCCTCTTCTTTGTGTATGCTCTTTGCTCTGTGCTGTGTGCGATCTCGAAAAATCGGAAACAGGAAGAAGGGAGTTTTTTTTGCTACCTCTTTCCCCGCGTATTTGTGCGATCTCGGGAAATCAGAAATAGAAGAAAAATGATAGTTGCTAGTAAGGCTAACCGAAAATCTAACATTTTTCCACAAGGCTTTCATTTCATTTTTTGTGTGCAGATTTTGTGTTTTTTTTGCAGGAAAAAGCATGCACGCAGAAGAGTTTCAAAAAAAAAAAAACCCTTCCTCCTCTCAAGCAATTATAGAATCCTTGTACTAGCTCACTTGGTGTGAAGTTAGTTTATGAGAATAGAGGCCTTGGATTCAAGTCTCTTTCTCAAGCTTCTTTTGCAAAAAAAAATTGTTAAGGGGGGGAGGCAAGGGGGGGGGGGGGGGGGGGGGGATTTTTTTTTTTTTAAGTCGAACTTCATCATCAAATTTCAAACTGTTCCCGTAAATATTCGACAACTACAACTTTGTTTTCAAAAAGACATAACTTCTTCATCCAGAAGCTGTTTTTCGAGCCATTTTTTTTTAATCAGCCTAATTTTTCAAGATCTTTCCATTGAATTAGGTAGTATCAGCCCTTTTCAGCTTCAATTTAAAGAAATGGAAAGTGCATGCCTATTTATTCTTAACAACACTAATTATTTCCAATGGCTACCTCATATGGTATATTTACTTAGAAGTAAAGGGATTTATAGAATAACCACAGGACAAGAAACTAAACCTATCGATGGAGATAAAGCCGCTAAATGGGAAAATAAACAAGATCAAACATGAGGATTGATAGGAATTTCCATTGCTCAAGATCTTCGATTTCGTATCCTTAGATTGACACCCTTGATGAAGCCTTGAAAAAGCTAAATACTATTTTTGGCATTTAAAATCAAATCAGGGCCCACCAGCTTGAAAACGAGTTGCTTACTTTGGACCTCGATAATTTCTCCTCTATTGAAGATTTTTTTTCCAAATTCAAGACCCTTAGACTTATTTTAGAAGGTTGTAAGGTCAAAAAGGAAAATGGTAGCCTCACCTATTCCATTCTTGCTAAGCTTGGCCCTGCATACTTTGTATTTGTTTCCACCTTCCATTCCACTAGAGAAGCCATCATTTCTAGGAACAACCTACAAGAACCCCTCTTTTGATGCCTTTTGAGATTCTCTGATGAGAGAACAAGAAAAACTCTTACACCTTGGTCTTATCACTTCTGGAAACACTTCTAAGAAAGCCTTAGCATCCCAACATCAACCATATCAAAACAATCCCAAGAAGCAGTATCCTAAAAAGTATGGTCCTAAACCAAACAAGGGTCCTAAGCAATTTCAGCTGCAAACTAAAACAACAACTCACCAAACTGATAAGGCAACTAAAAACAAAGGGAATAAAATAGATAGACAATGCAATTTTTTTAATCATGATGGCCATGTAGAGTCCAAATTTTTTAAGAAGATAGAAGCCTTCGAAGCAGCAATGAAGAAGCACTACATCAATTTGGAGACCTCTTCAACTTTATCTTCAGGAATGACACTTTCTGCTTGTGGTAGTCAAGCATCTAGTTAAGCATTAAATGTATCTTCTTCTTCTCATTATCATGAGTGGCTCATTGATTCTGGAGCTTCTTACCACATGGCCAAAAATAAAGCCATGTTTTCTTCTTTAAATGATTGTAACACCAAACATATTTATGTTGGTGATGAAATATCTCTTAGTGTTGTAGGATATAGAACCATTCATCTAGATAATGGTCAGTTTGATGATGTACTATGTGTTCATACCTTGTCATGCAACCTTCTATCTGTTTATCAGATAACTCATTCAAGTGAAGGGAAAATAGTAGAATTATCACCTCATGATGTTGTAATCAAGGACCTCAAAGATTCTAGACATATTTTAGCTACTGGCATTGCTGATGATTCCACAAGGTTGTATAAGTTTGACAAATTTGGGTCATCATGTCTTCCCTCCATTTTTGTTTCTCATAATGATGGAGTGAGAAAACTTGGGCATGAGAGATTTGGTCACTTACACTATCACTCTCTTCAAACTCTATGTAAAGAAAATATGGTGATAGGTCTTCCTATGTATCTTTCCGAGACTGTGTTTGCTTTGGATGTGTACTCAGAAAACATCATCGGGGTAGTTTTTTCAAACGTGCCTCTTGGCACGCTTCAACCCCTTTGCAGTTTGTGCACAATGATTTATGTGGTCCACTTCCTGTTGTTTATTTCTCTGGTTGCAAGTACTTCTTAAATTTCATTGACGATTTTTCCAGACGCACTTGGGTATACTTCTTAAAACTCAAGAGTGAAGTTTTTAACATGTTCTTGGCCTTTAAGGCCTTTGTTGAGAAACAATCTGGACATCAAATTCTTAAGTTAAGATCAGAAAATGAAGGAGAATATGTTAACAACAAATTTATCAAATTTTGCACTGAGCATGGCATTCAATTGCAACATGCTGTTCCATATACTCCACAACAAAACAGTGTAACTTAAAGGAAGAATCACACCTTAAAAGAAATGGTTAATTGTATGCTTCATTCTAAAGGACTTAGTCTCAATTTTTGGGCAGAAGCAATTAACTGTGCAAATTACATAGTAAATTGCACTCCTACTAAGGTTTTAAGGAATGTAACTCCAGAAGAAGTCTAGAGCTCAATCAAACCATATGTAAGTCACTTTCGTGTTTTTGGAAGTGATGCTTGGGCCCATATTCCAGATGCAAAACATAAAGCCTTAGAACCTAAGAGTGATAAATGCATTTTTGTTGGATATTCTGAAGATGTCAAAGGATATAGACTTCTTCAACCAAAATAAAAAAATATAATCATTATAAGAGATGTAAATTTTTATGAAAATATGAGCCTAGTTCGGCGGGTGTGCCACCTTTGGCCTGCGAGCCTGATTCAGCATATGTGCCACCTCTCTCTACCTCTTCTATTTTTGATAACATTCCTTCTAGTTCAGATGATGACAACGAGGATAAAAATTCTCATCCACCTCTTGAAGATATTCCTTCCACTCCACAACTTCCATATGGGTCCGCCCTACTTGGGATGAAGTAGGTTTTCTTGCAGGTTCTCTTGCAGATCGACGACGTACACGTTCTCAATTTGAAATAACCTCTTCCTTATTGGATCAAGTTCCAAAAAATCCTGATCCAGACACCTTTGAAGAAGCTTCCAGTAATCCAGCTTGGGATGAAGCTATAAATGAAGAATATCATTCCTTATTAGCAAACGATACTTGGGATCTTGTTCCTCTTCCAAAAGGAAGAAAACTTGTCAGATGCAGATGGGTTTACAAAACAAAGTTTGGACCAGATGGAAAAGTGGATAGACATAAAGCTCATCTTGTTGCTAAAGAATTTTCACAAGTTGAAAGCATTGACTATACTAAAACCATCTCCCCTGCTTCCAAAATGAATTCTATCAGCCTTGTTCTTTCCCTTGTTGCCTCCTTTAAATGGGAAGCCCATCAAATGGATGTTAAATCCGCCTTCCTACATGGAGATTTACATGAAAAAATCTACATGGAACAACCCCCTGGCTTTATCCAAAACAACTCTAACCTTTTTTGTCTCCCTAGGAAGTCTCTCTATGGTCTCAAACAAGCTCCTTGAGATTGGTATGCCAAAATGGATAGATTTCTATTAGATAATGGCTTTTCTAGGTAAATATTCGACAACTACAACTCTTTTTTCAAAAAGGCATAACTTCTTCATCTGGAAGCCGTTTTTAGAGCCGTTTTTTTTAAATCAGCCTAATTTTTCAAGATCTTTCCATTGAAGTAGTTAGTATCAGCCCTTTTCAGTTTCATTTTAAAAAAAATGGAAAATGCATGCCTGGTTATTCTTAACAACACTAATTATTTCCAATAGCTACCTCATATGGTATATTTACTTAGAAGTAAAGGGATTTATAGAATAACCACAGGACAGGAAACTAAACCTATCGATGGAGATAAAACCACCAAATGGGAAAATAAACAAGATAAAACATGAGGATTGATAGGAATTTCCATTGCTCAAGATCTTCGATTTCATATCCTTAGATTGACACCCTTGATGAAGCCTTGAAAAAGCTAAATACTGTTTTTGGAATTCAAAATAAAATCAGGGCCCACCAGCTTGAAAATGAGTTACTTACTTTGGACCTCAATAATTTCTCCTCTATTGAAGATTTTTTGTCCAAATTCAAGACCCTTAGACTTCTTTTAGAAGGTTGTAAGGTCAAAAAGGAAAATGGTAGTCTCACCTATTCCATTCTTGCTAAGTTTGGCCCTGCATAATTTGTATTTGTTTCCACCTTCCATTCCACTAGAGAAGCCATCATTTCTCAAGGAAAAACCTACAAAAACCCCTCTTTTGATTACTTTTGTGATTCTTTGATAAGAGAACAAGAAAAAATCTTACACCTTGGTCTTATCACTTCTGGAAATTCTTCTAAGAAAGCCTTAGCAACCCAACATCAACCATATCAAAAGAATCCCAAGAAGCAGTATCCTAAAAAGTATGGTCCTAAACCAAACAAGGGTCCTAAGAAATTTCAGCTGCAAACTAAAAAAGCAACTCACCAAACTGATAAAAAAACTAAAAACAAAGGGAAGAAAACAGATAGAAATTTCAAATTTTGTAATCATGATGGCCATGTAGAGTCCAAATGTTTTAAGAAGATGTAAGCCTTGGAAGCAGCAATGAAGAAGCACTACATCAATTTGGAGACCTCTTTAACTTCATCTTCAGGAATGACACTTTCTGCTTGTGGTTGTCAAGCATCTAGTTATACATTAAATCTATCTTCTTCTTCTCATTCTCATGACTGGCTCATTGATTCTGGAGCTTCTTACCACATGGCCAAAAATAAAGCCATGTTTTTTTCTTTAAATGATTGTAACACCAAACATATTTATGTTGGTGATGAAAGATCTCTTAGTGCTGTAGGATCTAGAACCATTCATCTAAATAATGGTCAGTTTAATGATGTACTATGTGTTCCTACCTTGTCATGCAACTTTCTATCTGTTTATCAGATAACTCATTCAGGTGAAGGGAAAATAGTAGAATTCTCACCGCATGATGTTGTAATCAAGGACCTCAAAGATCCTAGACATATTTTAGCTACTGGCATTGCTGATGATTCCACAAAGTTGTATAAGTTTGACAACTTTGGGTCATCATGTCTCCCCTCCATTTTTGTTGCTCATAATGATGGAGTGAGAAAACTTTGGCAGAGCGATTTGGTCACTTAAACTATCACTCTCTTCAAACTCTATGTAAAGAAAATATGGTGATAGGTCTTCCTATGGTATCTTACCGAGATTGTGTTTACTTCGGATGTGTACTCAGAAAACATCATCGGGATATTTTTTTCAAACGTGCCTCTTGGCACGCTTCAACCCCTTTGCAGCTTGTGCACAGTGATTTATGTGGTCCACTTCCTGTTGTTTATTTCTCTGGTTGCAAGTACTTCTTAACTTTCATTGACGATTTTTCCAGACGCACTTGGGTATACTTCTTAAAACTCAAGAGTGAAGTTTTTAACATGTTCTTGGCCTTTAAGGCCTTTGTTGAGAAACAATCTGGACATCAAATTCTTAAGTTAAGATCAGAAAATGAAGGAGAATATGTTAACAACAAATTTATCAAATTTTGCACTGAGCATGGCATTCAATTGCAACATACTCTTCCATATACTCAACAACAAAATGGTGTAGCTTAAAGGAAGAATCACACCTTAAAAGAAATGACTAATTGTATGCTTCATTCTAAAGGACTTAGTCTCAATTTTTGGGCAGAAGCAATTAACTGTGCAAATTACATAGTAAATCGCACTCCTACTAAGGTTTTAAGGAATGTAACTGCAGAAGAAGCCTGGAGCTCAATCAAACCATATGTAAGTCACTTTCGTGTTTTTGGAAGTGATGCTTGGGCCCATATTCTAGATGCGAAACATAAAGCCTTAGAACCTGTTGTACGGTACAACAACCCCCCATTTTTAACTTGTTCACATCAAATAATGGGGACCCTTTCTATAAATTTTTTGGCTAAACACCTTTTAGGATTTTTATTAAGTCAATTATCTTACAATTTTGTTAAATTTTCATTTTCTTTAGATTCTTGTTTTGATTGCTTGGTTGAAATCGATTTTTTATAAGCTTCCTGTTGAAACTTGTTTCGTCTCATTTGGTCAACTCGTGTGTAAATAGCACTCCTTTGAAGTCTAATCAATTATGTCGTCTGGGTTAGAAAATGCGTAAAATGTACAATATTTCATTTTTTTAAAATTAGTTCAATAATGCATTTAGTTTAAATATTAACCCGTAGTTAGTTATGACTAATATTTTTCATTTTTTTACTTATATAGCCAAATTATAAAGCATCAGGATTTCAGTCATTTATTCCAATTTCCCATTTTTTTTAAATTACTAATCTCGAAAAATTTAAAGTGACAAAGTGGCTGTAATTTAGATAGGCAAATCATCATCTTAGATAAATTCTTAATCTAATTTAACATCATTAAAATGAAACCAAAACAAAACACTAATTTTTAATGTTAAATTTTAAATTAATTAAATTAATTATTATATAATTAATTAATTAAATTAAAATTTAATATAAAAATATATATATAAAAAATAAAAAATTAAAACAAAAAATTAAAAAATTAAAATTCATCGCATCGGAGGTTTTACGCTACATCGCATCAGAAATTTTAAAATCTCGATGAACTCATTTTATGCAATGCGATGAACTCATTTTATGCGATGCGATGAGTCACATTCATTTAATGCGATGCGATGAGTCGCATTCATTTTATGCCGATGTGATGACTTGCATTCATTTCATGCGATGCGATGAGTTAAGTTAAGAGGTAGGTAACTAGTGTTAGTTTAAGGTAAGGTAAGAGTCATAGTGTTATTTAAGTTAGAGTAGTAGTTAGTATTAACATTAGTTAGTAGGTAGTGGAACTTTAGTATTGCAATAAAGTTTTAGTTGTAAGTTAAGTTAATATAATAGTTTTCAAGTGTTAGTTTAATGTAATGTTAGTTAGTTTTGAATAGATGCAACGTTAGTTAGAAGAGTTATAACATTAGTATTTAGTTAATGTAGTATTAGTAATGGTAGATTAGTATATGTTAATTTAAGTGGTAGGTTAGTTGTTAGTGTTAGTTTAATGTTATATTATTATAGTGTTAGTATAGTATTAATGTAATATTAGTATAAGTAGAGTGGTAGTATATTTAGTGGATTATTGATTAGGATAGTTTTAAATTAATACAAGTGTTAGTTTAGTTTTAGATTTAAATATTTAAAAAATAATTAATATTTAAAAAATAATTAAATTAATTATTAATTAGATTAATCTGTTTAATTAATTATATTATATAGTTAGATTAATATTAATAATTAGTTTAGTTTATAATTAACAAATTAAATTAGGATTAATTATTAGATAATTTGAGGCTAATTTAGGATTAGATTTTTAATTAAAATTCTGATTTTTTAAAGCCTAGCAACAGAATTTCCAGATTTATTTCAGATTTGACTTATCAACTTTGGAGGCTCATAGATTGAGTTTTACTTGGCCAAATACGGCCCAGGACAACTCATTGAAAAGAGAAAATCAACGAGAACATTGTTGAGGAGGTTTCATTAATAGATTTGATCATTTATTGGGTCAAAAATCAGACAGAAGATCAAGCTCCGAATTTCTAAAAATAAAATCAATTTTTTGAGTTTTGTTTTATTCATTTTCATTTGCCCAAGCCTCTTCTAATTGCAGATTTATGCATCAATAATATCCTGGGTTAATTAAGATCATTATGAGCATCAATAAAATCTCAAATTTCCTTTTTATTTATTTAAATAGAATTTGATTTGATTTGTTTTAATGATAGAAATGATATTTTGATTTTATTGTTACTTCTTAATTCATTTTGATTTATTTTTGCAGGAAAAAAAATAGAAGGAATATGGAGAAAAATATCTCAATCAATGAGGAGGCTCCAGCAATTAAAGATTGAAATTTTTGAGCAATTAAAATTGGATTGGGCAGATTTTTCTTCAACAAACTCTCTTCTAAAAATACTTTTGGAAGGATTATAAATTGAAGATTGCAAAATGTAAAATGGGCTGCTCTCCTCTGCAATTCCAGACTTCTAATAGTATTTCTGTAATAGGAATTTAGAGTTGTAGATGGGGAGGAGAGAAAATTTCAGATCTGAAAATTAATGAGGGTTTTTTCTTTATATCTTGAATTATGCGTGATGGAATGAGTTTGCATTTCTGCAGCTCTAGTTTTGAAAGCAGAAATTCAAGTAATGTAAAGTACTGTTAGAGACTAAGATCAAAGAAACAAATTCAATTAACTGGTATTTTTGGCATTTCTGTATCAAATATCAGTTTCATTTTTATGTTAATAAAATTGTTGTTTCATTTTATTCATGTTTATGCATTTCTATTAATATGGATAATTTGTCACAAATTGTTATGTATCTCTACTCTTATGAATTAAACTTTGATTTCTGAGTAACCATTACTCAGAAATCTGTCTTATAAAACTGATTTATTAAATAATAATGTGCTTTGAATTTCTTCCACATATTATTGTTTAATTATTGGCTTGACTGATTTGACAATTGATATCATTTTTGTGAATTTCTTTCGGAGTATTGTTGATTTATTATTTTAGTCAAATGATCTCAATATAATGTGTTTTGGTATTCACAAATGTGAACTAATTGAATTTATTTGTTAGTTTGACATTAATCAAAAGCCAGACATACTTAAATTCTCATCACTTAATTATCTTGCTCTTAGTTGGGTTAGATTTATATCTACCTAATTGAGATAATATTTAGATTAGTTTCTTTTGCTTGCATTATAGAATAAGTTTGCATTTAGATTAATTTTTATATTCTTTTAAGTCCTCTTCTTAAAGAGGCAAAATCTTAGTTGTGGTTTGGCTGAATCCAAATCAACTTAAGGGTCATTCTCTTGCCTGATCAGCAAGAAGAATTGATCTGATATCCCTGTCTATTGGTAGTTAAGGATACATCATAAGCTAATAGCGATAGAAAAAAGGTAACTAGACCTAGTTAAACTAGTTGGAGCCACTACCATAAACGAAAAAGGAGTTGTATTAAGGTCCGGACCAGGTGGTTATCCCCCAATGTTGTTGCAACGATTTTCGAGGCTTCAACATTTTGGCGCTAGAAGGAGGGCCTGAAACTTGTTGTCCATTAGAGTCTTTTCAATTTTAACATTTTATTTAAATAACGATGGCTCCTCTTAAACTTCCAATTTGGAGTTGTATACATGGACGTGCATCTTCCAATACTCCACTCGAAGTGGTAAGACTCTTGTCTTAGGTAAAATTTAATGGTAAGAAAAATTCTTCTGCTTTTGATCATGTTTTTCAATTTATTCAAAATGTTTCAAATTATGATTTTCAAGGAATTAATGAAGGCATTTTATGCAGAATTTTTACTCTCACATTTGTGGCAAAAGCTAGAAATTGGTATAGAACTCTTCCGGTTGCCTCAATTCACAGTTGTGATCAATTTGTTACACTTTTCATTTGTAAATTTGATGGATACGATTATGAACATGTATGTGATGAAATTGAATATCTACGAAGATTTGAAAATGAGTCTGTTAGAGATTTTAATATTCAATTTCATTTAAATTGTTTAAGATTTAAAGTTGAAGATAAGCCTACGGAAGAAGAATCACTAAATTGGTTTGAATATATTTGCTCTCTTCCTCCCATTCCCAATCCATCTGAATTAGTTCAAGCTTTGTTCCATCCCCTTCTAACATAAATGAAAATTCCAATATCGATGTGAAAATAAATTATGATGAAGTGGTCTTACAAAGCTTGGAAAATATTTCTATCCAAATGCAAGAAGAAAATATCAACAATTTTGGAGAAAGAGTTGTCTTGAAATATGAAAATTCCTCTGCATTAAATTCAGAAAATCAGGTCGCAAATCAACACGTGCATGCAGCAATCAAAGTGAATAATAAAATGCAAACTGTTGTACAAAATTTTGAATTTTTTCATGATGAACAAATGCTGAAAACAGAGCAGAAAAACAACCTTCTTCAAGAAAGTATGAGTATACAAAGAAAAGATCTAGGATCTGAAATTTATAGTGAACAGAGTGCACAAGATTTCTTGAACAGGGAAAATTTTGAATTCATTATTTCTGATTCTCATTTTTCCCTTTATCCTGATATTTTTAATGTTGGTAATTTCTCCCCTCTTGGTATTAATAATATTTCAGAAAATAAAGAGGATGATCTAAATGAACTACCAATAAATTTTTATCAAGATAGAGAAACAATTATTGATCATTCTTTTGCCATTAATGAACATGAATTTTTTATTCCTCCTTGTTTTGATATATTGAACGAAATCGAAGGGAATTATAAAGAATATTGTGAATTCATTTATGATAATTACTCTGATATCAAGGATGTTAATTTCAGTTATTTTCAAGAAAATCCTCATGATAAAATTCAAATAACATCTGAGAATGAGGAACATTTCAATTTAGAAATTATTCCAACCAATCCTCATTCTGGAGCAGAAAATTATCTTCATGATTTCACCATTCGAGAAAACATTCCAATTTATGATTCATATCATGATCAAACTCTCATTCCTGCTCATAATCATAATTATATTTCTAAATCACAAGTTGGAATTGACAATTATTCAAATTCCATTATTCTCGCCAATCCTTGTGAAAAAGAAATTATTTCAAAACAATCTCAATTGTGATGTAACATTAGTTGTACCAATAAGGATTTCATTTTATTTTTTCTTTCATACTTATTTTTTTCAAATTTAGATTTGTTTTCTGATTTTATTTTTCAAAATTTTGACACTCTACGCTGGCATATTGAGTGATTTAATAGTGAACACTCAATTGATGCATTGTCCTATTGGAAAATTAAAGTTTCATATTATAATCATGAACATCAAAAGCTATTTCAATTTCAATCAATGTTAATGTTTTATCAAAAGCTTCTATCTTCCCAAAGGTAGTGTCAACAAGAGAATGCATTTTTACAATCTGGCCAGCAATCTAATCCAATTGATAATTTTACATCTTATTTGACAGATTTCCATCCATTTTTCATTAACTCATTTGAAAATTGTTTGGAAAGTTTTCCTTCATGGAAGATTGTTAATAGTTTAACACTTATACATAACACTAACAATTTTTTTCAGGCCTTTGAATTTAAAAGCTCATATCCACAATCTGGCCTGTCATCTCCTCTTTTAAACATTTTCCAATCCTTAATGGAAACCCATCCAGGTTTTGATGATCCAATTGGAATTTAGTTGGAAAAGACTTTTCAAAAGAAGGAGATTGTAAATAAGTTGTTAATAATAACTGTACACTCTGATTACAGATTTCATTTTCCTAGTTTAATCAGATTTGTATTTTTATTACTAATATTTGAACTATATATATATGAAGGAATTAAAATAAGAGAATAGTTACACTGGAAATATGACTATACCTAGTCATTTTCATGTTTATGGTTAGAATAGAAGTAGAATTAATTTAGTTAGTTTGTTTTATGTAGTTAATTTATTCTTAATAGTTCTACAGATAAAAAATAAAACAAGCAATCAACCCTTCTCATATCATATACATTTTCAGGGAAATATTTGTCTCTTATCAGAAAATTTCTAATTCTTGCTTCCCATTTTTAAATCAAAATTTATTGCAGCAATATCTCTACTCTACCTATTTTGAATAATGTTTTGACTAAATTCAATTGAGGTTGCACTTGGCACCAATCACCCCAAAGCCACTTTTCTCCATTTCGAAATGTCCTTTTATGATTTTCTTCTGGAATTTATTTGTTAAAGATTAAGAGAATATAAAGCTTCATGATCTCATTATCCCATGAAAGATATGACTATCTATTATAAGCTTAATTCCAATTTAATTATTATTAGTCAGTCTAACATTTCGTTGTAATCACATGAATTTCATATTATCTTCTTCAAAATTTGTTAAAATGACCTTAAGGGTGTCCATTTTGTTGTGTGTACACATTCAAATCTGTGTTGATATTTTTCCACAATTAGTGGCTTCATCTCATTCTGATCTTTAGTTTATTATCTGATGCTGCAATACGCCTCATATTTATTTACTAAAGGCATTATTAAACAGTCACTATAACTATACAGATTTTTCTCAAGATAATTCGGAATGAGCAGAGGAAATAAATTGTTGTTGCAAATCAAAGGGAAGTCTATTTTCATATTTATTTCTAGTAAATTTTATGAGTTTCAGATTTCCTGAACATGAATAAACAAATTTTATTTAAGCTGATTACACACTTCGATTTAGAATAAATAATGAGATGAGTTTGAACAAAGTTAAAATTTTGATAAATCAAAGGAAAAATTGGAAGATTCATAAAGTAAAATCCACAGACAATTATTTTCCAGGTATGCATTTATAAGTTCATTTTCATCTATTAATAAGTTTCTCTTTTCCTTAGTTTATTTTTTATTCTTGTTCTATTTTATTTGTAGGTTTTCATTTGTTTTCAAAACTTGAAGTAAGCAGCAAAACCATTTCAAATTTGCAACAGGTTCAGGGAAATTTTATTTTGTGATTCATTAGAATTTGAGAATTCTTTAACTTTACTTTTATTCATTAGAAAACCCAATTGAAATTTAAAAATAATATCACAAGATTCATATCAGAAACGTTTCAACTTGATTTTCATATTTCTAATGCGAGACCTCCGATGTGTTACCTCATTCAATTTTTCATAAAATACCATATCGCATTTCGCATCTCAGAGGTTTTCAATTGAATATATTTCCATAATCTTGAATCACCGATTTCTGATAGTTAACTTTACGAATATTGTGATATACACATAATTCGGAACCCGATATTAAATTTAAATGAAGTTCATAAGAAATATCGCGTCTGTTCAATCGCAATAGTGGTAGGGTCATAATTTTAAAAGCACTGATGTCTCAAACCCGATGCGATATTAAACTTTTATAATAGATTTATCGGGCTCATTCCCCATCGCATATCAACGTATCATATTGTTACATCATGCACTTTATTTTGTTAATCGTCGATCACATATCATATTGGAATAAATTGAAAAGTTTGTGTTTCATCACAAAAGTTCCGATGCGATGAATCGGATCACAAACGCGCATATCGCATTAACATAAGGTTGATTTGTTCATTTCAAAAGTTTTGATGCGATGAACCCAATCAGCAATCGCAAATCGGAGAGACCTCATTTTGATATATCCATTTGCAAAAACTCCGATGCGATAAAGTTCTAATTGCAATCTCAAATTATTAAATTAGTCAAGGATTAATTTTGAAAGACCTCCAATGTGATAAGTCCAATTGCAAATCGAAAATCGGGAGGAAAATTGAATACATCCTTGTGTGCTCATTTTAAAAGTTGCGATGTGATAATTCATCACCAATTTCTTATCGCTATCGCTTTTTATTAATCGTTGATTGCTTATCGCTCATCGCTTTTTACTGATCGCCAATTTTTCATCACTTGTCGCTCTTCGCTCATCACCAATTATTATAAACATCGCATCGCTGCTATCGCAAGAATCATATTGGCATTTCAAACATGACTATTTTCCAGTATTCCAATATGCCAATATCGATATCGCTCATCGCATTTTTGATGCTCATATCATAATGCTGAAATCCATGTCATCCATCGCATTGCCGATATCGCAATTGCTTTATCATTTTTCATGGTCATGTCACTATTCTGAATTTGCGATGCGCAACGTGTAATGAGAAAAGTACAAATCACGAGATGCGGTGTGTGATGTGCAATTTGCGACATGACTACCCCCGGTCCTAAATACAAAATTTCTTTAATGGTATGATCGCTCCATCGCATCACATATATTCTTTTCGCATGATCTCATATCGGCAATTTGCTACTGCAACCCCCGATGCAATAAACTTCAACGCATGCAATACGCATCATCCGATAAGGTATTGTGTTAATTTAAAGCAATCTCGGGTAATCACTATGATACTAAAGCGATTAATGACAAATTTGAAGCATATTTAAATCATTTTGATTTCTCATATATTTCAGTTTTAAATAATTC
The DNA here is from genome assembly GCA_034641835.2 of Pinus albicaulis. NCBI lineage: Eukaryota > Viridiplantae > Streptophyta > Pinopsida > Pinales > Pinaceae > Pinus > Pinus albicaulis. The sequence goes on along the minus strand of CM076581.1, from coordinate 1,119,501,098 downwards.
CATAATTAAATATGAAATTCAAGACCTCTCTATTTTAAATTTCATTATCTTAAATTTGGTCTTAATTCTAAATAATTTATAAAATCATGGAATTTGTATAGAACTTATAATATTTTGAGAATATTCATCACTGCAAATTCTCAATCTCATTTCTGATGCATTTGTTTTAAATTCAATTCCATTGAACACAAAGCATTCCATTTTTATATTTTACTGCTTGCTTTAGTTTAAATAAAATAAATAATGATTTTGGGTTATAGGATTTTGGTTAGTTTGCCTTCTTCACATTTTTAATGTCAACTAAAAGAAGAAGCCAGCTAGTATTGGAGAAATTGATACCTTCAGGTAAGATCAAATGCTATTATCCAATTGTAAAATTCATGTACCCACTTTCATTAATTTCCATTTCATTACTTTAGTTTCATTTTTGTTTTTTTTTTAAATTATGTTGATATAAAAAATCTGTTTTGTAGCTATTCATAAAAGCCTTCAATCATCTACCAAATCATATTTTGGAAGCCCTATGCTCTTTCCCTGGTTTTATTTCAAGAAGCAACGATAGTCTTCATTCAAACAACTACATTAGGAAGTTTCTGAACCTTTAATCTGTTTCTTTAAATCATTTCTTTTATTAGAGAATAATTAAGATAATGCTTTGAAAACGAGAAGATTGACATCAAACATAAATTTTTCATTGTGGCTGAATTTTATCATCATTGCTATCTAAAAAGCCTAAAACACTTACAACCCTGCAAGGTATAAGTTTTCTGGATCTCAACATAAGAATGAATGATTACATGATTATTTTCTTTTACTTCATGTTGTTGAGACATTGGTATAAACATTTTTGTTAGAGTTTGTATTTTAAAACTTGGATTTTCCTTTCCACTTTTTAATTGCTTCATTTTTATTTTTGTTTGCTAATTTCTTTTTTCACTTTAGCTTAAGAATTATTTTCCTTTGATTTTTAGTTTTGATTTTGGTGACTTTGCCATAATTTATATGGAAGGCCTTCTTGTTACCTAACAATGGTTGGCATACATAGGAAAAATTGTTAATAGACTCCTATTAGTTTTTTCTTAAATCTTTTAGCAGAATTTGTTTTTCTTATTATAAAGGTAGACATACTTAAGGAAGAGATTACAAAACAAGAGAAGTTGACGAAGTATCATGAAATTTGAGAAATTTCGTTTTCATTAAAAATTTTATTATTTTGAGATTTCGATATTTTATTAAGATCTTTCAAAATTTTATTATCAGTTAATAAAAGTTATTTTTAACCAAGTAAAGACACTTTACAGCAAAACACTTTTAACTCTGAAATTTTCATTCTGAACTCTTAAGGAGTTAATGATTCTCCCTATTTAAATTTTTTTTATTTTTCTAGAGTAATCCAAAAACATATTTAAAACTTAAAAGATAAGAGGTCTCATCAGGAGCCTGCTTACCATGATCATAGGGGAAAAATAGGCTGACATTACCAACACTGATAAACAAACCAGGGTAATGGCTTATAGTTGCAAAAAATTTTAAGACAATGAGACTCATCACGAGCTAGCTTGTTCAGTCCAATTATAACCAGTGAATGGCATTGTCAACTATCTGGCTACCAAACCAGGATAATGGCTTTTAAGAATAAAAAATAAAAAAATAAACACATATAAATGGATTTATCTCTAGGTCAATAATTCTTAAATAGATGGGATTCTAAATCATTCATGATTAAGAGGTAACCATGTTGAGACTATAGATGTTTGCCGGCAGTAGTGGCTCTCCCTGTGACAAATGAGTACATTTTAAAAGCTAAGATGTAAAGTGACCCCTGCTTTATCTCTACAACTAATTAAAGACTGATATAGAATTATGAAATATTTTAATTTATGAGGAATTTCAAGAAAATTACAGTAAGATGATTATTGCTTTTATTCAGATTAATGAACCTAGTCAAGCATTCCAAAATAATTTTCTCTTCTTTAATTATTTTTACTTTAATTTTAGGAAAATTTCATTTATATCAAACAGATATAACTATTTCTTCCAGTGAATCGCCAATTGTTGTATGGTACAACAACCCCCCATTTTTAACTTGTTCACATCAAATAATGGGGACCCTTTCTATAAATTTTTTGGCTAAACACCTTTTAGGATTTTTATTAAGTCAATTATCTTACGATTTTGTTAAATTTTCATTTTCTTTAGATTCTTATTTTGATTGCTTGGTTGAAATCAATTTTTTATAAGCTTCCTGTTGACGCTTGTTTCGTCTCATTTGGTCAACCGGTTTGTAAATAACACTCCTTTGAAGTCTAATCAATTATGTCATCTGGGTTATAAAATGCGTAAAATGTACAATATTTCTTTTTTTTTAAATTAGTTCAATAATGCATTTAGTTTAAATATTAACCCGTAGTTAGTTAATACTAATATTTTCCATTTTTTTACTTATATAGCCAAATTATAAAGCTTTGGGATTTCAGTCATTTATTCCAATTTTCCATTTTTTTAAAATTACTAATCTCGAAAAATTTAAAGTGACTAAGTGGCTGTAATTTAAATAGGCAAATCATCATCTTCGATAAATTCATAATCTAATTTAACATCATTAAAATGAAACCAAAACAAAAAATTAATTTTTAATGTTAAATTTTAAATTAATTAAATTAAAATTTAATATATATATATATATATATATATATATATATATATAATAAAAAAACAAAAAAATTAAAAATTAAAATTCATCGCATCGGAGGTTTTATGCTACATTGCATCAGAGGTTTTAAAACTTTGATGAAATCATTTTATGTGATGCGATGAACTCATTTTATGTGATGTGATGAGTCACATTCATTTCATGCGATGCGATGAGTTAAAAGTAGTAGTTAGTATTAACGTTAGTTAGTAGGTAGTGGAACTTTAGTATTGTAATAAAGTTTTAGTTGTAAGTTAAGTTAATATAATAGTTTTCAAGTGTTAGTTTAATGTAATGTTTGTTAGTTTTGAATAGATGTAATGTTAGTTAGATGAGTTATAATGTTAGTATTAGTAATTGTAGGTTAGTATATGTTAATTTAAGTGGTAGGTTAGTTGTTAGTGTTAGTTTAATGTTATAGTATTATAGTGTTAGTATAGTATTAATGTAATATTAGTATAAGTAGAGTGGTGGTATATTTAGTGGATTATTAATTAGGATAGTTTTAAATTAATACAAGTGTTAGTTTAGTTTTAGATTTAAATATTTAAAAAATAATTAATTTAAATTAATTAATATTTAAAATATAATTAAATTAATTATTAATTAGATTAATCTATTTAATTAATTATTAGTTAGTTAGATTAATATTAATAATTAGTTTAGTTTATAATTAACAAATTAAATTAGGATTAATTATTAGATAATTTGAGGCTAATTTAGGATTAGATTTTTAATTAAAATTCTGATTTTTTTTAGCCCAGTGACAGAATTTCTTGATTTATTTCAGATTTGACTTATCAACTTTGGAAGTTCATAGATTGAGTTTTACTTGGCCAAATGAGGCCCAGGATGGCTCATTGGAAAGAAAAAATAAACGAGAACATTTTTTAGGAGGTTTCACTAACAGATTTGATCATTTATTGGGTCAAAAATCAAGCAGAAGATCAAGCTCCGAATTTCTAAAAATAAAATCAATTTTCTGAGTTTGGTTTTATTCATTTTCATTTGCCCAAGCCTCTTCTAATTGCAGATTTATGCATCAATAATATCCTGGGTTAATTAAGATCGTTATGAGCATCAATAAAATCTCAAATTTCCTTTTTATTTATTTAAATAGAATTTGATTTGATTTGTTTTAATGACAGAAATGATATTTTGAGTTTATTGTTACTTCTTAATTCATTTTGATTTCTTTTTTCAGGAAAAATAGTAGAAGGAATATGGAGAAAAATATCTCAATCAATGAGGAGGCTCCAGCAATTAAAGATTGGAATTTTTGAGCAATTAAAATTGGATTGGACATATTTTTCTTCAACAAACTCTCTTCTAGAAATACTTTTGGAAGGATTATAAATTGCAGATTGCAAAATGTAAAATGGGTTGCTCTCCTCTGCAATTCCAGACTTCTAAAAGCATTTCTGTAATAGGAATTTAGAGTTGTAGATGGGGAGGAGAGAAAATTTCAGATCTGAAAATTAATGGGGGTTTTTTCTTTATATCTTGAATTATGCATGATGGAATGAGTTTTCATTTCTGCAACTGTAGTTTTGAAAGCAAAAATTCAAGTAATGTAAAGTACTGTTAAAGACCAGGATCAGATAAGCAGATTCAATTAACTGGTATTTTTGGCATTTCTGTATCAAATATCAGTTCATTTTTATGTTAATAAAATTGTTGTTTCATTTTATTCATGTTTATGCATTTATGTTAATATGGATAATTTGTCACAAATTGTTATGTATCTTTGCTCTTATGAATTAAACTCTGTTTTCTGAGTAACCATTACTAAAAAATATGTCTTATAAAACTGATTTATTAAATAATAATGTGTTGTGAATTTCTTCCATATATTATTGTTTAATTATTGGCTTGACTGATTTGACAATTGATATCATTTTTGTGAATTTCTTTCAGAGTGTTGTTGATTTATTATTTCAGTCAAATGGTCTCAATAGAATGCGTCTTGGTATTTGCAAATGTGAACTAACTGAATTTCTTCATTAGTTTGACATTAATTAAAAGCCAAACATACTTAAATTCTCATCACTTAATTATCTTGTTCTTAGTTGAGTTAGATTTATATCTACCTAATTGAGATAGTATTTAGATTAGTTTATTTTGCTTGCATTATAGAATAAGTTTGCATTTAGATTAATTTTTATTTTCTTTTAAGTCCTCTTCTTAAAGAGGCAAAATCTTAGTTGTGGTTTGGCTGAATCGAAATCAGCTTAAGGGTCATTCTCTTGCCTGATCAACAAGAAAAATTGATCTGATATCCTTGTCTATTAGTAGTTAAGGATAGATCATAAACCAATAGCGATAGGGAAAAGGTAACTGGACCTAGTTAAACCAGTCAGAGCCACTACCATAAATGGAAAAGGAGCTGTATTAAGGTCCGGACCGGGTGGTTATCCCCCAATGTTGTTGCAGCGATTTTCGAGGCTTCAACAAAACCCAAGAGTGATAAATTATTTTTTGTTGGATATTCTGAAGATGTCAAAGGATATAGACTTCTTCAACCAAAATAAAAAAATATAATCATTATAAGAGATGTAAAATTTGATGAAAATATGAGCCTAGTTCGGCGGGTGTGCCACCTTTGGCTCGCGAGCTTGATTCAGCATCTGTGCCACCTCTCTCTATCTCTTCTATTTTTGATAGCATTCCTTCTAGTTCAGATGATGACAACGAGGATGAAAATCCTCATCCACCTCTTTAAGATATTCCTTCCGCTCCACACTTCCAATATGGGTCCGCCCTACTTGGGATGAAGTAGGTTCTCTTGCAGGTGACCCTGCAGATGGATGACATACACATTCTCAATTCGAAAGAACCTCTTCCTTATTAGATCAAGTTCCAGAAAATATTGATCCAGACACCTTTGAAGAAGCTTCCGGTAATCCAGATTGGGATGAAGCTATGAATGAAGAATATCATTCCTTATTGGCAAACGATACTTAGGATCTTGTTCCTCTTCCAAAAGGAAGAAAACTTGTTAGATGCAGATGGGTTTACAAAACAAAGTTTGGACCAGATGGAAAAGTGGATAGACATAAAGCTCGTTTGGTTGCTAAAGGATTTTCACAAGTTGAAGGCATTGACTATACTAAAACCTTCTCCCCTGTTTCCAAAATGAATTCTATCTGCCTTGTTCTTTCCCTTGTTGCCTCCTTTAATGGGAAGCCCATCAGATGGATGTTAAATCCGCCTTCCTACATGGAGATTTACATGAAGAAATCTACATGAAACAACCCCCTGGCTTCATCCAAACCAACTCTAGCATTTTTTGTCTCCTTGGGAAGTCTCTCTATGGTCTCAACCAAGCTCCTCGAGCTTGGTATGCCGAAATGGATAGATTTCTATTAGATAATGGATTTTCTAGGTGCCATTCTGACAACACTGTATACACCAAGAAAATGGGTAAGTCCTTCACCATCCTTGTTTTGTATGTTGATGATCTTATCCTTACTGGTAGTGATCCCAACCATATAAACCATGTGAAGTCTAGCCTCAAAAACTTAAGTTTGAAATGACAGACTTAGGAAACTTGCATTATTTCCTTATTCTTCAAGTCTTGTAATCCAAAGAAGGTATTACCCTCTCTCAGTCCAAGTATGCCTGTGATCTTCTACGCCACTTTCACATGGAAGACTATAAGCTAGCCCCTTCTCCCTTTCAGTCTGGAGTCAAGATTTCAGTCACTTGTACTACCCCTGAAGTTGATGCTACCTTATACCGTCAACTTGTTGGCAAAATTCTGTATCTAACCCATACCCGTCCTAACCTTTCTTTTTCCATTGGTCTTGTTTCTCGGTTTATGCACCAACCTCATGAAAGTCACTGGAAAAAAACTAAAATAATAATTTTATATATTTGAGGTACAGTTCAATTCGGGATTCATTACAGTGCAGGAGCATCTCCATTTTTGATTGGTTTCACTGATTCTGATTTGGCCAGTGACCCTGATGATCGAAATTTTACTGTAGGATATGTATTCACCCTTGGTTTAGGACCTATTAATTGGTCTTGTAAGAAACAAAGTGCCATCTCTATTTCTTCAGCATAAACAAAGTATCATGGTTCCGTTGAAGCCAACAAGGAATTCATGTGGCTTTGTTAGATCCTGTTTGAATTTGGTCTTCATCAGCAACATCCAACTACACTTTGGTGTGATAATCAGAGTTCCATTCAACTTTTCAAAGATCCAGTTCAACATCAGTGTATGAAAGACATTGAGATTCATATAAACTTCATCAGAAATATCATTCATGATCGTGTTCTTGAAGTACAGTATTGTTCAACCAATGATCAAGTTGTCGATATCTTTACAAAGGCTCTCACAGAAGTGAAGTTTACCAAACTTCAATCCATGCTTGGAGTATAGGAAAGTTATCATTAAGGGGGGATAGGCTCTAATGCCTCCTTCCTTCTCCTATTGTGTCACCTTTGTAAATCCTTCAATCCTATCCCAAGTTGTTCTTAAGGGGGGATGTTAGGATATTTCGACACATAGGAAATATGCTTCTTTTGTGTCACCTTTGTAAATCCTTCAACCCTATCCCAAGTTGTTCTTAATGGGGGATGTTAGGATATTATGACACATAGGAAATGGTTAAGTATAACTTGGTCTAGTGTAGAGTTAGGTAAAGTGTGTTTCTTTACTATGTACATTTGTAACTTATAATTCGATGGTCACAATTTGTAGTGATCCGACGATTCACTCTCTCCTTGGTATCTAGCTTAACACTCGATTGGTCCATGATCTCTATTTAAAAAGAATGGAGGGTCATTTGTTCGGTAACCGTTTATGAAAGAAACATATGTAAACTTTCTTTTTATATTAATAAATTTCCTGAAGTGGCCGCGTTGGCTCAAGCCGTGGACCATTTCCCTCTTCGAGGGTTTTAACCACATGATATACTGGTATACTAATTTTTGATCTGTTTATGAGTGGTGACGTTTGGTGTTTGATCTAAGGAAATTACCCTGTAAATTCCTACAAAGTAAAGTTTGATATATGTAAACTCTTAATCTATTTGTAGATAACAATTTTGATCTCACAAAAAGGTTACGAAAAAACTCTTCTTGTGTAAATTTTTTTATATTAAAATTATATTAAAGAATGTTATAAATATATATAATTTAAAATTATCAATTACTTTTTGGATAAGAAGAGGGTAGTAAGGAGAAAACCTTAATATTACACTTGTCAAAAATGTATTTTTAAATGTATAAACAAAATCAGTTCCAAAAATTATTAAATTTTCCTAATTCAACTAAACATTTACAATTTTAAAAAAATAACCAAATTTAATAAAGAGGAAAATCAAAACTTTTAATACTTATGGCTCTGATTTGAAATTGTGGTGAATTTGAAATAAGAGAAGAGACCAAAATGGAGTACTCATTAGTGATTTCAAATTTCTAAAATGTCAAAAATGCAATATGATCAATGGAGTATTTAGACTGTCATTAAATGGAATTGTCTCATCATTATAGGTTTTAGACTTTTTGGTTGGAATTTGTAAAAAATAAATTGGTCAAATCTTATTCTTAGTTATTTAAAATGGTTTTTTTGACTACGTATGTGTATTCAGCATCCTCAAAAACCTAGGGGCACTCAGATTGTGAGGAGTTCACAACTTTTATTTTTGGTTCCAACAAATTTCTAATCAATTATGGGAAAATTAGACCAGAAAATATACAAGAAAACCTCCCAAAACATATTAAAGATAAACTACAACTTTGAGGGTCAATATTCTAATTATAGTACAATCCAAAACGGTCATCACCCTTCCATTACCACTATATGCCATTGTAATATAATGATTTAGCTCAAAAATTTTAGTACTTATGCGTGTGCTTTGAAGTTGTGATGAATTTGAAATGAGTAAACCAATAAAATGATGAGTCGCCTCAAAATTTTTAGAAATTATGTGTGTGATTTGAAGTTGTGATAAATTTGAAATGAGTAAACCAATGAAATAGGCCTGCAGAACTCGGGGATATCAAGTTTCCACGATGCTTTCTAAAATTTATAAAATGCATTATAATCAATGGATTATTTAGTATGACATTCATACTTCACAACTTGGTGTTCATTTTTTGTATTCCAAAAACGTCATCATCCCTACATTGCCATTCTCTATCACTGAGAAATTATGAGCCACATTAAAACTTCATTACTCATGTGCATGATTTGTAGTTGTGTTGAACTTGAAACTGTCAAAGATACCCTGTTACATGCTCAAAGATTTCAAATTTTACAATTTGAAAGTTGTATTTTTGTTTCTTTTGTACCATGGTGAAGGTGAATTGTTTAATCATTCACTCGATGTTCATTGTTTGCAGTTCAAAAGCATCTTATTGTTCCATTGCCACTTTCTGTTATTGAAAATGATGAGTAACATTAAAATTTTATTGATCTAGTTATTGCCACTGTAATACTAAGAGTATATCCAAAAGCCTTGAAAGTTATGAATTAGAAAGAATTATGACTTATATCAAAACATTATAATGTGGAGAGTCCATTCCTTCAGCCTTATCACAATTATGAGTCACATCAAAAATTTATTAGTTTTTTCAAAAAAGAAAAAAATGTTCTTTATTTCATTAGAAATAAAAGAAGTTGGGTATGCTTTGATTTTTATATGTTCCCATTGTTATCACTATCGGAAAGACATTCAAAATATCATTTTCATTTTATGTAGTAACACCTACCTCTGTTCTCGATCCCCTCTGTGTCATCTTACAAAAAACATAAAATGCAGTGCTACTATGAGTGTCTAGCCTTGTCAATCAGATCTGCAAAATCATTGAAACTTAAGAATAAAAACAAATTCTTACATTGAGTGTCCAAAAAAATATATCCTTCACATCTTGATTGACGATGTTATCTAAAATGAACCATTTATAAATACTAAAAATTTGACCATTGTTGGTTTGGTGTTGCACCCCTCTTTAGATAGGTTGTCTTCCAGCTGGTTTTTTTCTCTATATATATGTGTGAAGGATCACCTCTTGAAGGTGTTGATCAACATTCTATTACTCTTCTTCCAAATTTTCAACCCTAAAGGCTCCAATGCTGATATTTTATTAGCCTATTTTATTATTATTTTTTATTCACTGAGGATGTCAAGCTCATTGATTGCTAACCATTTAACACATAATAAGATTCCCCATAGTGCTAATAAATCCACCCTATTGTTTGATCCCTCTATAACAAACCAACACAAATTGAAGAACACTCTAGGATTTAGGGCTATAACTACCCCGCTGCCACATACCTTAAATGATGAAGCCCCATAAAAAAACCAAATGGGAACTTGGCGCATATGTCCTTCATTTGATGAGAAAAACTAGATAGATTCTCCTCGACATGTCTTATTTACCTTAAATAAGTTGATATATTCAGAAATGTACCCCTCCCATTCGGCCCAACAATATAAAATATCTAAGCATTCCTTATTCTCCATATGCCCCACATGATATAAAAGGGAAAAGCTCTGAATTATTTCTGCTCCATAAACCATTGATATAGGCAGTCCCCAATGGATTCCCTGTCCCTATTTGATTTTAAATAAAGCATATTGAAGAAAAAAATACATATAGATACCACAAATGGACACTATATAAAGAGACGTGTCACATATTTAGTGTTTTTACAGCGTAAACCACATCTTCCTAGGACCTGATGAACTCTTTTTAACAAGTTATCCCAAGTAAGAATCATATTGTTAACTCTTACCAGATTTCCATTGGAATTGTGGAATAAACCATCTATTATGGCCATCACAAATAATATTGGTAAATAATTCTATGCGGAGGATGGGTACTCGGGGATTCTAACTAAAAGGATAGCATGGGTGCTCGTTGAGAGGGATTATTCAGGTGGTTTGCCGGCTAAGAATGACCTTTTATGGGGGTTTTTCTCCTTTTGTAAATGTTTATATTATTGGTTGATCCCCTTCAGATGCCTCTGCTATCATGCGACATGTCATCTATTTGTTTAATTTCCTAGAAGGTGTGAGGCTGGTTGCCTTCATATATCTCATAATGTTGGTCGAGTTGTGAGTTTTGAGGATTTCCTAGGTCAGGAAAACTTCCAGGATTTGTTCAGAATTGTCTTTATGGGACCTGGTAAACAAAAGGTCTTAAATTATCTTAATAAAGTTGCCACTTCTCCATATATTGATGTTTCTAGGATTAGGTCGAATGACACAATCCCTCATGGATTGTCTCGTATCAATCCTGTCATTAAGGTTGGTAAATTGGGTGCACAGTTGACTGTGTCTTCTCATATTGACCAAGATATGTGGTCGAGCATGTTGGATAGTTTCCATAGCAACCATCCATCTAATTCATTATATAGGGATTAGGAGGATGATCCTCATGATCCATGGGGGGCTTATTTTTCATCCCAAATTAAATTTGGGGCTCCATTGGGAATTACTTATTCTCCAATATCTAAGGATTAGGAATTGGACATCTTGGCTCAGAAAGAATCAATTGGCCTAGAACCACTCAATGTTAAAAAATAATTTTTCATAGAAAAGGAAGCTTTTATTAGTCCTTCCTCCAGGAAAAATATCACTACAAGGAAGAAAAGAGGTACCAGGTGTAAAAAAATCACTTCCTGCTCCATGATTAATTCTAACCTTTTGTCATATTTTCATGAGTCCTTAGAGGACAAGCTTCCACTCGATCGAGGCTTTCCCAATCATAATATTTGATACTTGAATGATTCTTCCACCAATAATCATGTCCTTAGAGGAGTTATGCTTTCCATCAAACCTAAAAAATGATTATAATGTCCTTCAATGTGAGGGGCTTGAGATATTCCCTGAAAAGAAGGTCCATTTGAATGATCATTCGGGTACAAAATCCTTTGATTGTTCTCTTATAAGAGACAATGATAGATAAGGATAAGACAATTTTTTTTACTGCAGGTATGTCCTCGCTAGAATGTAGTTGCGGCCAACACCTTTGGCCTCTCAGGAGGATATGATACTATGTATGATCCTTTTCATTTCAATCTCAGAGTGTATACGTCTATAGTGGGGATTATTCTTGTAGGATTTCAAAAAGGATCAAATAATCAATGTCATGTCCTTAACATCTACTCTCATGTTTCTGACAAAACAAGCTTTTGTGAACATAAGTATATGCTTGATATTAAGCCAGATCCTATTTGTCCCGCATGCTTGAACGATCATTCGAGATTAGAGTGCATCTTTTAATGTTTGGATCATTTTTTTGTACAATCGGCATTGGCAAGCAACATGGGGAATCTAGTTTCATGGAATTTCCCTCCTTCAGCTCTGACCATTTTATGATATTTTTGGAATGGACTAGAGATTCCATTGTGTTCTAAGCCTTTCCATTTAAATTTAATCATAATTGGTTAAAGGAAAAAGATTTATGGGTATTGATTAGGGACACTTGACTCAATACATCTCCTGGCAGTGTCTTATCTCAGATAGAATCCATAAGCCAGAAGCTTAAAGTACTGAAGAATGCAATTCATAGATGGATTTAGGAGAAGGAAAAATATATGGTTAGGGAACTAATAGCCAAATTAAGGACATGCCTGATTGGTTGAAGCCATATTTTTGTTCTTCTCACACTAAAAAGTAAATTATTATACTTGGAATATAGAAAGAATTAAATCTTAAAGGAACAAGAATATGAATGGAGATTAAAGAGTAGGGAGACATGGGTGGTAGAATGGGATAAAAATACTTGGTTCTTCCATGAAAAATCATATTTCAGAATGAAACATAATGCCATTTGGTTTGTCAAAGATGATGAGGGAAAATATGTTTATACACAAAAGGAGATACATGTTGATAAATCTAGGGAATTTAGAATTAATAGATTTCTCTTTATTAGTGACTATTTGTGAATTATTTTTACAGCTTTAGATTAGGCTCTTATTCTTATTTGTTGTTAGTGTTTTTCTTCATCAAACAATAACCAATGCATGAACATAAAATAGAAAAGAGACACAACATGTAGCCTATGAGTGAGGGCCAAAACCTATCACTCTTTAAGAGGAAAACCAACACCAATTCTTCTTATAGAGATTCCAATTGACGAATTCCAAGATCATGACCCTTGACCTATAAGCCACTCCAAGACCAAGACACTTATTCTCCCTTTTCTTTTTTTATTCTCCTCTCCATTGAGATACTTGTCACCATCGAGGTATTCTAGCTATCATTATGGTGATATATCCTTTCTTGTCACCAACATAGGACCGAACATCATTACTACACTAATCATTATCATTGAGATATTCATATCCTCACTACAACATCGAGTACATTACGAGGACTATATCAATGCCAATACTGAGATATTATTGATAGCACCGAGACCATACAACTATCACTTCGAGATCATGACAAAATTATCTAGAGGAATTTGAATTCTCTTTATGAGAGGACTGTGATTAGCCCGAAACTGTGGCTGCCCTAAACTGTGGTCATCGAACATTGACCTTATCCGAACTGTAACCCATCCATAAACTTAGAGGAGATCTTAACCTTGCTTCCCATCCGAAAACCTCAGACATTTTAACGAAAATATCAAAGGAAATGTGAGCTTCTTCACTATGGAAATGTGGAGTATGCACCTTCCTATTTATAGTAGTTTGATTATATTAAAAGTTGGTCTGAGTATTCGAATAGGTGTGTGAGACGACATGATATATATATATATATATATATATATATATATATATATATATATTGAGGCTAACGTCAAAGGAGAGCAGCTCTTGTCTTTTGGAGGGTTGTCTAGACATGACTTCATTTACATGACTCTAATTATCTTTATGACAAGATGAAAAAATCCTAAAGACATCAAGAAGAAGTCTTTGACCTATAAATAAAATTCTTGCTCATGAAACTCATGATGCAAGTAATACAATAAATAAATTTAATTTTCCATTGTCTCTTCTCTTCTTTACATAAAACCATAATTACATGTCATTATGAAGACCAAACCTAGTTACACTTTTCAACACTCCCTCTTAACTAGGGCGGTATTCATAATGGTACTTGATCATTCTCAATCTGAAGAATTTCTCATAAGAAGAATAATATTGGTAACCCATCTATATAACATCATATCAATCAGCATTGTCATAGTGCAAGGGATTAAATAACAGCTCCATATCTCCACGAGATCTTGAGCCTCAAAGTTGGCGAGACCAATGATTTATAGAGACCTTCATCATTCTCTCCCTCGGAAAATACCCCACCTAAGTTCTCTCAGAGTATGTCCGAGGATATTCTTATCTTGGATTCTCAGTCTTTAAAGAATATTATATGCAAGATGATTACCCAATCCTCCATTTTGTCTTCCTAGGTGAAAACCATAATGATTTTTTTATCTCTCTCTCTCCTCATGTCCTTCACTAAGAATTCTTGTTGTTAGACTTGGTTTAGTGCATGGAACATGAGACAATTGTCACTCCCTCTTAACCAGGGATGACCAATCCATTCCATAAAGGAATGTACCTAAGATCCCTCTTAATTAGGGACTTGTAGCAGCTTCAACGATGTGAATAATGGGACACCTAGCTGCTCTGAAGAACTCTTTTCTTCAATTTCATGAATTTCTTCTTCGTTGTGGAGTCTTCATCTTTTGCGACTTATTCATAGGGCATAGACCATCCATCACTTTCATCCATGAGTCATGTAATCATTACTTTCATTGGAGAGTGATCCATCAGTCCTTCACCTGGCCTTGCTTCATGTCATGCTACTATCTTTATACCATATTCCTTTAAGGATATTTTATCCTGCCACATGGTTATCAACCATGGAAGACTTATTCCCTTTAGAAGCACTGCATAAGCCCATCGAGATATTGTTCAAAATAAGAAATGAGCACTTAAATCAAAATTACCTCTATGATGGTATTTCATCATGACACCTTCCTATAGGTATCAACATCCTGCATACATGTTGACACATATCCCAAATATATCCATTGTCAAGGGTCTCTATCTTTTTCAGACTTCCATCAGAGTCTTCAAATCTTTTCGGGAGATTTCCTAGTCATGTTTTCTTGCTCTTCTTGGATGTTGATTTCCTTTACCATGGTTGCATGTCTCATGATCTCTCCCTTCCTTTCTTCACACATTTCATTCCCAGGAGATTTCAATCATAGTTCCTTTATTGTATTTAACCATCTCATATTTCATATGAGGACATATTGTGCTGATTTCATCTAGTGTGAACCATTCCTTCGAAAACCTTTCATAGGAGGAGATTCCTTTTCCTTTGATCATGCTTATCAAGATAGAAGTATTTATCTATGTTACCTGCAGCCATATGACATGATATTATAATATTCAATACAAGCATACATACCTCATTTACCTTCAGGTCATCTAGGCTTCTTTCAGCAGCTTCCTTGATTGAAGTGTCCACAACCCCTTGATCTTCTTCATTTGTTATGTCATCATACCATCATCCCATGAACTCCACAAGTTGAAGTTCCTATTAAAACACTTGCTTCATCTATAGATTAGTGATCCCTCCGATGAGGATTCAATTAGAGAATATTGAGGATATTGCATATCCCTATTCGGTAGATTTTTCCTTTTTTTTGACTTGATTAATGATGAGCCTTGTCCTGGATGACTTCTTCCTTTCCTTTAGTTTCCAATGAGGTTCCCAAGAGCTATATCCTCCATATTTGATTGTCATGGATTGTTTTTTCTAACCTTCATGATCCCCATGATGATGTCACAATCTCTTTTATATAATGCTTCCATTATGTCACACCACATCTTATTATTTATTGTAGTCATATCTTATATAGGATTTAGGATGCATGAAAAGACCTTTTGTGAGGAAAACTATCTAAACCATAGTAAATATCTCTTACTCCATCTTTCCTCAACTTATTTTCTTTAAATTCCTCCATCCTTTCCGGTGATATGAGCTTCCTTTCTTTCTCCTTTTTGATATTTTCCCTTTAGGACCATCTTTCCTATAATGTCCATAATTCTTCCAAATTTCCTAAACTTCCCTTTTCCTTCTGCAAATGATTGAGTCTTTTATCCTTCAACACTTTTTCCATTGGTTTTTCTTTCTCTATGTAGCATAGAAACCACAAGTTGAATGAGGTAACTTTCTTGTCTCATGGAAATTTTTTACCTTTTCCATCTTATCATCTCTTCTAGATATCATAGTTGAGATCTTATGAATATATCCCTTCATTCTTTGATACCTTCAATTTTGTGTAAATCATGACCTTCATTATTGCATAGAATAGTTCTTTTAGCTTACCATATATTCTCTTGATGTCTCCAATCCTATTATATAGGGATGTAAGGACTTTGAATGATTTCATAAGAATCCTTTGAGTCATTCTATCCCTTTCCATGTATTCAGATAAACTTGACCTTTAGAGACTTTTAATGACTTTACTTTCTTCGAGGACTGTGACTATCCTCCTCATGTAAGGAATATTAGTAACCCAACCAACTTATAGATCTCCCTACAAAAACAAAGTCATTTTACCAAATTTGATTATAGAATGAAATATACTTACTTGACAAGTGAATACAAATTCTTCAGCTTGATTGCTTTGATGGTGGTTGAGAAAAGATGTATTGATGCTCCCTTTTGGATGATATTCTTCCAAATGAAAAACAAAGGAAATTACTCATTTTATGATGACAACATCTTTAGATCCTGCTTCCTTTGGATGATGGTGATTACTGCTTCATTGGATGACTTTCTTCAAGGAGAGGATCCTTGTTGTATAAAATGTAACAATGGGATTCAAATTGATCTTGTAATGTACTAAAACAAAATATTGAATCCTTCTACAATTTTGAGGAAACAAAACACAATTGCACAATCACATAAAAAGTAAGATAAAGAAATAATCAATCACACAACACAATATGTATCTCAGGAAAGCACACTACTTTTATATTGTATAAATTCAATACCATGAAACAATACAATGATTTTCTCTCACCGTTCAATTCCTGCACTTTGCCAACTATCCCACTCTGATCTAGGAAAAATTGGCCAAGTACTTAACCAATTCTCAGCCTCTGCTCGACCATCCTTGCTCACGCATTCTTGGACGAATTTTCACCCTATTAAATAGGAAATTCACAAGAGTTGATTTCACAATGCATCATAAGCTTCCACATGACTCTATAACTAACATGTACAATTTTCTAATTATACAAATGATAGTTATCATCCGTTTAACCTCAGTCTCAACTAGGACTTCCTTAGAATTGACATGCAACAAATATTTATAGCGAATTATTAGTTAGATGATTGATCACTACTTGTGAATTAAATCATATTTAATTCACTGGATCTATCACTAGCTCATCACCCAATTAGAACTAGTTAAACTTATTTTAACTAAATTTCTTGAGTTAAATAATTACAACTCGCAAATAATTGTAACTCATCCCCCTTAAATCATGGGATGACTCCACATGCATCCTATAAGACCCTCAATTCGAATTTCCTAAGCTAAATCAGCAATTCTAACTTATTTAACTAATATAATTTATCATGAGATGAAATTAAAATTTCTCTTCCAATTTAATTAAGGGAAAATTAAATCAGACGCCCCCTTGGGGTGCCATTTCAAAGCTCCCTCTCAACATGAAAGGGTTTATCTTCTAACCTAATCCTGCCTCAGTGGTATTCGAATTTTCTTCTTGCTAGCAACTTTGTCAAGATATCTGCATCCTGCTCCTCTATGGGAATGTACTCTAATGACATAATCCACCTTTGAACACAATCTCTGATATGGTGATACCGGATGTCAATATGCTTGGACCTATCATGGAATACTTGATTAACTAAGAGTTGGATGCAACTCTGATTGTCACAATGTATCACTGTCAGATCCATCTGTTGCCCAAACAAACCAGCAAGTATCTTCCTCATCCAAATGGCCTCACATGCTGCCTAACGGGTCTCTATGTACTCAATCTCTGCTGAAATGAGTGCAATTGATCTCTGTTTCCTGTTGTTCCAAGAAATTATTTTCGATCCTATGTTGAAGATGCCCCCTTATGTGCTCTTCCTGTCGGATCGACTCCCTGCCCAATCTACATCGATGAAGCCTTGAAGCTTCACGCCCTCTGTGTGTTTGTACCATAATCCATACTCTGTAGTTCCTTTGAATATATCTCAACACATGTTTCCTAGTCTTCCATAAGAGCTTGGTAGGATTAACCATAGCTTGGCTCAGCTGGTTGACTGCGTATCATATGTCGGGTTGTGTGTTCACCAAAGACATGAGTGAACCCACAAGCTTCCTGTAAATAGTAGCATCCACTACTTTGCCCGACGTAGCATCCTTCTTCATCCAGTTTTCTACTAGAGGAGTCTCCATGGATTTGCTGCCCTCCATGTGGAAATTCCTCAGAATATCCTTGGAATAATTTCCCTGAGATACAAATATCTCCCCATCTCTTTTCCATATTTCAAATCCAAGCAAATAGTGCAAGAGATCCATGCCCTTCATCTCAAATTATCTTACAAGATCCTCTTTGCAAGACTTAATGAGCTTCTCATCACTTGTAAGTATCAGTTCATCGACATAAAGTAAAATAATAAAAATATTTCCATCAACCACAATATGATAAAGGTTCACATCCACTTCACTCTTGGTAAAGCCTAACCTAGTAAAATAGTTGTCAATCCTGGTGTACCAAGCACAAGCTGCTTGCTACAACCCATACAATTCTCTCTTGAGTCTATGCACATGTGAATCCCTGCCTAAGGTCTCAAAACTTTCCAGCTGCTCAATGTACACTTCTTCCTCAATAACTCCATTGAGGAAGGTTGTCTTTACATCCATGTGATGTATCTGCCATCCCATTTGCGTTGAGAGTGCAAGGATGGATCTAATAGATGAGTACCTTGATATTAGTGTGAGTCTCATCATAGTCAATCCCATCCACATGAGATAACCCTCTATTCAAATTTTTCCTTGTGCTTCTCCACACTCCGATCTACAACCTACTTCACCTTGTAGACCCATCTGGATCCTACCACTAACTTTCCCACTAGTCTTGGGAAAAATTCCCATGAAATTTTTCTGATAATGGAGTCATATTACTTAATCATGGCATCAACCCACTTTGGTAGTTGCACTTCTTCCTCAAAATAGGATGGTTCTCTCTCAATACCTTCACTCATAAGAGACATGTATCCAGTGTACTGCTCTAGGGACCTTCTCTACTTTCGTTTTGATGTGGGTGCTCCAACATTCTCTCTCACATCTAGCAATAATGTGTCAGCCTCTCTTGTGCTCTTCGTTCCATCTCTAGTGGATGAATCTGCATGAGTGGTTTTTTTCACTCTATGTTCCTCTTCTTTTGGCTGCTCCACATCCTGAGGTTCATCTTTTGAAGCCAAGATCTCCTTAACTGCATGTAAACATTTCTAGTTTTATTTGGGTTGTTACTCATAAAAAACAGGAATTCCATCTATTTTTTTTTAGGATCTTATAAGACAGGTGGATGCAAGTGTTTGGGGCATAAAATACATAGAAAATGTTAATTTGGAATTGATTATTAAAAATATTTGGAGGAAATTGAATGATGTGGACATATGGTAGTAGATAATCAAAGTGAAATATCTCAAAAATATGCAGAGGATAAGTTGGATTGGTTGAGGGGCTCTAGAAAAAAAAGGAGGCATCTCTTATATGGATAAGTATGATGAAATCTAAAATCTAGCTTCTAGGTAACTTCCGATGGGAGGTTAGATCCAAATTGAGAGTGGAGTTAGGGGTATCAAGCATCAAAGGAATGACTGGTAATCATATTATTTCTATCTTCTTGCTCAATCATTTACATAAATATGGTTTTTTCTCCTTAAATCATATTTTTACAACGCTTGGTCCACATTTGGAATAACATTCTTGCTTAGATGCCAGGGATATTGGGATGAAGAAAAATGTGATATGTTATGTACTCTAAATGTAAAACAATTTGAATGAAAGAGAAATCTTAATGTTATTGGTGAGCCTTGATATTGCACCAAGAATGCTGCAACTCCCAGAGGCTACTCTACTTTACTTTATCAACCTTGGTTTCGTACAAACTTGGAGGTGACAACGTTATATACACAGAAGATGCATTCTACTCATGTCTTCCTCTTCTCAGTTCTACGAGGGGGTGCTATAGCTAGGGTTACTGCTAGGATATGAAGTCTATCACACTTCTCAATGAAAAATAAGACTAAAAATAACTCATGACCATTACTCTATCAGCAAGACAAGAAAATATTCTGGATCATAAAGGCTCATCTAGCTATTTGCAAGAAACAAAATCCACACTTAACCTAAAGTAAGAAATAAAGTTAAACTAAGTTGCATTCAAGATTTAAATTGCTGAACTGAAATTGCAGAAAGGGAAACAATCTAGGGATACATGCTGAACCAAATGACTGATTGAAATCTATCTACCTCATTCTTGACTTCTATGCTTAAAATTGCATCTATCAATGACCTAACTATTATTGTAAATAACTCTATTTTGCAACAAAATAAGGAGGCGCTAAGGTGACCTAAGAGGGTCTTGGACTCATGGTTTCAGATTTGGAGGTGTCTTGGAGGTTGTGTCAGGTCAAGACAACATGAAAGAGAGGTTTTGGGTGAAATAAGTGACTGACTGGAGCTCCTACATGATCAGCTACAAGATTTCATAGAGTGCTACATAATGTCTCGAAACACTACAGGAAATAGGCCGAGAGTATTTTGAGGCCAGAAATGGTGAGGAAAGGGGTAGGAGAGGTGAAATGAAGGTGAATTTAGGTGGATGTAAGATAGCCAACCATTTTTCCATGCTCATAACTTCTCTCAAAGTTTGTCTTGCACCTCCAAGGTGACTCTCAGGGTTATGGTGGAGATGTCCAAAAATAGGGTTGAAAGTGATTTAGTTGGAGGTTGGTTGATGAGGGGTGGAAAATGAAGCTAATGGTGTTTATGGAGTCCTCCTTTGCTTTTCTACTCAAACATGCAAGAAAAATACCTGTTCATGCAGTCATCATTAACAAATCTATTATGAAAATGGTGGAAAATATGAGTTGAATTTAAGAAAAACTACCTATACACTTAAAACAAAAAACTAACTCTGCATCTACAACATGTTCATGATAAAAAAAACAACCTATCTAACTTTTCCAAGAAATCATAAATTGAAAGAAAATTTGGGTCTATGGTGATCAAGTGAAAGCATATGATCGGCCAAGCAAATGGTGACGATGGAATGAAAAAACCAAGACTCATCTGGAAAAACAGGCTGATAAAATGGCAATCACGAGAGGTAAAATAAGAATGGTTTCATTTTTACACAAGCTTGAAAAAAATATAAACTATGCTTGAAACCGGTTTCATTTTTACACAAGCTTGAAACGGAAACAAACTATGCTTGAAATGTTTGCATGCCCCCAGCATGGTGACTCAATTCGAGGTACATGCCCCCCAAGCTTCAGTGCACTCACCGGAGTAGAATTAATGACAGGTGGATGGAATGAAGGTTCAATTATGAGGCCAAGAGAAAGACTCGACTAGGATTTTACGAGATCTAATCAAAGACACGAATTGAACGGGAATGTGTTTCATTGTTTTAACGAGGTTGACACATTAAAAGAACTATCCTCGTTAGCTAATTCATTTTTTAATGAGGTTGACATAGAAGACGAACTATCCTCAAAGCCTAATTCTTTTTAATGAGGTTGACATAGAAGACGAACTATCCTCGGACGAGCTTGTTTCATTTTTTAAGGAGCTTGACACAAGAAAACGAATAGTGCTCTAACAACCTTGTTTCATTTTTTAAGGAGCTTGACACAAGAAAATGAAATATGTTCTAACGAGCTTGTTTCATTTTTTGAAGGAGCTTGACACAAGAAAACGAACTATGCTCCAAAGACAACTCATCATGTCGAATAAGAAGTCATGGCTTCCAAGATTTCCACACCGGATGGGAGAACAACATCTCAGAATTCAGGACCCAATGCCCCCAGCACAAGATGCACAACGGAACTATCACTGAATGCGGGCATGAGACAGGTAGCCAAATAATTAACCTGTGGTGGGGAAGATAAAACTGGAAGATAAAGACCCGGAATGGATGATGGTGGACCATATGTCACGTCGGGACCAAATAATGAAAGCTAATCAATGGTCATGATCCGACTTTTGTGTGGAAAACATATCACATGAAAGAGGGAAGAGACAACCGCCCCCATAGCATAAGCATAGTCGCGGCCCAAGAGTAAATTAAAATCCAAGGGACCTTGGACCACCATCACGTCTATATAAACGGTTTTCCCTCCCAAAGTAATAGGCAACTTCGGAAGGATCCATAATGGTTGACTGGTTCCTCTGTTAAAAGCCAATAGATTTTTCGTAATAGGCACAAGCGGTGGAGAACCAAAATCTTTCCAAGTAGTTGAAGACAGAATACTAACAGACGCGCCTTCATCTATAATCATGTTGGGTACAACCACATCAAAGGTTTGTATCGTGATCTCAAAAGGCACATAAGAAGGAAGGCGGTATCCCGCAAATCGACTCCAATCAAAGGAATCAATCAAACTACTTGGAGGGGGTACCATTGAACTGAGATGGTCATCCCCTGGTGTTACCGGAGAAAGAGGAGCATCCTCCTAGACCTCCATCGTGGGAGCAGGCGGAGCAGCTTCTTAAACTACAGGGACAAGAGAATCTTTCTCGAAGTCTGAGGAATCTGAAGAAACAAGAAGAATGTGAGGGGGATGAGATCTGCTCTCGACGGAAAAGACCTGATGTACAACAGGAAAGATCAGATCGACCGATTCCTCGACCAATGGTCGGTTGGGAATGGATTCGTGAATTTGAATTTCCGAGGGAACATGATCAACCAAGGATGACTCTTGACTGATCGTTGAATCAACTAGCGAAGGACTCAAAGAAAGCTTCTTGTAACCAGCTGGAAGGCAAGGTGCAAAAACAGTAGGGTTGTCTAACACTCTCATGGCTTCATCCATGTACGGACAAAGGTGAATGGGATGATGCCCTTCACACAACTTATAGGGATTGGTAATATTTCCCTGTTTCTTATGAGTCTTTTCATGACTAGTCGAAGAGGTTCCACCAAGATGACTTCCAGAAGCCAAAGGAAATGGCGGATGACTGTTGGACCATGCTTCAAGTACCTTGGGAATGCCAGGGAAGTCTCAAAGAAGATGGTCACCTTTGCACAACTTTGAAGGGAATTTGAATTTCCATGGAAGGTTGGATGGTTTATCGATGGACGGCGGCTGAGGCACAATAGCCGTAGATCTAGCCTCTCTTTTAGCTAACTTCTTTTTTTCGTCTTCTTCTTCTTCTTCTTGGCCACCTGGTTACTAGAGTTCAGACTTTCACCAGGCGAAGAAGAAGAGGAGGACAAATAAACAGGCTAATAAGGGGAGAGGTTCACCTTAGAATCAACATGATGTTGTTCAGGTGGAGGAGATGGTTGTACAGTGAGTGGAACACTCGAGACCACAGAGGTTGAGAATAACCAAACAGGCAACCCAACAGTTAACCCAGGAAGGGACAATGTTGCCATATAAGGAGCACCAACATTCCCAAAAGCAGGAAAAGGATCAGGATTCCCTTCAGAGGGGATTCCTTGGTTCGTAAACTCTGGAAATGTTGCCATTAGAAACAACCATAAAACAAAGCACTAAGGAAGATAAATTTAACCAGGAATATTTCGTGGGCAGTTAATATTTTAAGACATTGAAACAAAACCCTGTCGTTTCATATTTTAAGAGTCGAGAAACAGGAAAAAGGTGACTCTATCACTTTTGGGTTGAAATGAGCATGAAAGGACAAGCGCTCGATGATCTTTTCAATTTTAGAGAGTCACAAAAAGACCAAAATGACTACTCGGGTAATCTAAGAAATATGGTGTACCAAGTTTTCGTGAACTGCCATATACACCTTGGTGATTAAATTAAAGAGAAATTACCAAGGAATTAATGTACGTGTTGGTAGTCTCCCCTAATGCTGCTTTCGGTGTATCACGGTTACAAGGCAGAAAACTCAGCTTCCTATGGATAAAAGGATTGCAACCTAGAAGGGTCTCCCTTTATATACTCGAAAGTATGGGGAGCACAAGTCCGTACTAGCGTTGTCTAAAGCCAGATGGTGAATGACAGCTACTAGATTTTAAGACTCCGGAACATGTCTCTAGCCTAGACCACTAAAAATGTTTTGTTAGGTTTCAATGCTTCCTTAGGTTAATTAAATAAATTTTAATAGTTTATCTTGAATTATGTGTCAGTTTCAAGGCCCTACCGCATGTCATCTGACAATCTCCTATATGCAGCTATATGAGAAAAGAAATATTTCAATTCGATTAATGCTATCTAGTTAAGGGAAGAGTTTCAAACAATGATGCAAAATATTGCAAACGAAAAATTTTCCAAACTAGATGACTTTCACTATCCAAAAGTAATCTAAAACAATCAATGATGCGAATTATGCAATGTGATCTATGAAAAATTCTCTTTTTTGAAAACTATGAAATTGTAATCTACGCACAATTTCCTTTTCTTTTGAAAGAATAAGAATGTACTCAATGCATTTTTCGATGAAATGAGAATATACTTAATGCATGCTTTTAATAAAAGAGAATGCACTCAATGCGATTTTTAGCTTTCAATCAATTAACAATGTAATCTAAGTTCAATGATAAATCTCAAAAAATACTTTTCAATGAAATGTGATCTAATGCATTTTAATGAAAAGAAAACTTTCAGACAAAAACCAAATGAACGAAAATTTCCTTAATGGAAGGATGAATGAAAAAGGGATGCAAACCAACAGTAACAATGCAATCGTTGTTTTAAACACTTTGTAATTAAATTCATCAAAAGGCTACAAGACATATGAGGTCAAGCACAAAAAGGACTTCCAAAGCATGAGCTCAAAACAAGGCATTCATTCCCTTTTACATCAAGCAATCATAGAAAGAAGACTTTTCAGTTGAACAATGAGCAATGTAATCTATGCTCACAAGTGAAAAAGTAGAGAGAACATGTAAATCATATAGAGAAAAGGACTGCAAGGGAAAGACACACTAGTGGAGGAATTAAGGAAAAACCTCAAATTTTCACACACCCTGAAATTGGCACGACTTTTGTGGGTGAAACTCTAGTGCCAACTGGCGTGACTTTCTCACTCACAACTCACGCCAATGGCTAATTGGTGCGGGTTTCTAACTAACAACTAGCACCAATCGACATGATTGTCAGAAAAATAAAGGCGCCAATGCCTGAACAGGAAAAAACAAAGACTCACCACTTCAAGCAAAAGCTAAAAGATCGTAATTGATGAAAAACATAGGAACAAACAGGGAAATGGTCGTTTGACTAAATCCATCGAATGAATGAGACCTCAAAGAGTGACAAACTCAAAGGAAACTCCCTAGTAGAGTCGCCAATTTGTTAAGAAGGTAAATCCTCTTTGCGGACAGAGACAATCCCTTTAGCCCTAGGGTGGGTCTAGAAACAAAGGGACACACTAAAGTGTTGCTTCCTAGTTATTGAATGAACAAGGGAAATGGTAGATCATCCTACCTGGAATGCAACGCTGTCGTTGTTGCTGCAGTAATGGTGGCCTCTCGCTCCTGCTTCGGCAAGTCACAATCCGTTCGCCATTATGCTGGATACCTGCACAAAGAACAAGGAAATAAGAACAACATACAAGATGACAACATTGCATTCATAACTGCTAACCAGTTAAAGAGGGTTAAACATATTGTGTTAAACAAACATTATAACACAACAGTGGAACCAAATAGTAGTCATGTATATAAATGAATAGAAGGAAGAGTTACAACTGATGCTTTGACATCGCAGACTCCTCCAGCGGGGTTCAGGCGAAGCGCGTCTCAGATGCTCGTCAGGGAATTCAGACGGGGTGAAGGCATGGACTCAAGCTCTCTCAGAAATCATGGACTCAAGCTTCCTCAACGTAATTCCTTCTTATTCTATCTTCTCTAGTCATTCAGATATAGTATGTATAATTCTCCAAGTTTAGCTAGCTTTTACTAAGAGAGATAGCTTCTTTTATAGAGAAAAAGGAGGAGGTTGGGATCCCTACAAAGGTGGGAGGGAGTCTTATCCTTTAGGAGAGTTCCAAGGGAGGTAGAAACTACTAACTAAATGAGGGAGTCTGTGGTTGTTTCAGTTCAACCACTCCCAATGACTCATCCCCGAGGTGGTTGGAATGGAACCTCCACCTCTATTTTTAAAAAAAATTCCATAAACAGCTTGGCGTGGGTGCTTAACTGGAACAGAGCACCAAATGGCACGGGCTCTGTGTTAATTTTCGAGCTTGGCGCGGGAGTATAACTTGATACTCGCGCCAAGGCAAAAACAAGGGTTTTTACTGTCCTACTCAGGGAAATGTCAAAAAGAGGAAAATTGCTCTCATGTAAAGGGATGCAATGATGGTCTTTGCAAGGCATGACACTTATTATTATTCACAGAAATGACCCTCCAATGTGCGAGTTGGGGATTGTAGGGACAGTGACAAAATGATGTGTAACTAAAAGTAATGCTAGTTATGTTGAAGATAATGGAGAATCTCCTATTTTAGTGTGAGTTGGTTCATGAGACCTTAGGATAGGAATTGGTTTCTATTTCTTAGGGTACGGTTCTAACTTCCCTAGATCTTGTGTGCTATATAATGCTTGAATTGTATGGAGAATGCAAAGCATTCTGCAGAAGCCAAAATCTCCTGGTTCGAACTCTCTTTCATAGAGCTGATCAGTGGGATTGTTTAATAATCCACTCAAACATATTTTTTATCTTGGTATCGGAATTGTTGTGTGAGGAGGAGCCTTGCATTGCCTACCTACCTATTAATGCAGCCATCAAAGCTGTTGTGTGAGGAGGAGCCTTGTATTATCTGCCTACTTATCTACGTGCCACATTTTTTATTTGTTGCTTGTGGTTTGCTGCGTCGAAGCAGTGCTGAGGAGAGCTGCCTACCTAAGTGCTACCTGCCTCTGGTGCTGGGCTGATGTCTAGAAACACTGCCATCCTTTCGACCCTACCATCTATTCTTTCCATTCGAGTTGTCATTGCTGGTTGCCCTCAGACAGGAGACAGCGTGAGGAGGAGCCTTGTTGGCTGCCTAAGCTGGACGAGGAGTAAACAAGGAGACAGTGTTGCGGTGCCACTGTGAGGAGAAGAGCGCTCGTGTCCACTACTTTTGCCTACCTTATTCACCTGCCTCAAAGGTGTGACTGTCGATTCGAAGGCTCTGACGCAGCGGTGCTGAGGAATGCTGCCGGAGAGCATTGTTGTGTGAGGAGAGCTGTGCTGCCACACATCTACTGAGTCATATGCGTGGACTGGGTTGCAAATTT
The DNA here is from genome assembly GCA_034641835.2 of Pinus albicaulis. NCBI lineage: Eukaryota > Viridiplantae > Streptophyta > Pinopsida > Pinales > Pinaceae > Pinus > Pinus albicaulis. The sequence goes on along the minus strand of CM076581.1, from coordinate 1,119,473,973 downwards.
TGAACACAGTGCTCAACGCTGCCACTTGCTGGGCTGAGCCAGCGTGAAGAGGCTCAACAGGAGTGCTCAACACTGCCATCCAACACCTAGGAACGTTGCCACCATTGCCAGGCTCTTTGGTTCACGCTAGTTTTTTGGTTGGCAGAAGTGGTCGCAAACCGAAAGAAGTGAGCTGAAAAAGAACTATCCAATCCTCTTAGATATCACCATTGATAATTCTGTGCAAGTATTTCTTCTTGAATTCGAATTTTTTTTTTAAAATGAACCATGCTCTCATACATGATATATTCTTAAAAGGAATTTCTTGGGGGGCATTCCAAGAAATTTAAAGGAATCTCATACATGAACTTTTTCAAACATGGAAACTTAAAAGAGCATATGATTTCTCTTTTTTAATGGAATTCGTCAATAATTTTTTTCGATGGGTGGAGTTTTTAAAGGTCCTTAAAAAGTGTTTTTTGAAAAGTTTTTTTTTTTTTTTAAAGGGATGATTGCTGATCTACTTAAGAAGATAGTTTTTTTTTAAGTGTCGAAGAGATCTGAGGTAGATCTGAGCCAGCGTATTCTTTAATCATCAAGATGAATAATCAATTAATCAAATAATACTTGAATGAGAGTAACAAACTTGATGGCTCCAATTACTCAAATTGGAAATTCAAGATGAAAACTGTGCTAGAAGCTCATAGTGCTTAGACAATTGCAAATGGGGATGAGCCAAAGCCAATAGAAGGAGCAACATCGGTCTCAGATTGGGAGAAGAGAGAAGGTAAAGCAAAGACGATGCTAAAGATGTCAGTGATAGACTGCATGATACCGCATATCAGAGAATTCAAATCAGCAAACGAATCTGGACCGTATTGAAGGATTTGTACGAGATCAGGAACAAAAATCATCTCTTGTTCTTGAAGAGAAATATTATTTCCATAAAGATGGAGGAGAATGAAATGGTTGCTTCTTTCGTATCGTGAATCAAAGACATGAAGAACAAATTGTCAGACATTAGTGAGGTAGTTGCAGATGCAGATTTGGTCACGATTACCATGAATGATATGACTGATGATTACCAAATGTTTATCACTGGGATAAGTGTGAGAGAGAAAATCCCAAAGTTTGAAGAACTTACAGGAATATTAATGTAGGAAGAAGAAAGAAGATTGACTCTAAAACCCCAGAGTGTAGATCTGGCACTAACGATGAAGAAGAAATTATTTAGAGGAAAAGGAAACCCATCACAAAAAAATGGAGGAAACCCATAGAAAATAATGAATCAAACTCAAGGTATGCATCTGAATAAAAACAACTTTGTAATTAAATGTTTTTATTGTGGAAAAATCGGCCATATTGCTAAGGAGTGCAGGAAGAAGAAATTTCATGAAGAACAACAGAAGCATAAAAGACATACAGGTCATTTTGCAAAAGATGACCATGTTCAGGACTTCAGATTGTTCATGGAAGACTTTGGTGAGAATGTCGATGCAGACACCTGGTATGTAGATTCGGGAGAATCCACACATATGACGGGGAACAAACAATGGTTCGAAGATTTTAAATAAATCAACAACGGAGCACAAATATACCTTGGTGATGATAGATGTCATCAGATCAAAGGGTGCAGGAAAATTTTTGTTATTTTACCTAATGGTAATGTCAGATATATTAATAATGTAATGTATGTGTCCAGAGTGACAAAGCATCTGATTTCAGTATCCATGATTATAGATCAGGATCTCAAGGTTGAATTTTTTAAATCTAACTGTTATATTAAAGATCTGTTGGATGGCATGAAGACTATTGCTTAAGGAATTCAAACAAGAGTTTTGTACAAATTGGATGTGAGAACAACACCAGATTGAGCTTTGACAACATAAATTTTGACTACAGAAGAGTTGTGGCACCAAATACTTGGTCATATCAACTACAACGACTTGCTGATACTTCAGAAAAAGGAAATGGTAAGAGATCTTCCTATATTAAAAAAAGTGCATACTGATTGTGATTCTTGTGCATTAGGAAAGATGCATAGAGAAGAATTCCCTATTCGAGTAGAAAGGAAAAAGAGAGACATAATTGAATTAGTGCACACAGACCTTTGTGGACCCATGCAAACAAAGTCATTAAGAGGTGCACTGTATTTTTTACTGTTTGTTGATGACTGCACAAAGTTTTCTTGGGTATATTTCATGAGTAAGAAAAGACACACATTTGAATTCTTTAAACAGTTCAGGTATATGATTGAAAAGCAAACAGGGAAGCACATAAAAATTCTCCGCTCCGACCAAGGGGGAGAATACAGGAAGGAGTAACTTACCAAGTATTGTAAAGACCATGGGATATTACAACAATTCACAGTACCCCATACTCCTCAGCAAAATGGAGTAGCGGAAAGAAAGAACATAACATTGGTGGAGTGTGCTAGGAGCATGTTGAAAGGTAAGGATATTTCGAATGGTTTTTGGGCTGAAGCATTGAATACTGCAGTTTATTTGAAAAATAGGAGTCCTACAAGAAGTCTCGAGTTTAAAACTCCTTTTGAAGCATTATATGGATTTAAACCTGCAGTAAATCATTTCAGAGTATTTGGGTGTAAAGCATTTGCCCACATTCCAGAGGAAGACAAAAGAAAAATAGATTCAAAAGCCATCTGATGTACCTTTGTAGGGTATTGTTCATAATTTAAAGCTTATATATTATTTAATCCCTATACTCACAAGATTTTTGCTAGTAGAGATGTCATATTCCATGAGCAGGTTTGTGATGAATCTAATAAGCACATTGAAGAATGATATATTCCATTTTTGGTGGAAGAAAGTGAAGAAACAGGTAATAGCTAGGATCCAAAGAAAGAGGCAGAAGCAGAGAATCTAGATACAACAATAAAGCCAAGTCCATCAAAGGAAATTCAGAATGGGTTGGAAGCTACACCAATGCTCAGAAGATCAGGTAGGAAGATTCAATTGCCTGCTAGATACAAAGAAAATGCGTTTATAACTAGTATGATGAATGAATGAACTCTGATCAGAGAGAATGAATGAATGCCATTATTAATCAAGATATTATTGTGCTAAAAGGGAATTCTATGCAGCCACACCGAATGAATGAACTTTGTTCAAAGAGAAAGTACGACTCGAAGTGGTAAGTATTACCGTACCAATCGAGAAGGGGATAGATCCATCTACAGTCTGATAAGAGAGTCGGTTGCACACATAGGAGATATTCATCTAGCTACGCCACCCTCAAGTCAGCATAAAGGTAAGAACTCGCCCACACATCCACCACCACTAGAAGAAGATATGGCCACCCACATGAAGCTGACCACTTTCTGTAGAAATTTGCTGAATAAAGAAGATTTATCCACTGAGATTATCCTGGTCACACACTAATTCGAATTCATGCATAACACATAACCTCTTCGACAATTGATCATCAATTTGTGGAAATAGAAATAGTCGCATGCGCACATAAACACAATATGTAATGGGGAAAGCTTATAGCTAAAAAACCACAGCTATTTTGTATATTATAATGGAAGAGAACATGTAAAAATACATAGCACAATACTCCTCACAAGTACTCAGTACTATCTCCAAAAGTTACACACAAACTAGCTCAGTTTTGAACAAGTCACGGGTTCAAAACTCATCCACTATTTGCCTGCCTCTACTGCGCAATCCAAGTTGGTGTAATGAGAGATCCAAGTTCGAATCCCACTGGATTGATATGCGCAATCCTCATTGGAAATCTCCTCCAATGCTTGTGCAAATCTCATGCACAACTAATGTCGCAACTAATAGCAAACTCACCCTTTCATCTACCTCTTCCACTGGTCTTCACTGAACTGTCCATGCACTGCAGTCAACTGATGTGTTCTTTAGTTGAATAATGAGTTAATGTTTAGTGAATTAAATAATATTTAATTCACCCCACTCGTCTCTAGTGTATTAGCCAGTTAAACTAAATACAACTAGTTCAAATAAGTTAACCCGAACACAACTCCACCAACTGTCTCATCAACTCCACCAAACTCCGCCACTTGAGTTCTAATTGAAGTCAACCATGCATGAACTCACCAAACCCCTAGGAATAGCATAATTCCTTCTGTCAGATGCATGGGCCACATCCATAGCTCCAACTGAAGTGCTGTAAGAGGATAAACTGAAGTTTATAGTCCAAATATTATTAAGGGTTAATAATATTTGACTGACCTATTTTTAGACAGGCAGTCTAAAAATAGACTTCAACCTGTATGTCTAAAAATAGAGGTCAATCTATTTTTACCAACTCGACCAATCATCCAAGAATAGCATACTGCAACTCCTAGACCATGCTCCATATGTCTAAAAATAGACTTTGCGCCAAAAATAGCATGCGGGCCCACTTAGTGAAGGCGACTTCATTTCACTAAGCTCCATCATCTTGTTGCATTTTCAACACTTTCAAGGGTTGAGGGGATGAATATATGGACCGATTTTGGTTTGTAGCAGAATTAGTATGGACTGCGCAGAATGTGGCTATTGATGTTGTAAAGAGAGTGCAACTATCACTCGCCTTTGAAGGAAGGGCGTTGGACAGGTATATGGGGTACGTAGGACAACACATAGATCCATCTATTCAAGGGATTAAAGAAAAATTTAAAGCAATAGTTTCGGAAGCCTAAGTCCTACTCTCAAATAGTTGTTGACTTGAAAGATTTTAAACAGGGACCTACCGAATCGGTATGGGAAGTTGATCAACGGTTGAAGAAGGTTATCAGAGATGGGGAATTTCAGTATGATGATAGGAAACACAAGGAATGGTTTATTGTTGTGTTGTTGCCTCACCTACGTGGACCTATGGGTTAGCAGGCAATTGCAACGCAAGATAAAGCCTTGGAGATTGCTATGAAACTAGAGGTTGCGCCAAGAGATGATGCTCAGTTTGGGGTTTAGCAGATCTAGGGACAACTAGAGGCAATGCACATTGAAATACAAAATCTGTGAAAGTAATGGAGGAAAGAGGCTAGCCCCAACATATGGTGCATAAGATGCAGGGTGTCCGACCATACCAAGGATCAGTTTCATATACTGACAGATTACATGCAAGCTGGGGGACCCAGCACAGTGTGTGCTAAGGTGGCTGCGAGGCTGAGTGGTCTGACATTATGGTGCGCCTAACCACTGTCCCTGTCTTGGTGCCTATGTTCCAGAGTTGAAGCAACAATGGTTCCGATTTTTCCAATCAGTAGGACATGATGAACATAACTGCCGGACCTATGCCTTGATGATAGATCGAGGAAACTTATACAGGGTATAGGCTAACCCTTCTTCACCACTATCTCCCTTAAGCAGAGGAGGATCCCCAAAAAGGGGCAGGGGAGGGGGAAGGGGTGGAAGCGTCAGTCAAGGAAGAGGACAATTTATCTGTTACAACTATGGAGAAATAGGGCACTTTGCGAGGGACTATCTGAACCCTGTGAGACAATCTTGCCGATATTGTCGATATATAGACCATGCGATTGAAGACTGTCCAATTCTGATAGAAAAAATGCAGGAAAAATAAGAGACACCTACATAGAACGTGTAGAGGGTTAAGGAAGAACCACGTGATGAAGGGCCAAGTATTAATGTCATAATGCGCAGTGGCATGACTACGGGGGGAGCTGAGGAGAAATTCACAGCTAAATATCTTATTCGGAAAGCTACTGTCAAGCAGGAAAGCTTAGACCTACAGAAGGAGAAGGAAACCTTCGTCGTAGCCTGCAATGACTTTACGAAGGATGAGGCACCTGTTTCCAAGGCCCCAGTAACCCTATGAATGGACGACGAAGTAAAACCATTTCTATATGCATGTATGAAGCTGCTACGCAACTAGAAGGCGGTAGAAAATCTTCAAGCTCTAATAGAGAGTTGATCAGAGAAAACTAACCCTCTCACGGAAGTTAAGGATGTACACAAACTTTACAATCATAAGAAACGCACTGGTCGAGAGATGCAGCTGACAGCGCAGATTGGCGATTATGAAATGGATCAAGTTATCTTGGAATTGGGTTCAGATGCAAACGTACTACCCAATCAAACTTGGCAGTGGATGGGAGAACCTAATCTAGAATGGTCTACTATACAGATGTGCATGGCTAACCAATAGAATATCATACCATTGGTGAGGTTGTCAAAGATTATGGTAGATATTGCAGGGGTTAAGGTACGAGCCAACTTTGAAGTAATTTAGATTGTGGAAGATGTAGACCCTTACCCTGCGCTCCTAGGACTGGATTGGGCTATAGATATGGGAGGCACTATCAACCTAAAGAAAAGAAGCATGGTATTTGAGAATGAGGGTACAAGGGTGATAGTCCCACTAGACCCTGCAGAAGGAGAAAAGTATATAGAACCGGTGCGCGAAGAAGAGGATCTGGATCACATCTATAAATTAACCGCTCAGGACGAGGATTGGATCAATCCTATGGTTGATGGTGTTCTATGGTGAGAGAAGGACAATGAATTCTTCTCTGACTCTAATGGGGAGATAGAAAACTGGCAGAATCGGTTACATGATGTGTCTGCGCTGCGATGTCTTAGTATCACAAAGCACTTCCGGTGTATCTCCTCAGAGGTAAGAGAAATTCCCTACCTTGACAATTCTAGTAGTATTAAGGAGTTTTTACGAACATTTGAAGCCAAATTCCCAAGAGATCGAAGGATGTGGGCCCTTAAGCTAGCTGTGCATGCAACCCCTATGAGGTGGTGGGACACACATAAGGGAACGTTCCAGGATTGGGAAGAGTGTCATGAGATGATGAGCCTACAGTTCGAACCTCTGGTTCACGTGCGCGTAAAGACTTTACTTGGCCCAGGGGACCCGTGTGAGCACTTGACCACATGGATGGAGGAATGGTGCGAAAGAACTATGAACAAATGGGTCCACCTGTTCATTCATGCCTTGGGGCCAATCCCCACGGCATGGTATTTAGATGTAGAACTACACCAGCACACCCGCCACTGGGAAACCCTGAAGGACGAAAATGTAGGGACATTTAGTTTGGTAGGTGGAACATAGGCGCTCGACAAAGCTCTGTTGGATATAGATGCCTTAGTATTTGATGAATCACGCCCTTGTGCAATGCATGGGACACCAACGTGGGAGGCGCAGATGCAGGTTATAGTCAACTGTCGCAATCTATCAATGGCAGAATGTGATGAAGACCCATGAAATATCTCTATCCCAGAATCAGAAGGGGAGCGCACAATTGTTGGACCCCCACTGCAGACCATCAATGTCACTAAGCCTCTAAAGTTGTGAGAATTCAACATTGGGACGGAGGAGCGACCTAAGCTTGCTAAAATAGGGGACTATTGGGATGATGATGATTTTTGAAGAGTTGCAGAACTCCTCACCGAATACCAGGACCTATTTCTGACAAAATTCTTGAAACTCAAAGGAATTACAGGGGACCTAGGGGTCATACACATAATCCTAAAGCTAGATGTGCGCCTCGTAAAGCAACACCCTTATCGATTGAACCCCAAGTATAAGTAGAAAGTTAGGGAAGAAATCGACAAAATTCTAGCCTTAGGTATCATTGAACCAGTAGAACAGTCAGATTGGGTGAGCCCTATGGTAGTCCAGGAGAAAAAGGATAAAGGAGAAATAATAATCTGTGTCTACCTGTGCAAGATGAATGATGCTTGCATCCACGATCCCTTCCCTAAGCCCTTTTCTGATGAAATTCTTGATAGTGTGGGGGGGTAGGAAGCATACTCATTCATGGATGGGTTCTTGGGCTACCACCAGATCAAGATCGCACTTGAGGATTGCAGAAAAACTACGCTCGCCACTAAATGGGGATATTTCCAGTACAATTTCATGACGTTTGGGCTCAAGAATGCCCCTACCATCTTCTCGTGGGTGGTGGTTGCAGTATTTAAGGAATTCATCCACAAATTCTTGGAAGTATTTTGATGATTGGACAGTATTTGGGTTAGTCAAGCACCACGTTTCGAACCTGCACATGATGTTGGACACCTGTAGAGAGCACCAGATCTCCATAAATATCAAGAAGTGCATATTCTATGTGCCATTTGGGATCTTGTTGGGTCTCATAGTCTATCCACAAGGGCTAATGGTTGACCCTGACAAGGTGGTGGTTATCATCAACCTGACAGTCCCTATAACTAAGGCACAGCTACGCTCTATCCTCAAACACACAGGCTACTACACGAAGTTTATTCAAGGGTACGCACTGATCACGACGCCCATGGAAAAATTTATAAAGAAGGATCTTTTGTTCTTTTGGGACGACGAGAGTCAGAAAAGCTTTGAGTTACTCAAGGAAAATATGGTATCTGCACCTATCCTCATCGTTCCTGATTGGGCAAAGGTTTTCCATGTTCATGTCGACGCTTCAAGAATTTCCCTGTGTGTTGTCCTGACGGAGCCGGGGGATGGGGACATTGACCATCCAGTTTCATTTTCTAGTAGAAATATCTCTAGTGCAGAGGGTAACTACTCCACTACTGAGCGCAAAGGGCTAGCCATGGTGTATGCCCCGTAGAAATGTCGACATTACCTGCTAGGGGGGAACTTCAAGATGTTCACGGATCACTTAGATTTGAAGTACCTGGTGAATAAGCCTCTATTGGGGGGGGGGGGAATCTGTCGATGGCTATTGTTGTTTCAAGAATATGACTTTGAGATCATCATAAAGCTGGGGAAGTTGAATGTTGGGCCGGACTACTTATCCCGAATCGAAAATGGCGAAGAACCGACCAACCTAGAAGAAGGATTTCGTAATGCGTAATTGTTTTTTGTTAAGGTAGTGGATGCACACTTTGCCGACATTATTCACTTCTTAACTACGGGGATGGCACCTGCAGAGTATTCGGTGCAACAGAAGAAAGAACTAGTAACCCATGCAGCAGATTCTACCATCATCTTGGGCCATCTGTATAAGCTTAGAGCTGACGAGGTGCTGTGAAGATATGTTTTGAAGCATGAAAGCATGCCATCTTATTAGAATCCCATGGGGGCATGGTAGAAGGTCACTACGTAGGGAAAGCAAAGACAAAGAAGATCTTAAGAGCCGGGCTATGGTGGCCCACACTGCCTAGCGACTCTCACGACTATTGCAAAGCATACGATACATGCCAAAGGACATAAAGTTGTCATGTAGAGTTGAGATGCCCCTGCAACTGCAAATGGCCCTGCAAGAGTTTTAAAAATGGGTCATCAAATTCATTGGGCCAATCAACCCACGAGGAAAGAAGACTGGTGTAAGCTATATCATTACTGCGACAGATTATGTAACTAGATGGGTTGAAGCATAAGATGTGAAAGATTGCACTTCAAACACCACTGCACACTTCATCTTTGAACATAAACTAACTAATTTTGGTTGTCCGATGATCTTGATGAGTGATAGAGGTACCCATTTTGTTAATGAAACGATACAAGCTTTTACTGAATAATTTTGGATTCACCATGCAAAGAGTACCCCTTATCACCCACAGGAAAATGGAGCAATAGAATATTTTAATAAAATTTTGGAGTAGGCACTAACTAAGGTCTGCAATGCTGATCGCAGCGACTAGGACGTGCGCATCCCGTCAATCCTTTGGGCCTATCGAACCACCTGCAAGAAGCTGACTGGGAAAACAACGTTTCGGATGGGTTATGGCAAGGAGGCCATTATGCCAATGGAGTATCTTGTTCCTATCTTGTGCATCGCAAAATTTACCAACATGGCGGAGTTTGATATCATGGAGGAGCAGCTAGCATAGCTCGTGGCCTTGGAGGAAGATCATTTCATTGCCAATTTCCATCAGCAGGTTCAGAAGGCCCGGGATAAGGCATGGCATGATCGACATATTCGGAAAAAGATATTTGCGGAGGGAGAATTGGTCCTGCTAGATGATAGCCAGTTTTCAAAACACCTGGGGAAGTTTTGTCAGCAGTGGCTAGGTCGCTATATGGTAAAGGAAATTACTAACAAAGGAGCAGTCTAGCTAGCTACCCTGCGCGGTGATATGGTACCAAGCTATGTCAATGGCAGCTGGCTAAAACCATACTGGATCAAATTACTATATGGCTGTAGTAGCTGTCTGGGGTGGGATACGCGCAAAAGGAGGGACAACTGCAAGCGGTACCATGGTTTGCGTAGGGGTCGATTGCAGGTCTAGAGTCCTGGAGAGGTGTGCGGGGAGCGCAGGGGTGTGCTCAGAGTGAAGGAGGTGCACTGTAAAATCATGGTTGTGCTCAAAGCACAGGAGGTGCACTGGGAGTGCATGGGTGTGCTCAGGGTGTAGGAGGTGAGATGGAAGCACATGGGTAATATACAACTATGAAAACTAGCCGTTGTAAGAGTAAAACTAGGTAAAAATAAAATTTTACCGTTGAAAGGAGCGGGTGGCCGGTAATTAATGAGGTGATTTCCGAAGATCTTTTACTGTTTACGTGATGGTAAGTTTTTGATATGCCTCACCCAACCGTTAGGTGACCTCCGCGGCTATAAAAGCAGAGGGATAGATCAGAATAAGGTTTTGTGTATCTTGAACAGTTTGTGCTTTGCGAAACTCTGTGCCTATTGCGCTTTGCTAATGTCTGGGCGTGTTACACGCTTTGATAGTAGCAACCCTGAGTTCATTTTTCATGCCAGAATGTGACGACCAATCCTGTTGAATCATCACGGACTGTGGCCTCAACAGAGCAAGAATATGAGGAAGTATTGGAATTCAACCCCGGAGTTGAGGAGGTTTTGTCCACACCAAGCAAGGGAAAGCATAAGGGGAAAGGAAAAGAGAAAGGGTCGGAGAAACCTGCGAAATGGGCTATGGTGAAGCCCTGCACCTCCCCTCAAAATGTGAAGTCCCCGCGAGTGGTGCCCTAGGAACGATTGCCTAACCCATTAAAAATACCTTTGTCTGCTCAGTAGGAGGCCTAGCTCGCTGAGCCAATAAGCTGGTTACCACCCTATGTGCATCCTTGCAGGCCCTCGGTGCGCACACCCAACAACCTCGATGGGATGTGTGCCTATCTGCAGATGCCTTTGATACCAGGTGAGGTCCCTATTATTGGCGATTCCTTTGGCAAGCTCCACACAGTCAAATTCGATGATCATGACCTTGCACCGGAGTTGTATCTGGAGAGGGTGTTGGAGAATGTTGTACTGAAGGTCATCCCTATGTCGTGGGAAAGTGGACTGGCTAGGTCTGGGCTCTTAAATTTGCTGCGAATGACTCATTTCGGCCATTATAATATAATTGATAGGATTGTGCGGCAGTTGCTCACTCTGGTCCACGACGACTGCTTATGGATTCAGGACCGCATCCCTATAAATGCAGGGCTCATCCACCGTATCACTGGTCTACCCATGAAAGGGCTGAATCCCATGGAGTGTGTTGGGAAGAAATACGAACAACAGATCATTGATAAGGTGTGTGTTTATTATCACATTAAACAAAACACGAGGGGGTTTGTGATCAACACCATCAATGACCCTGGTGCGCATATGGGCACCTTATTATTAGCCTCCAAGATGATGTGCAAGTGCCAGGTTGCCATGGTCCCCACATATGTCATCCAGTTGGTTGGCTGCTGTGAAAAAGGGGTCTGATTCAACTGGTCCCAGTTCCTGTGCACTGAATTTCTGGAGAATGTGTGTGAAGCCCAAGATCTGGGAAGGGCATTCTGCTATTCTTGGTTGCTTCTCCTCATCGCGTTGGTTGCATGGGAAGCCTCGGAGGATTCAGTCCTCCTCGACCAAGAGCTGGATATGTGCGAAGGGGCACGATATTCAAATCTGTGGGATTCAAAGGACAAAAAACAGATTGAATATAATGAGGTCTTCTGGGTCTTATTTTAGAGTGGGCTCGAAGCTGCCATTCACTCCCGGCCACACTTTTCGCCATCAATTTATGATAATTATAAGAGAATCGCAGCATTTCAAGTAAAAATGCATAATGGATAGATCCGAGGCCGCAAGGATCCAGCATGGGTATCACTCTCATACATGGTTGTTGATGAGGAGATTGACCGCCTTATTGCCACCTGGCTTCCACACTGGAAGGTCGGCTTCAAATCAGGTCCAAAGGACACTGCAAGTACGAGCACCATGAAGGTCACCCTGCCCAATACCACCAAATAGACCGAAGGATAGGGAAAGGGTACTGGGAAGGGAGTGGACTCAGAATTGTTGAAGGATTCGCAGCAGGGCAATAATACTGGGAAAGGAGCGGAACTAGAATCACAGAAGGAATCGCAGATGGATCTGGGCGCAGAGGGTCTGGATACGGGAGGTGCTAACTCCCCTCAAGGTAAAAAGTGGACTGGTGACCCTGTTAAAGGACCTCGGAAGAAGCAACGAGCTATACGGCCGGAACGGGACACATGAGTCACTTTAACAGAGGAGGACCTGGAGCAGATTATGAATGCAGTCACCCTCGCTGTAGAATATAAATGGTTGGCTCTAGAAGAGCAGCAAAAGGCCATGATCGCTACACTCCAGTCTGAGCTCCGAGCCCTACAGCTCAAGACTGACACATTGCAAACAAGTATGGTTTAGGCAAGACCAGCTCCAGCAACAAGCAACGCATTGATCGTCATAGCAGAAAGCCGCCTCTGCCCTCTACTAGGCGTAGCCCTCATGCTGAGTTCACTCGACTTAGGAGTGCAAGTCCAGGCCTACAGAGAGGTACAATTGGATCTCGCCTGAGTGCCACATGAACCATTGCAGATCCTCCACACATCCCTGTTCGAGGATTTTTAACACAAAGACCGTCGAGTGCACCAGCAGCTCAATACAGCTAGGCAAACGATTGAGGAAAAAACCACTGAGGTGTCCCAGGAACAGGTTACATATACCCTCGCTGTCGCGCAGTAGACAGAGTTGGAACGCATAATCAGTAGGCTCTGTGCAAATGTCACTGAAGATATCCTGGCTTCTGTCACCCCCCAGGCCAAGATTGAGGGGCTAGTTGTAGTGCTAAAGGCTTCAAGGACTGAGATCTAGGCAGTCAAGACAGAGATGAAACAACAGATTGCGGCCTTGCAGGCCAAATTAAATCCAGAAACGTCACCTGAGGTAAGGGCCGAGCGAGATGTGTTAGTCACAGAGGCCACCAATATCATCACAGATTAGATTGCTCAGGGCGCAGAACTCTTGGAGACAGCTATGCAGTTGTGGACTAAGGTGCAGCACGATCCTCTCCTGTGTGAACTCACTCAGGAGTTGCGCCAGAAGGAAGAAGAGTTTGAGCAACTAGAAGCCAGTTGCCTACCCTGATCCTTGCTCAATGCCTGGCACGACTGCATACCAACCATAAAATCAGAGATGATATTGAAGAACTCCGCCAGAAAAAGAAGGTTCTCAGCGAATGCCTTAAGCCTTGGGCCGATGAAGCCCTAAAACTCTCTCAAGATGTCGATATCGCAGTCAAGCAACTGAACCAGACGTTGGAGAGCATCACTGCTGCTACAGAAGGCCCAACTTCGCAGAAGTTGGTGGATATTGCTCAAAACGCGGCTATTAAGAGTGGAGTGCTGCCCACGTTGGTTGATGTGATCAGGCTACTGCAAGCAAATGTGGAAACCCCACGGCCATAGGGACTTGAGACGAGTCACAAAATTGTGTTAGGGGCCTCTTGGAATGGGGTTCCATAACCTGCGTTTTTGGTACAATTTTGTTAAAATCGGTCCTGCGTAGGGGTTTTGGGGTGGGTCAAAGCCCCTAATGTGTTGTAATGGGTTAAAGGGTAGCTCTAGGGTCTGCAAACCATGGTTTGTGAACCATGGGATAGCGAAGGCTATGATATAATAAATAGATAGATAGTTGGGTCTTGTAAGAGGTAAGTTAATAGATGGATGCTACGTCTAAACTATTAGATCTCGTTTTGGTTTGTTTTGGGTAAGGACTCCTGCTCGCTGTTTGTGCAGATATCCTCGGTCCTGTTGTGTGTGGACCCTACTAGGCTGTGTGCGCATGTAGGTTTTGGTTGTAAGTGGATCTGAATGTTAATGAATGCAAAGTATCGTTAAAGTATCTATGTGCTATCTGAATTGGTTATGTTTACAACTGAAGCATATCTGTGATGATTATTTAAGTTATGAATGTAACTGTGTTTTGGCATAAGTATATCTATGATTTGTCATTGGCTGCCATTATAGTGATCTATGATGGTATTTGATAATGCGCACATGGATGCGAATGTATCGATTAGATCTGATAGCTTTTAGATGGTTATATGTTGATTGCACCATTAAAAGAGCTGCGAATAGACTCGTTCTGTGTGGAACTAGTAAGTAATGATACAGATCTACCTCACATTACCTACTCTCTCTCAGGGTGCGAAAACCTGGTTCCAACACCCTCCCATACTACTTCGGGTGAGACTTTGGCCTGCAAAAGTAGGTCATTTCCAAAAGGGCCAGTAGTATAGGGGTTTGTTGGCAAACCTTAACCTCCAAACCTGGGTCAGGACCCCTCAAGCCAATAATGACAGTCTCCAGATATGCGCAACTTCCGTATATGCACAACTTTTTTATATGCGCATCTCTTTCGGTTATGCGCAACTTCCGTAAATGCGCATCTATTCTCCATATGCACATCTAATGTATATGCACATATATTATATATGTGCAACTTCCAAACATGCAAATATACGGAATAAGTACATGTACGGAATATATACACATAAATTTCATGTATGTGCAACTTCAGTATATGCACATATACGGAAAATGTACATATACAGAAGGAATGTAAAAATTTCACAATATGCATATACGACAACCTTCATATATGAATAACTTCCATATATGCGCACATTGTTTGTATATGTACAACTTTTGTATATGCGTAACTTCTGTATATGCGCATATTTTCCATATATGTGTAACTTCTGTATATGTGCATCTTTTGTATATGGGCAACTTCTGTATTTGCACATATCTTTCGTATATGTGTAAATTCCTTATATGTGCTTCCGTATATGCATGTATTCTGTATGTGTGCATCTACTGTATATGCAAAACTTCCATATATGAACATATAGGGAAGATATGTGCATATACAAAAGATATGCACATATATGTCAGTCTCGAGATATGCACAACTTCCGTATATGCACATCTCTTCTGTATATACACATCTACTATATATGTGTATCTATTATATATGCGCAACTTCCAAATATGCACATATATGGAAGTTACGCATATACGAAAGATGTGCACATATTTTGTATCGCATATCTTCCGTATATGTGAAACTTCCATATATGCGCATATCTTTTGTATATGCACACATTCATATATGTCAATGTACAAAAATTGTGCATATATAGAATATATGCACATATACGAAATTTTTTGATATACATAAGCTACATATATAAGGAGGTTTAAGTTATGCATAACTTTTGTATATGCGTAGCTTCCGTATATGCACATATATGAAACTCGTGCATGTACAATAGATGCAGATATATAAACGTTATGCATATATGGAATATATGCATATACATAATTTATGGACAACTTCAGCCACTGTATATATGCGACCTCCATATATGCATAATTTTTGTATGTGCAATTTCTGTATATGTGCAACTTCTGTATATGTGCATATCCATTTGCACATATATGGAAGATATGTAAATATGTAGAAGATGCGCATATATGGAATTTGCGCCTATATAGAGACTAATTTTTTCAAAATTTTTGTATATTTGCATGTCTTCCATATATGTGCAACTTCCGTATATGTGCATATTTTTTATATGCGCATACATTTCGTATATGTTTAACTTCCTTATATGTGCATATCTTCCGTATATGCATGTATTCTGTATATGTGAAACTACTGTATATACACAACTTCCATATATGCACATATACAGAAGATGTGCGCATATACAAAAGATATGCACATATATGTCAGTATCCAAATATGCACAACTTTCGTGTATCCGCAACTTACGTATATGTGAATATATTTCGTATGTGTGCAAATTTTGTATATGCACATCTCTTCCATATATGCATATCTAATGTATATGTGCATCTATTATATATATGCAACTTCCAAATATGCACATATACAAATTAAGTGCATATCTGGAAAATATGTGCATATAAAAAAGTTATGCATATACGAAAGATGTGCATATATTTTGTATCACATATCTTCCGTATATGTGTGACTTCCATATATGTGCATATATTTTGTATATGCAAAACTTTCATATATGTGCGTTTATAGAAGTTGTGCATATATAAAAGATATTCACATATACGGAAGTTGCAGATATACAGACGCAACATATATACGAAGGTTGAAGGTTGAAGTTGCGAATATATGAAGGTTGAAGGTTAAATTTGTGGATATAAGGAGGATACATATATACGAAGGAACCCATTAAGCCACTCGCTTAATTCATTCGCATCACTCATCTCAAACTCATCATTGAGCTCCTTCGAATAGAGTCACTCAAGGACCACCATATCCCCTCCAATTAGCGAATTTATTAGTTGGAATTATTATCTCTTATGCATAGGGAAGTAAAGGAGATGCCCCAAAATAAATTTCTAGTGTTGAATGGCTTCATAGAGAAATTTTTCAAGCATACCAGCAAATTATTAGAGAGGATGCATTGACATCAATGGAGGACTCAAGGTAGTATCATTCTATTCTAAGAGTGTTTTATGCAACCTTCATCACCTTGGTCCCCAAAAGAGAGAGAGTGGAGGAACCAAGTGATTTATGTAATGTTATATACGAGGTGATCACCAAGATTATTGCAAATAGACTCAAATTGTTTCTTCCCCAGATCATATCGTAGAACAAACGGGGTTTACGAAAGGAAGAAAGATACTAGATGTATTAATGGTTTCCCATGAGGAAATATACTCTCTAAAGTTCATAAAGAAACCAGGGATCATGATAAAATTATATTTATTGAAGGCCTACTAAAAGTTGAATTGAGAATTCTTATATAGTATTTTAAGAGAATTTGGGTTGGTAGGAGACTAGATCGATTGGATTTATAATATTATCAAATCTGCATCCTTTTCAATTATGGTTAATTTGTCCCCGATATTTCTTTTCAAATCCGCCCAAAGTATTCACCAAGGAGAACCCTTATCCCCCTTTTTATTTATCATTGTGGTGGATGGATTAGAGCATATGCTTAAAGAAATAATGACTAAGAATAAATTGAAAGGCCTTAGACTATATGGGGATGGTCTGCCCCTCACTCATTAAAAATTCATTGATGAAACCATGGACCTTAGCACTACATTGACATAATAATCTCAGGTCTTTAACCAAATTCTCGATCAATTCTCATTGGCTTTAGGTACAGTATCAACAAAGCTAAGTCTCAAGTTTTCTTTTTTAATACTCCTAGAATTGTCCAAAGACATGTACCCTAAATTTTGGGTATCCAAATAAGTAAACTCCCATATAAGTATTTGGGTGCCCCTCTGGAAGAGAACTCACTTAAATGGAGTTTATAGGAGGACCTCCTTACCAAATTCCATAAAAAATTATCAATTTGGACATTTAGATCACTAAACATTGTAATTCATTTGGTATTACCTAAGTTTTCTATTCGATCTCTTCCTATTTATCTATGCTCAACAATGATGGCATCTACCTCTATTCTTTAGGAATTATGCCATATTCAGAGATATTTTCTATGGGGAGGCTCTTGTCTGGAGAATAAATGACCACTTTTATCCTAAGATACCATGTGCATGCCCAAGCTTAGGGGAGGATTGGACCTTTGGGATCAAAAAATTATGACAATTGTCCTAGGTGCAAATATTTGGTAGAGATGCATCCAAGGGGTATTAGACATTTGGAAACAAATTTGGAAGTATAAGTATGCACCTTAGTTGCCTCAACAAAGTTTTATCATAATGAACACTTCAATCTGGGGTTCATCCATCTAGACCTTGGCAAAGAAGGGGATTGATCTTGTTCAAAATCAGTGCAAATCAGAAGTTGAAAATGGATGCATAGTATTATTCTAGGCAGACTCTTGGCAACAACTACCCAGGTTAAAACACAAGAAGAGTTGGAACAATTAATACAACGCATGGAAGTCAATGATAGAGTTACTTTAGCGGATTACTAGTTCGAGGAAAAAAATGAACAAAAATGACATAGATGGATTTCCCCATATCACTGGCACCCCCATCCATAGGGGGATGCCTGGGGAAAATTTTAGAAAAACCCGTAGGATTGTAAAATACCTCTTTCTAACCAAGAGGATAAATTATGCTAGGGTTATAGACCTAAAGGTACTTTCTATGTTGAGGAAGCTTATCACCTAGAAGTAAGACACAAAGATATACCAAAAGAAGAATTATGGAAAAAAAATTGGAAGCAAAATCCTTGGCCTAAGGTATCAATATTATTTTTCTTGTTGTTACAATATAAGCATTAACATGGGAGGATATTCCTTGGCCCTAGGGTTTGAAATGGTGTTAGAAATTATGTTGTGGGTATTCAAAGCTCTAATTTTCCTAATAAGAAAGCAAAAACTAAGGATTCTCTTCCTCCATTTTATCAAAGCCTATCAACAAAATTAATGAAAACTTGAAATCCTTCCCCCAACCTCTTCTCACCTTATATGAAGTTTTAGTGTTGACTTGAAAGTGTCAAGAACTTTAATCTTGCCTTGAATTCTGAAAGGTTGTGTTATTATTTTTGATTCCAAGTCTTGATATATTTGGGTCCTCTCTGTTGATAATGTATTATATCCTTTGCATGGTTATCTCCACATTTTATATAAGGAAAATCCTATTATTTCATCGCAATAATATTGTTAGTGCTAATGAATATTGGGATGCCTTTCATGGATTGATAAAACTCTTAGATTTTGATATCTTGATTTTTTCTTTATAATTTATTTTCTTTATCATTGAAGAAAGATGTTAGGAAATGGTTTATTCAATATCTTGATAATAGTATTAATCTTGTTGATGCTTGTAGAGATGCTTTATTTGGTAGATGGTTGGAAAAAATAGATAATATATTTCTTTTAAATACTTTAACTAATATGAGGAGAAATGGAAATGAAACTATGGATGAATAGAAAGGCTATTAATCTACATGTTCATTTAGTACATCTACTAGGGGTAAGGAAATTTGTGAGATATTGTACCCTTTATATGCATAATTCAAAGATCTCCTTTGGAGCTAAATATTTACGATGAGTGAATGAATAGTAACTTCTAGATCCCACTTATTTCATATCTATGTTAGAAAGCCAAGAAAACACACACTAAAAGAATATGTTCCACTCCTTATTTTAATCCACATAATTCATTATCACTAAATGGATAAGTCATTGTTATAGTTCACACAATTTATGTGCCATTCTAGATTAATTATCAAAGACAATAAACAAGATTTAGTTGTCAAACTCTAAATTAAAAAATAATAAAAAGTGTTGAATTCAAATGAAAAAACCAAAGAAAACTAAACTAATATAACTAATCAAGTTTGTACCTATGAAGTGGGCTTGACCTTTGTGGAAACAAGAGCTATCTAAGAATTCACAATTGTTAGAACTTTAACAACGCAAATAGTTTACTTCTCCTATGGTACTATGTTCTCTCCTCATTATGATTCTCAATATCTATGTGTATGGCTATTCGTAATCTCTATTTATAACATAATTTAAAAATATATATATTTTAATGAATTTAATTGAGAATTAGAGATTCCCAAGCCATCATAACAATATTTAAATACAAATTCCTAAGTCAACAAGATAAGGCTAACTATATAAATTGAAAAATACATTTGGATGTCAATCATTAAGTGCATTGGTATATTCCCAATAATAGTTAAATACTTACACCATAGTTACCAAGTCATAATTTGAATTCTAGTTCGAGTTGGAATTGATACCAAAAAAATTAGATTGATTAAAATTCAATATGAAAAAATTGGGGAATACACATCTTACAAATACTTAAATATATTATTTTTCTAAGATTTTGAAATATACAATATAACCATATACTAAACAAAATACATAGTTTTTCCCTAGAATAACATATTGTGAGAATTTATGTATCCATTCATATACACAATTAAACCAATTATATGATGTGTAATATAAACTGAACTTTCATTCAAATTATATATTAAAGTGAACCATATATATTCCACATTACATACAACATTTATGTTTGAAATGAAATCATATACAATTTTTTTTTTAAAATATACATATATAAACCACATTTATATTTGAAATAGAATCATATACAAACATTTTTCTAAATATACATGTGTATCCTCAATTAATAGTTACTCATAATTTTTTTTTTTTCTTTTTCTGAACAAGACTAATTATATTAAGAGAGGACATATAGTACAAATAGAGCTTGCATGCAAGTGATGCTGAGAAGCAGGGGAGCCAAAGGTGAAAGGCTAACAACCCCACTTCTGAATAATAGTCTAGGAATGAACAAAAGATAACAAGGAGAGCAGAAAAACGAGCGCTGGACAAAGGTATCTACCCAGTGTGGGTGGATATTGCCAAGCAGAATTTTTTCCCTTTTTTCTTGCTTACTTTGACCGAGCCATTGGAACTTGGCTGGGCCGTGACCAGTTGTAATAGTTACTCATAAAATTGAATGTCAATGTCAATATCTATTTTTTTTATTCTTTATAATACAAAACTTTAAATAATATACTTTCAATATTTAATCTACTTTAGATATTTCTATTTATTTGAATTTGATAAATACATGCCTACATATATTTATATCCTCTGTTTTACAATCCTATTTTCAGAGAGCCTATTCTATCTTAAACCATAAATTTTTACACCATAAGTTTTTACAAATTTCATTAAAAAAAATTTCTTTGGTAAGAGAATTTATCCTATTGTGTAGGTAAGGTACAGGTAAACCATGAGGATAACTGAAGAATTTATTGTTAAGATTAATGGAAGATGGAAGGTATTTTTGATCATTATGATTTCTAACCCTCCTTAATTTTTGGCTTCTCTATCAGTGATTAAGAGATCTAAATCCAAAAAAATAATTATAAAATGAATAAAGGCTAATTATAATTGAATTTATTCAACATGTAATATAGGGTCAAGTTACTAGATTACATTGAAAAAGGTTTGATTTCTAACTATAATAGTTGGGACTCATAGATGAAGGAAATGGCCTTTGCATATAACAATGAAAGCAGAGATATGAAAATCTACAATAATTGGGAAAATATTTTATAATCTCATAGATGGATTAATAGATGGATTTATGTAATATTAAAAATAAATTATATACTACACACTATAAATACCAATATTTATTTGAAAACAAAAATGACTACCTACTTGCTTTCCTGGTAAACTGAAAGTTGTATGCAGTTTTAACAGGGAACAATGCCCAATTTCATAGATGCCAAGGGGTGTATGAAGAGCAGGGACACATGGAAAATTTATGTGTTTTCCTTCTAAACTGAATATGAAGAAGTGAATTTCCAATTGGCATATTAATTCACCAACTCAGTAGATGATGTAGATAATGAAGGGTAGATAATACATACATGTAAAATTTTATATAATGAAGGGTAGATAATAGAGAACATATTTTAGGCTTTGTATTTAGTGTTTTCTATTATTGAAATGAGCATATTTCTGCACCTTACTTTAACTGGAAAAAATCAAATAGATGGTGATGAAGTTCCAAACCTTCCATATCAGTATGGTAATATCATACTGATTACCATTGAAAGAATAAATAGGTGTAATGACAGCACCAATGGCTATTCTTTCATTGGTTTTGTATACCGATAGGCTACACATATCTACGTTTCACTTTTTTTCCCATGAGGGAGAGGGTGTTACTCTTTCCCCTTATTAAGATTACAGATTCCAGGAAAGCGTCGCGCTTTTAGTTTAGTTTAGTTCGGTGATCATTAGATAGGAGAAAACATGGCTTGAACCAATATTGTATATGAGAGTTTCCCCAATGTACACTGCTGCTAGTGATAATGAAAGGTTAATAATATTTACAAGGTTACACCCGCTCAGTTGATTTTTTAAGATAAATAATATCCTTTCGTTGAAACCTGAACATAACATATTGTAGCATCTCGTCTTAATTTAGATTAGAAACAATAGAGAAACGATATTGTTACAGCATGTAAATTTACTACTAGGCTTGATTTACATTAGATACAGTAGAGAATGGGCATGTGTGATTCCAAACTTGTATAAATAAACATAAAATGGTTAGGATTCCGAAGTTAAAAAAACCCACATATTTTCTCAATGTTTGTCTTCGGTGATGTTTTTTCTTTAAAGTTGAAACAAATAACCAAAAAACTTGTTTACCAGTGAGCACATACCGTCTTCATAAGATATTTTTACTCAATAGAAAAATCAATTTCTCAGTATGATGCTTATAAAAATTCTTATATTTTTACTCAATAGAGAAACACACGATATCATGTTGCTTCTAATTCGGAAAAAAAAATAAATTTATTTGTGCAGCACAGTTACAGACTATGTCATACGGTTCGAGTTTGAATTTAGGTTCGGCAACGATTAAGTTCGATTCGGGTTCGAATTTTCTGATGAGGTTCGTAATGAGGTTCGACATTAGGTTCGACTATACATATTTTTCAATAAATATAAAAATATATGGCATAAATTAATTAAAAATCAAAATCAATTAATAAATTATAAAACTATGAATAAAAATTTTGATTAATAAACACACATGAATAACTTAATCATAGCATGCTCTAATTATATCAATGACATTAGTTAAAACTTAAATGTAAACATACATGATACACCATAGTAGTTTGGATATACAAAAATGAATCACATAATTTTCATAATCAAAACATAATTAGAATCACATAATCAAAACATAATTAGAATTTAAGCATACGAATTACCATTTACAATAAAGCTATATTTCAAAACCATGGAGAACATCTTCAAATTTCAAAATTTTAAAAATGAGTTTATAATGTCAAAGTAGCTATAATCCATAAAATTCTTCTACAAAATTCAAAAACATAGATTATCTATCATTTGGCCTACTTGCAAGTTTCAAGTTGCAACATCATAAAGCTCTAAATCTCTAAATCATCATAAGCAAATGGCCTAGTAAAGCCACTAGAAGAGTGATCATCAAAGTCATCATTTGACTCATCTAGTGAGTCATCATCCATGAAAATATCATCTTCTTCTGGTATGGACTCAACAAACGACTGAGAGGAACTAGATGCATCTTTGGCCACACTGCTCAAGGCCAACTTCAAATTGTTGTGAACATAAACAAGGTCTTCCAACCTTGTAGACAGTAATTTGTTTCTTTTCTTGGACTGAATATGGTTAAAGTTGCTCCAGTTCCTTTCACAAGCAGAAGCACTTGATCCCTGGCTTAAAACACGAACTGCAAAACATTGCAATTCAGGAGTCTCTGATCCATAAAACTGCCACCATCTCCCTAGCGAAACATTAGGCCTATCCTGTACAACACTAGTCCTTGCAAACATTCCCTCCTCCAACCTATATGCTCGAAGCTGCTCTCTAATTCTCCTGGATTCTTCTAAATTTGGAACCAACCATTCAATTGCTTCATAAAGGCCATTCATGACCTCTGCATCATTTTTTCTTTCTATCCCAAAGAGTCTAGGATCCAAATAACAAGCAGTTGCATGCAAAGGGCTATGCAACATCTTCCATCTTTCATCAATCACCTCCCATATTTCAATGTATTCATTTTCCTCATAAAAGATTTTGCAATGGATTCCTTAGCACGATCCATGCCTTCATAAACAAATCCCATGGAAGGGGTATCGCTATTAACTATGCGGAGCATATCAAAAATTGGTTCACATACTTTTAAGACCTTTAGAGCATTGTCCCAAAAAGAATTTCCTAAAATCACCTGTTCCAACTCCTTTCCTTTAGCTTCCTTTGAAAGGGAAAAGTTTTCCCAGTCATTGTGGCAAAAAATACCTCTTATACTTGATTTTTCTTCAACTTGTCTTTTGACCGTGATATAATATGTAGCAAATCTGGTTTCACAAGGCCTTAGCAGCTCTCTAGATGCTTTACTCCTGTACAAACTCAAAGTGAGTTGATGGTTGAATATGAAGTGCGCAATTTGTTTCCCCTTCCGAACTGTTTCATTAATCCATGGAAATTTGGCCAAGTCATGCAACAATAAGTCAAGGCAATGAGCAGCACAAGGTGTCCAATATATTTTTCTATATTTTTCCATGATCAACTTTCCAGCTCCAACACAATTTGAAGCACTATCAGTGACAACTTGGACCACGTTTTCTTCTCCAACTTCAAGAATAGCTTCCTCTAAAATCTTGAAAATGTATTCAGAGGTATTTTTATTCCTTGATGCATCAACTACCTTCAAAAAAAGTACTCCTCTAGGGCAATGAAGCAACACATTAATTAGAGGTCTATGATTCATATCTGACCAACCATCTGATAAAATTGTGCACCCTGTTTCCCTCCAAGAGTCTTTGATCTTTTGCAATCTACTTGTCACCCTTTCTTTTGACCTCTTCAAAAGAGTGGTCCTTATTGTCTCAGAACTGGGAGGGACATAACATTTACCAAAATTTGCAATCATCTTACATGCATTGAGGAAATAAGGACTTCTTGCCACATTAAATGGAATGGAAGATTCAAAGAACATATCAGCTACTACATCATCAACATCTTGCTTCTGCTTGGGCTTCCAAAGAGAATTTAATGTTGCTGTCCCACCAGATTTACTTCTCTTTGGCTGAGATGAACTTCCAATGCCAACCATGCTCGAGGAGAGTGAGGAGAATGAGCCATAATTCATTTCAATTTCTGTTTGAATACGCTGCCTTTTCTTTTCTTTCACCTGCTTGGCATTCTTCAGTTTATCATAATCTTTTTGAAGTATCTCCTTGAGCTCTGCAGACACATTCTTGCAACCATCAACACCACCTCCTTTACCATTAGAGATAGACAGCAAATGGTCCATCACTCTAGTTAAAGACCCAACAAACTCATCATTGCATAGTTTGCATTTAAGATGTCTCCCACTAGACCCATCCAATTTCTCCACATATTTCCATGCTTTTGCTATTGATTTTGGAGGTGCCATTGCAAGTATTTTTGCAATTTGTTTGCACACTATAATTAAAATTTAAAGAAATGAAAAAATTATAAAATAAAATACAAATAAGCCACAATTTTAAACTAACTAAATTTTGAAAGCATTAGTGGAAAACTTAATTAAATAGATGATAAGAATTATAAAATAAAATACAAATAAGCCACATTTTTTAAATTTAAACTAACTGAACTGGTAAAGAGATGGGCAAAAATTCAAAGGGATTTCCATGGATCATCATATCCGTATGTTATTATTTCAATTTTCAGAGGTAAGCATATCGTCTATTTACATTTATGATTTAAAAAATGTTATTGTTTTTATTATTTATGATTATTTTTTAAAAGTAAATCGGAGATTTAAAATGGACTGTAAAATATAATTATTAAAATAGGAAAACAATAAATTAACACAAACATTAAATACAATTTCTTTTACGTGTTTTATTATTTATAAATAAATCATAAATACATGTTTTCAAATTTCATATATTTCCAATTTTTTTTTTTTTAAATATATTAAAATATGTAAAATAAATAAGACCTCCTAGCCAGGGTGATAATTAAGTAAGTATGAGTTATGTTTGAGTTATCTTATATGAGTTATTACTTTGACCCCTGAACTTCTACTCAAAATCAAAATCCTAAAACCCTGTGGAATCATATAAGATTTAACAAAGCTGTTTGCATAAATTGAATATCACTATCCAAATTACAATCCAAAGTAATAACAAATGTCCACACACAATAACATCAACAATAATTACAGTGTTCACCTTCAATGTACCCAATGCATCATCTAGAGTCAACACTCTGTTTTTCTGCCATACAGTGACCTACAACTTTGATCTCTAAGTTAGGCACAAGACTCACACCGTGATTGGTAACTTCCATTATTCTGCCCTGTATTATTAATTGTTTAGTGATGTGTATCTATCATGGTCAGTGGAGGAGCAATACGATTGCCTTAACCAACAATCAAGTTATTAAAGCTCTTATGCTTTGTGAAGGTTAAAGAAGAATTAAAAGAAGTACATTAAGTGGTAATGTGATATTTTTTAACTTTGGGTGACTGTTGTCCTAATGCTCTCTCATTAAATAACTCGAACAAAATTTATTTAATGGCAAAAAATTTAACTTCTAAACATCGCATCAATCACATAATAGCAGTGGAAGAAACATGATACAACACAACGATTTCTCCTTCAACTCAGCTTCTCATTCCTTCAATCAAAGCTTAAAAGGTGACCACTGCAGCCGATTTGAACCGACACCTTTACAGTCAATAAAATCAGCTCAAATAGAAGTGCACACTAAACAGCCTGCGCAAAAGAGGTTAAGGCTACAACAGTACAACCTGCTCTATTTCTGCCTTTCTTGGACAACAAATTGTTCTTTCTGTCCTCCCAACACTAAAGCACACTCCATTAATCCACAAATGACTGTATACAGCCAGATCTAAAGGTGTATGGCCAGTGCATAAAGAAACGATGACTACAGCAATGGATTAATATTTGTAATGCGGACTACAGGAACAATATTTGTAATGCGGGAGATTAATATTTGTAATATTTGTAATGCGGGCTACAGGAACAAGCGTCCATGATGACATCAATCAACACCACTTACTATAAATGACATCCAAGACTTCTACAGCAAAACTCTCTGTGGTAACACTTTTCTGAGGCACTGTAAATGAGGACCTGAGGGACATTTATCTTTATAGAGAACATACCTATGACATTTTGACTTATTAGGAGGAAGAGACCGAAACAGTTAGAGGCCAAGACTTTGCAAAATCTGTGGTGAACTGTAACAAGATATATGAAGGTTTATAAAGCTTATATCTGTAACACAAGCAACTATGCCATCGAAACTTATATTTGAAAGGAGGATGAAATACACCATGAAGCCGACCTGTCCGATATTGGAATATGTAAGTTATAATTTAGAGAGACTGAAGGTTACAGAGAAGACTAACCTGTCGCTCGACCGTCCGGCGTCGATTGCAATTTGCAATTTGTTGAACACCACGGCACTGGGTAGCGGCAGCCTACAACAACACCACGACACTGAAGTCTGAATAGCAACCGCGGGCGTAGGTTGTAGCCTATAGCAACAGGTTGACGGTGGGCCGGCGGCAATGACACTCCTCGGACCTCGACTCCACAAAACTGCAACACTCCTCGACTCCACAACCAAACAAACAAAGTTCAAACCACAACAGCACTTGCTCAAAGTTCAAACACGATCGGATAAATCATAAAGCACGAATTTTCTTTGCAAGATAAATCACGCAGTAAATCTTAAATAATGAATCCAACATCATCCGGTGTGGCGGGAAAGGAAAATCGTGGTGGGAAGAGAAACTCGCCCACTATTTTTTTTAAACCACTCAGACCAAATCCACCGGAACCAAAACCCTAAATTCATTAAAAATCGAACCTAAATGAATTTTTTCCATTAAATTTGCCTTCAGGTTCGGGTTCAGTTTTCAGGTTCGAATTTCATATTTGCCTTCAGGTTCGGCTTTCAAGTTCGCCGAACCTAAACGAATTTGAAAATTTTTTTGAGGTTCGCCGAATTTCGAACCTCAAGGTTCAAATTCGCCGAGCCCTGTGACATAGGTTACAGATGTACCTACCATTATATCAAAAGTTTGAAGTCTCAATCGAAATATAAAAATAAAAAATCTCTGAGAGAAGAGAAAACAAACTTCAAATGGAAACATTGTAAACATGATTCATCTATTAATTTTATGAATATTCCCAGAAATGAGGCCTAAAAAAATTTAACAAGGTTTTCATCCCCTACCTGTGGATGTACAAATACCTGCTCTCGACTTGAAATGTGGGGAAATTTATTGGCAGGTTGAAATGAGTTCGAATAGAGTTGTTTGCAAGCTAGTGTGGGAAATGGAGCAGGTATTCTAATTAATGGACCGTCCAACAATTCACGGGAAATAGATTAGGTATTCTAATTAATGTACCGTCCAACGATGCACTGTTATTACATTCCTTTATTGCTGCCATCCCCATCCTCTTATGTGTCACGTCCAAACGTAAATGCAACTTCTTGCTTCCCCGAAAAAATGTCGTGGTAGCCAGAGTGAATGGGGCACCATCCATCCCATGGATACCATAGCCAGCGACTAGCCTAATGGTTGGCTTAGGGGCTGGTTGTTAATATTTTCCTGAAAAAATGTTGGAATATTTTAAAATTCCAGAACAACCAATGGAGAATACAACTCCCTTCTTTTAACACAGAGAAATTAAAAAAAAATCACTCACAGGAGACAAAGTTTTCACTTTAAAACTATTTCATTAACTTTCAAAAAACAAACTGATACAAATCTGGATTGCTTCAGAAACGCAGTGCTCAGAACAAACTTCACTGTCCCAACAAAACGCACTATGTCCCTCATAAACAATACTACTATGTATTGTGTATTTCGCACTGCTGTGCTTTTCATTCACTGTCTGTTTTTAAAAACAAAACAAAATTACATTCTACAAGCTCTCGGGCCTTTTACAACATATATATGTCGCACATATAAAATTAAAAACTTTACAAACTATGTAAAGGAAACTTAAAACAAGATCTAATATTAAAAGACTGTTGGGGCCCACTTCGCAAATGTTAAACATTACACTGTAAAAACATTTAAAAGCAATACATTAAACCTTTGACATAAGAATTTATATCGCGCGATGAACCCGGACTTCAAAGGACTTTGAACTAAATCACAATGAATCATTTCACGTACCAAAACTCTCCCTGCTGACGTATGCATTTGTACATGTGATGAAACTTTAAATCGCGTTTATAAACCATTTCGGGTCCGCCCAGGGCTTGCTGACGCAAGCGCTATTTGTAACGCGAAAAACCAATATTAAATCCGCCCTATAAATGAATCAGGTTCAGACTTTACACATAACACATGGCCATCCAAAAATTTCGATGGTTGATTGAAATAGACGCGATGAGTAATTAATCTCCGCTGCATAATAGTGGATCAGGTCCACCACATTAAACATTTCACTTGGCCCACAAAAGTTCCGATCGCCGATGGCTTAAACGGACGCGATCAAACAAATTTAAATCCAGCCTATGTAATGAATCAGGTCCGGCTTTCACATATGGTAATCGGGCCATATAGTAAAGTGCTCCCGATTGAAAACTTGCGACTGTTCAATAGACTGCTGCGTCGTCTGTGGGACCACCCGCGAATTTCGGCTCAAAGCGGAGGGTGATTATAAAGGGCTGTTGTATAATGTATATAACACATCTGATTGCATTGAACGCATCGGACCTCCAACATCAACAAGACACTTTGACTATGTGGGGACCACGGGGTTTAAAACTAAAATGCCTACATACACAAAAATATCTTCACTGTGTTTTTAAAACAAAAATACTCTGTTTTTCCAAATACAGAGTCTATCCCCGAACAAAATAAAAGACTGCCTTTCAAATAAAAGACTGCACCGATTAAACAAAATTGAAACTGACTGATCACTGCATTTTTAGAAAGTGGTTGGAGGAGAAAAAAATGAAGATAAAAAATGGAAAGCGGCTCTGCACAGCCGTTGTTGAACGTAATATTTCAACACTCCCCCTTACTTTCAACTGTTGGGTTATCAAAAATACCCAGACATTTTCTCAAAAATTCGAAACTCTTCTGCCCCAATGGATTGGTCAGAATGTCTACAA
The DNA here is from genome assembly GCA_034641835.2 of Pinus albicaulis. NCBI lineage: Eukaryota > Viridiplantae > Streptophyta > Pinopsida > Pinales > Pinaceae > Pinus > Pinus albicaulis. Next base: position 1,119,444,127 of record CM076581.1, on the reverse strand, counting down.
ACTGATCCTGAGTTCTGCAGTGTTCCAAAACAATTTCTCCATTGCTTACCAATTCTCTGATGTAATGAAATTTTGTGTCTATGTGTTTCGTTTTCTTGTGAAACACAGAATTATTAGATAATGCAATAGCTGAGCTATTGTCACAAAAAATCACAGTTCCTTTTGCTTGCTCTTGACACAAACTTCTTAGCATCCTCCTCATCCAAATTGCTTAACGCTGCTGCTATAGCTGCCACATATTCTGCCTCTACTGTAGACAACGCTACAATGGGATGTTTTTTAGAAGCCCATGAAATGGCTCTTGAACCCATGTGAAAAACATAACTGGAAGTGCTCTTCCGATCATCTATACTTCCAGCCCAATCACTGTCAGTGTATCCAACTAAATCTGAACATTCTGAAGCAGTATATAAAATACCAAACCTTTTAGCACCTTTAACATACCTCAGAATCCTTTTCGTTGCCTGCCAATGTGCATCCTTTAGCTTCTCCATGAATCTGGAAATCATACTAATAGCATGCATTATATCGGGCCTAGTTGCAGTCAAATACATGAGGCTGCCAACTATGCTCTTGTATAAACTAGGATCGAAATCCTTGTTGTTGTCCTCTCTGCTGAGTTTTAATCCCATCACTGTGGGAGTGATCGCTGCTTTGGTCTCTTGCATATTAAATCTTTCAAGCACTTCATTAACATATTTTGCCTGTAAGATAAAAATCCCATTTTCATCTTGTTCTACTTCTATTCGTAAGAAGTATCTCAACAAACCCATGTCAATCATTTCAAATTCTTCTTTCATAACTATTTTTAATATTTTCAATAAGGTAATCATCATTACCTATAAAAATAACATCATCAACATATAAAACTACAATCAACATTTTACCATCTTTTTCTTTGATGTAGAGGGTGGGTTCTCCCTCACACTTTTCAAATCCATTTTCCAATAGATAGGAGTCTATTCTACTGTACCACGCTCTTGGCATTTGCTTTAGCCCATAAAGACCTTTCTTTAAGTTGCACACTTTGTGCTCTTGGCCTTTCTTTTCATAGCCGAGAGGTTGTTCAATGTAAACCTCTTCCATTAACACTCCATTTAGGAATGCTGACTTCACATCCATTTGGTAAACTTTCCACTTGTTTTGTGCTGCTATGGACATCACTACTCTCACGGTTTCCATTCTAGAAACTGATGCGAAAGTTTCATCATAGTCTATCCCATGCTTCTGCTTATACCCTTTTACCACAAGTCTTTCCTTGTGTCTCTCTATTTTTCCTTCAACATTACTCTTGGTCTTATAGACCCATTTAACTCCAATGACATCTTTACCTTTTGGGAGTTCAACCAAATCCCAAGTCTTGTTTCTTTCTATGGCATTAATCTCCTCATCCATAGCTTCTATCCATTTCCTATCCTTAATAGCTTCTTCGAAATGAATAGGGTCATCAACATGACAATATAAAGAAAACAAAGAATTAATACCTTCATTTGCTACCTCTTGTTCATAAATGTCATTCAAATTTCTGAACTTCTTACCTCTTTCATTAGGTGTACAAATGCTTGAAGAAGCACTTGAATTTCCTCCTTGTGGTGTGCTTGGAGAAGCACTTTCATTTCTCCTCACAGGTGTGCTTTGCTGCCCTTGTGTTGGTGCTGCTGTTTGGGGATGTATTTCAGCCAACTCATCATCATTTTCATCATGAGATAAACAGTGTTTAACATTCACTGTTTTCTCTATGCTTCCATCCCAAGCTTCATCTTCAATGAAATGAACATCTCTACTCACAATAAACTTCTTGGTGGATGGGTTGTACAACCTATAGGCTTTGGATTCTTCACTGTATCCAATGAAAATAAATTTCTCCCCCTTGCTGTCCAAATTCTTCCTTAACTGATCCGGAATGTGTGCATAAGCCACACATACAAAAACCTTCATGTGTGTGACACCTTGCTTTGTGCCACCCCATGCCTCTTCAGGCACTTTGTTCATAACTACTTTTTTAGGACATCTATTCAGGATGTACGCTGCACAATGTATAGCTTCAGCCCAATAATCATTAGGCAAATGCTTTGCCTTTAACATACTTCTTACCATGTCCATTTGTTGTCCGAATAAATCGTTCTTGCGGACAAGACCGATCTACCTAGTACTAAAAGTATCTAGCAACAAAAAACCAAATAGACTAATCTTTCTCTAAGCATATACGATCTACGAAAAGCTCTATAGAGGTGTTAAGGACTTACCGTTTGTCCAGTGCTTGTTTGAAGTCGTTGTTGTTCCTCACGCGCTTGAAGGAGTTTTCCTCGTAAACCTGCAATCACAAACAAGCAAAATATTACATAGCACCTGTATAGAAATCATCATAAACCATGCTTATCATAGTGATCAAGGAATCTATGAAATAAACCATTGATTGAAAGCTTATTGAGAAAAATGAGTATATTTGTATTAATTTCAAAAAGAAGAAAATCCTTACAACCTGAGCCTTGATGTTGCACAGGACTTTCCGGGGTCCGAAGCAGGAATCTCCTTTACTTTGATAAGCTCTGCACTCCTCCAACCAAGACTAATAGAGGTATGTAATCTCTCCTCACAAAAGTCTTAATCAACTAAGTCTGAATCTCAACAACACTTAACTTCAAATATTCTAAAGCTTCAACTCCCTTTGAGGCGACCCAATGCCTCTTTTTATAGTGGAAAAGAAGAGGTTTTATGTTCCAAGTATGAAGGGATAGAATCCTCCTTCAAAGGGATAAGCTCCTCACATCAAGGGGTTAGCTCCATAAGGCAAGGGATTCATGCACCTCACAAGAGCGGTTCTGCCACCGCAAAATCCATTCTAGAAGCTTCCAGAATTTACTTTAATTGAGCTTTTTGGAATTTACTTGCGCCTTTTTAATCTTATAGGGGTCCGCACCTATAACAAAGATAAAGTGCATTCAGGTATGTAGGATAGCTGAACATTGGGTGCGGGACCGCATGCAAAATAGCCAGAAAGTGCAATACCAAAGTTTAGGAGACTTTTAGGAACTTTTTCTGATTTTCAAGGCTTGACATGAGGAACTAATATGTTTAGACTTGCAAAGGGAGAAGTATGAGTTATAATGAGCTCATACACATAGCAGAATGTCAGGATGACAATTTTTAGTGTAACAAATTGCCCCCTAAAGTGCAAAGTCTGGAATAGATGATGCTGAAGTCTGTCATATATGAAGAGTGCAGTACTTTATCATTTCAAGGATCATCCTGTGGACACCCCAGTCGGAACCTGTAAAAACATTCAATGCAATATATATATATATATATATATATATATATATATATATATATATAATCATATCATCGCTGAGGTAGGCATTCCCATACTCAGATCAAAAACTAACTAAACTTGTTCTGATACAGAAATGATTTTAATATTACATCAATAGTGTAGACACAGCATGGGCGCAGCCATCTGTAATGAATAGTCTACTGTATAATAATAAAACTCCTCACAGCCTGGATGGTGGAAACTAGATCCAGGGTCTTGATTTCTGCTTCCCGAACTAGTACGATTCTATCCATGCGATTAAATGTGTTGAAGTCGAACATGGTAGAAACCACTTGATTACTAGTCAATGATGCGAACTGTTAACAAGTGTGAGAGAAACCACCAGTAATGTCAATGGTTCTCAAAGTACTTAGTACAATCCATGAAATGTGAATGAATGAGCTGAAGTCAAACATGTCACGGAATCATTCAATCGAAGGTTAATGATGCAACCTGTCGTCGAAGGCGAGAAACCTGCCATTGAGGCATGTAGATTTCAAGGTACTGACGGTTTCTAGATCAACTTCCTAGATAATGAGTTGTCGTCGATAGAAAGTGATCCATCATAGGCAAGCCCACAACACGAAATCATAGATCAAGTTTTGAAGAAATATATTGGCAAGGACTGACTCGGGGATGGTCAAAATGGAAGACAAATATTTCACAAATGAATGGTTTGTTTGACCTGTCCTCTTGAACACATAACGACACTGCAGATGGCTTGGTAGCGATTGACCCAAAGCAAATACCCAGAAACCGAATGAAGACTTTCAAATGAAGTTTGATTAACTGTTAGGCAAAGGATTTCTCAACCCAGGTGATTGAAAGTGTCGTGTTCAAGAGTGGTTAACTAGATTTTCAAAAAATCAAAATACCACAAACAAGTCATTTTTCTCTCTTTTCCCCCACCATTTCTGGCAAGTACCTCTTTATTTTTGACAAGCTTGAGGAGGATAACATTTTCTTGTTTATAAGCTCATCCTTCGGATGAGTCCAACTTAGTTTAAGATTCAAACCCTAAGAAGGAGTGGTTCGTTCTTGTTTAAAATTGAACAGGTCCTTTACTGTTAATTTTTAACGAGTCCAGTATAGGAGAAACTCGGTGTTTTTCAATTTTAGGGAGTCAGAAGAAAAAAATTAAGAAAACTCCATGGGTGTACTTTTTCGTAAATTTAGTCTCTCGAGCCCGAAAAAGGATAAAATAATGCGGGAGAGAACTCTATTGACCGTAATTAGTCAACGTATACATTTTTCGTAAATAGTCCATTTCAGTCCGTAAAAGGGGTAAACTTATACTGAAGGGACGATCATTCATTTATTTTAACGAGTTCGAATAATCAAGTGCTCGACAATATTTTCATGTTTAGAGAGTCTGAAAAGGGCTTAAAAGAGGACTCCAGGGTTTCACTTTTTCATAATTTTCAAGAGTCCGAAAAAGTGATAAAAGTATACTCAGTAGTTTCGCTTTTTCTGTAAATTTTAACGAGTTCGAAAAAGGGATAAAAATGTACTCATGGAACCGACTTTCAATTTAATTTACGAGCAGGAAAAGACGAAAAGAACTCGGCATTTTCATGTGTTTTAAGAGAATGAAAGATAGCAAAATAATCTCGAGATTTTCAAGAGTTTAACAAGTCTTGAAAATCATAACCGAAATCGACTCAAGATAAGTTTCATTTTTACAAAATATTGAAACATAGAAAAACTATGCTTCAGAGTGGTTTCATTTTTACACAAGCTTGAAATAGTGAGAAAACTGTGCTTGATGCCCCCTGAGTGTAACTGCTAGAGCGCATGCCCCCCCCAGCTTCATTTCATTCAACTAAGTACACTGTTGGTAATTAATAGCTGGATGGAATGAAGGTTCATTTACGAGATCATATGAAAGACCTGACCTAAAACTGTAAAAAAAATTATGCAAAAAATGAAATAACTAGCCTAAATATATAACCTAACATTTACGAGATCTAGTCAAAGACTCGACTCAATTAGGGGAGGATTTGTTTCATTTTTTAACGAGCTTGACACAAGAAAAGAACTATGCTCATGGCAACGTGTTTCATTTTTTAAACGAGGTTGACACAGTAACAGGAACTTTCCTCTTCTAAATGTTTCATTTTTTAATGAGGTTGACACAGTAACAGGAACTATCCTCACCTAAATGTTTCATTTTTTAACGAGGTTGACACAGGAAAAGAACTGTCCTCAAAACTGCTCTCTACAATCTACCTATATAACCTACTAATTCATTTTTTAATGAGGTTGACACAAGAAAATAACTATCCTCATACCTGATTCATTTGTTAACGAGGTTGACACAGTAAAAGGAACTATCCTCTGACCAACTGATTCATTTTTTAACAAGTTTGACACATGAAAAGAACTGTCCTCATACCTGATTCATTTTTTAACGAGGTTGACTCAGTAACAGGAACCATCCTCTAAAACTACTTATTTCTAATCTATCAATCTACTCTCTACAATCTATCTACTGATTCATTTTTTAATGATGTTGACACAGGAAAAGAACTGTCCTCATCGCCGACTGATTCATTTTTTAACGAGGTTGACACAGTTAAAGGAACTCTCCTCACCAACCACTGATTCATTTTTAACGAGGTTGACACAGTAAAAGGAACTATCCTCGGACCCACTGATTCATTTTTTAATGAGGTTGACACAGTAAAAGGAACTATCCTCAGACACTACTGATTCATTTTTTAACGAGGTTGACACAGTAAAAGGAACTTTCCTCAGACCACTGATTCTTTTTTTAACAAGGTTGACTCAGTAAAAGGAATTATCCTCGGACCCACTGATTCATTTTTTAACGAGGTTGACACAATAAAAGGAACTATCCTCAACCACTTGATCATGGCTTCCAACTGGAAGAAACACAGGTCAATGGACACACCTTGATCATGGCTTCTAAGAGGTCTTCATCATAAGGAAGAATAGTTCTCTGGAAGGAACACATGTCAAGGGACTCAAAAGGGATAAGAACATCGCGTTCAAGTAATCCCATAGAGTTTTCCATGTCAATTACTGGATCTAAGTCAAAGGAAGACGAGCAAACAGTGAGAGGCTCGCTTACATCGGTAACTAAAAACATGGGACTAGTTGCCATATAATTAACCCGTGGCGGGGTAGATACCACTTTAGAATCAGGAACATTTAGGGGTGTCATATTATTGGTAGTCGAAACAAGACTAGGGAACGAAAGCTGGTCTACAGTCACAATATTTCCATTGTGAGGGAAAGACATCACGCGAAAGAGTGTTGATACGATAGCTTTCATTGCATAAACATAGTCTCGCCCTAGGATTAAATTGAAATCCAAGGGGCCTTGAACTACCATAAGATCAATACAGACAATTTTACCTTCCAAAGTGATAGAGAACTTAGGAAGGATCCCTAAAGATTCACTAATGGTTCTGTTAAAAGCTTTCAGATTCTGTGTAATAGGCACAAGTTGAGGGGAACCCAAAGCTTTCCAAGCAGTTAAGGATAAAATACTAACAGAAGCACCTTCATCTACCTGTGTGCAGTGTATGTCCCTACCACCTAACTTCACAATGATTTGGAAAGGGATGGAGGAAGGAAGACGAGGTTCTGTCAGTCTATTCCAATCAAAGGAAAAGACCTCAGTACTTGGAGGGGGTTCTGTAGAAACAGGTGAAATGCCCCCCGGCATAGAAGAATCTGATGTAACAAGAAGAACCTGAGCGGTATGAAGTTCACTCTCTACAGGGAGAATGGGATCGACCGAATGTGAAATTGAATCGACCACTTGATCAACTAATGGATCATCAACCTGAGTGATATGAGTTTCACTCTCCAATGGAAGAGTGGGATCGACTGTACTTGAAATTAGATCAATCACTCCGTCGGTTGACGGTAGGTTGGGAGAAATTTTACGGTAACCAGTTGGAAATTCTTGCTGTGGAATAGTAAGGTTTTCCAATAATTTTGAGGCTTCATCCATGTGAGGGAAAATGTGAGTTTGATGACTCCCTTTGCATAACTTACAAGGAAACCTAACTTTACCCTTTTTCCCGGGAACCTGACTATCACTGGTTGATGGATCAACGGAAAGTTGATGAGATTTTTCTGACCATACTTCCAAGACCTTTGGAATACCGGGACAATTGATAAGGAAGTGGTCACCCTTACAAAGCTTGCAAGGGTATTTGGGTTTACGATGCATGTTGGAGGTTTCCTCAACACAACTAACACTTACAGCCATGGTTGGTTGGTTGACTTCTTTCTTATCTTGCTTCTTCTTCTTCTTCTTCTTCCCTTTCTTCTTCTTCTTCGTCACTTGGTTACTAGCGTCAAGAATTTTACCAAGTGAAGAGGAAGAAATGGAGGAATAAATATTAGGCGAAGAAGGCAAAGGGTCAACAGAAGGTTGGTGATGTTGAGATGGTGAATTCTGTTGAGGTGAAGCATCCGGTTGAGGTGGAACAATTGGAGTATTCGGGGCCAACGAAGTTGAAAATAACCATATCGGTAAACCTATTGTAAATCCAGGTAATGACAAAGTAGCTATATAAGGACCAACATTTCCAAAGCAAGGAAAAGTACTAGGATTCTCGTTAATAGGGGTTCCTTGGTTGGTAAATTCCGGAATAGTTGCCATTATATTCAACTTTAGTGAATTTTATTAACAATTTAAAACTAAAATTAACACTTCACAATTCACACCTATGGTCTCTAAAAGTAAAAACAAACAAATTAACACGCGCTATCAAATCTAGGAGTCAAACCACACACAAACAGTAGATTCCCGCACTAAAAACACTAGTTGGTGATGAAATCCAACATCGTAGAATTTTAATGCAGAATTGGTGGTTGGAACAGTTACCCCGACAACTTGCTTAATGAAACATACTCGCACAAGTTTCCTCACAAAACCATCTCGTGTGAAGAGAACCCCCCAGAGATTCCAAGTGAGTCTAGTCGACATCTGCTGCAGGTACAGTGAGATCTTTCCTTCACCGTCACCTTAGGAAATAATCTTAAGCTTATGCACACTAAGGTTACCAAAAATAACAAATACAACTGGGGGAACATTCTACGATCCGATCCCACGTGCAAGGGCAGAGTAACAAAGCTCAATCCCCTTGAAGGCTCCTCGACATGGTCAATCCAAGGTTTACCAAGTGACCCCAGGCTCCTCAACAATGGTTAATCCGAGGTTTACCATTTGTAATCCGTGCAGAATCTTCTATCTTTCCAAATGAAACAGAATTGATTGTCTCAAAGGTTCGGACATGATCTCGTGATTAACTCCTTTAAGAGAAGCGTCCCAGATTATACAAATTACAATTGGATTTATTTCCTACCGCAAGATTTGTCTACTTGTTTGTTTTAGTTATCTTGGAGAGTTAATTACTCCCTACTCCAAGATACTAGCCTAAGCTATGTTGGTGATAAGAGCCCTAGAAATGTAAAAATTACTAGATGAATTTTAATTAAGCGTTGTGTTATTTAGGTTGTTATTACTCAAAAGGGTAAATGGATATGAAACCAATGGTGTTATGACCCGAACCAAAACTGAATGCAATCGAATATGATAATGTAATCTTTTCAATTCGATGAATCCTAACTAAAGTAAGGAGAGAGTTTCCATCCACTTTCGACAATGCAAAAATTGATCACTAAGAGAAAATATAACAAATTCTCTAATGCACTAATTTTATCAAGAAAGACTAATGCAAATCAATCCCAAAACAATTTTTTATTTTTGTGTTTTTAAAACAAGTATAAAAACATCTACATTCAAATCAAAGAAAACTGATCTAAATTCATGATTGATTTTTCAGAATGTAAACTATGCAGTTGTAATCTATGCACAATTCACTTGAAAAGTATGCAAATGTAATCTATGCACATTTTCCATTCATATTCTGAAAATGAGAATTCTAATTATGCAAATGTGATCTATGCAAGATAATTCTCAAACACAAGATGATTCTAATGTGATCTAAGAACCAATCAAGTGCAAGTCAAAAAAATCAGATGAGAGTTCCAAAGATCAAAAAACACTCAAAGGCGATTAACACTCATACACAATTTAGCCCCCCCCCCCCCGAATGAGGGGGAAATTTTTTTGCAAAAACAAAAGCAAAAAGACGGAAAATTGTGAAAAGACCGAGGCAAACCTCCAAGTAATGAACAAAGGAAATCAAATTAATAATTTCTCAAAAAAGAGACTCAAAACACCCAATTAACTTAATGGAGATTGATGAGATGAAAAATTGCTGAAAGAAATTCAGAAACAAGATATTTTTGACAGAAAAATACAGATCTGGGTAGATGCTAAGAATCCTAAATCAAATCTAAACTAAACTGGAAAAAAAAAATCTAGAGTTTTTCCAAAATTTTAACAGGGTCCGCAGGCTCCCAGAAGTAACAGGTGCGGTCCCACACTGTTTACTCAAGGAAAGTGCGAAACTGCCCGCACTGTGCAAAAGAACAAAGTGCGGTCCCTAGAAAAGTTCAAGAAAAACGTAAAAGATTTCAAAATTTTCAAAAACAGAGAAAAATTAAGCTACCCAGGCAGATATCAATCAATCAAAAACCAGGAAAAACTTTTCCTCAAATCAAAATAAAAGAGAACCAAAAACAAGAAGTTTTGTCCCCAGTATGGTCGCCAATTTGTTTTCCGGATAAATCGTTCTTGCGGATAAGACCGATCTCCCTAGTACTAAAAGTATCTAGCAACAAACAGCCAAATAGACTAATCTTTCTCTAAGCATATATGATCTACGAAAAGCTCTATAGAGGTGTTAAGGACTTACCGTTTGTCAAGTGCTTGTTTGAAGTCGTTGTTGTCCTCGCGTGCTTGAAGGAGTTTTCCTCGTAAACCTGCAATCACAAACAAGCAAAATATTACATAGCACCTGTATAGAAATCATCATAAACCATGCTTATCATAGTGATCAAGGAATTTATGAAATAAACCATTGATTGAAATCTTATTGAGAAAAATTAGTATATTTGTATTAATTTCAAAAGAAGAAAATCCTTACAACCTGAGCCTTGATGTTGCACAGGACTTTCCGGGGTTCGAAGCAGGAATCTCCTTTACTTTGATGAGCTCTGAACTCCTCCAGCCAGGACTAATAGAGGTATGTAATCTCTCCTCACAAAAGTCTTAGTCAACTGAGTCTAAATCTCAACAGCACTTAACTTCAAATATTCTAAAGTTTCAACTCCCTTTGAGGCTACCCAATGCCTCTTTTTATAGTGGAAAAGAAAGAGGTTTTCTATTCCAAGTATGAAGGGATAGAATCCTCCTTCAAAGGGATAAGCTCCTCACATCAAGGGGTTAGCTCCATAAGGTAAGGGATTCATGCACCTCACAAGAGCGATTCTGCCACCGCAAGATCCATTCTAGAAGCTTCCAGAATTTACTTCAATTGAGCTTTTTGGAATTTACTTGCGCCTTTTTAATCTTACAGGGGTCCGCACCTATAACAAAGATAAAGTGCGTTCGGATACGCAGGATAGCTAAACATTGGGTGCGGGACTGCAGGCAAGATAGCCAAAAAGTGCGATACCAAAGTTTAAGAGACTTTTAGGAACTTTTTCTGATTTTCACGGCTTGACATGAGGAACTAATATGTTTAGACTTGCAAAGGGAGAAGTATGAGTTATAATGAGCTCATACACATAGCAGAATTTCAGGATGACAATTTTTTGTGTAACACCATTATGGTTCTATTCTTCCTTTCGGCAACTCCATTTTGTTGCGGAGTATATCTAGTTGTAAACTGCTTATGAATACCATTTTCTCTACAAAAACGTAGAAAATATTTAGAGATATAATCACTTCCTCTATCAATCCTTAGGACTTTGATATGCAACCCACTTTGGTTTTCAACAAGTGCTTTGAAATTGCAGAATCTTTCAAACACTTCACTTTTGTTTTTTAAAAATTAAACCCAAGTTTTTCTTGTAAAATCATCAATAAATGTTAGCATGTAATGGCTGCTAGCAAGTGATGGAGTTTGCATCGGTCCACACAAATCTGAGTGGAAAATCTCTAAGGGTGCTTTCGCCCTTATGCTTTTCCCAGAAGGAAAAATTTCTCTGTGTTGTTTCCCCAAGATACAACCTTCACAAAGGCTGTCCCGTTTCTCTATAAATGGTAAGCCTCTTACCATTCCTTTTCTATTCAACAAGTTAAGGCCTCCAAAGTTGAGATTTTCAAATCTCAAGTGCCACAACCAATTGTCATCTTTTGGTTCGCTTTGGAAAGCCTCTTGTGTCACTGCTGCTATCTCTTCTTCATTTTTCAAATATGCTCTCATTCTGAGAGGGAACATCCTGTTCCTTGTCATCTTCACTTTAGCAATACATTGTTTGTTGGGTGTTTTATCCATGATGGTACAAACATCATCCTCAAAGAAAACATTATACCCCTTTTAAACAAGTTGTCCAATACTTAAGAGGTTACACTTCATTCCTGGAACATAATAGACATCTGCTATGGATTTCTTTGCACCTTTCCTTGTTAAAACATTTACATCTCCTTTTCCCATAATAGAGACTTTGCTATCAGTTCCTAGTGTGACTTGTGACTTCACACTCTTATCTAGCATAGAAAACATTGCTATGTTTCCTGTCATATGGTTACAACAATCGGAGTCTAGAAACCATAAGTCTTCATTCTTTTCTTCAACCATATTACAAGCTAAAAATAATTTATCTTGGTTGATGTTTTCTCTAGTAAAATTTGCATTTGTTCTCTTTCCCATATCATGCTGCTTCTTTCTACATTCATTAGCACAATGTCCATATTTTTTACAATAGTGACATTGTACATTGGATTTATCATACCTTTGTCCTTGAGCATTCTGCTGACCACTTTGCTGGTTGCTGCCTTGGCCTTGATGCTAATTTGGATTGTTGCCCCTTCCTTGAGCATTTGCTGAACTGTTTCTTCCACCCCTGTTTTGGCTTCTGCCTCTTCCTCTTTTGTTTCCTCTGACTTGCCCTCTTCCTCTTCCGAAAGACATCTGGGTCTTAAAGGCATGCTCTAGAGATGAGTTTTCATTTCTACCCAATCTCTGCTCATGGGTCATCAAGGATGTATGCAGTTCATCCACTGAAAAATTTGTGAGATCCTTGGTCTCCTCTATGGTGGTGAAAATCACATCGAATCTTGAGGGTAGACTCCTCAAGAGTTTCTCCACAATCCTCTTGTCTTCAAGAGTCTCTCCATGAGACCTTATCTATGTGACCATTCCAATCACATGAGTGAAGAATAAGTCAATAATATCTGACTCTTTCATACAGAGAGTCTCAAAGTATCTCCTCAGCAACTGAAGTTTTGTTGTCTTCACTTTTTCCATGCCTTGATAGGCTATCTTGAGAGTTGTCCATGCTTCTTTGGATCTCTTGGCTACTGATATCTTAGGAAACACACTCTCATGGACTACTTGATACAAAAAGTAGAGGGCTATTGAATCCTTCTTCTTATTGCTCTTCTGCAGTTCCTTCTCTGCCTGAGTTAAATCATCAAACTCATTTTCATCTACTAGCTCTTCAAAACCATCCTCAGCAAGTTCCCATAAGTCTTGGGAAGCAAATAAAGCTCTCATAGTTATTGACCAGTAGTCATAGTTTTTCCCATTAAATTGTGGGAGTTGGGTATTTCCAATACCCATGCTAGTGCTGGCTCCAGCCATTCTGCACTCTTAACTATGATTCAAAACACTTGACTGTGTATTTAAAATAACTGACTGTTCTGCAACAGTAACACAATAAACTGTATAGAGAAATACCTTGAATTATTTTTGGTTAAATCTTCACACTGTTGGAGAAGCTGCTGCAACAAAGAACTCCTTTCCTTCAGCTTCTTTGACCTTCAAAGAGCCTGGACTAGCTCTGATACCATGTTGGAATATTTGAAAATTCCAGAACAACAAATGGAGAATAAAACTCCCCTCTTTTAACACAAAGAAATTAAAAAAATTTCACTCATAGGAGACAGAGTTTTCACTCTAAAACTATTTCATTAACTTAAAAAAAGAAAACTGATACAAATCTGGACTGCTTCAGAAACACAGTGCTCAGAACAGACTTCACTGTCTCAACAAAACACACTCTGTCCCTCACAAACTACATTGCTGTGTATTGTGTATTTCACACTGCTGTGCTTTTCATTCACTATCTGTTTTTAAAAACAAAACAAAATTACATTCTACAGGCTCTCGGGCCTTTTACAACATATATATGCCGTGCATATAAAATTAAAAACTTTACAAACTATGTAAAGGAAACTTAAAACAAAATCTAAGATTAAAAGACTGTCGGGGCCCACTTCGCAAGTGTTAAACATTACAATATAAAAATATTTAAAAGCAATACATTAAACCTTTGACATAAGACTTTGTATCACGCGATGAACCCAGATTTCAAAGGACTTTGAACTAAATCACAATGAACCATTTCACGTACCAAAACTCTCCCTACTGACGTATGCATTTGTGCGCGCGATGAAACTTTAAATCACGTTTATAAACTGTTTCGGGTCCGCCCAGGGCTTGCTGACGCATGCGCTATTTGTAATGCGAAAAAACAATATTAAATCTTCCCTATAAATGAATCGGGTCTAGACTTAACACATAACACATGACCATCCAAAAATTCCGATGGCCGATTGAAATGGACGCGATGAGTAATTAATCTCCGCTGCATAATAGTGGATCAGGTCCGCCACATTAAACATTTCAATCGGCCCACAAAATTTCTGAGCGCCGATGGTTTAAATGGATGCAATCAAACAAATTTAAATCCAGCCTATGTAATGAATCGGGTCCGACTTTCACATATGGTAATCAGGCCATATAGTAAAGTGCTCCCGGTTGAAAACTTGTGACTGTTCAATAGACTACCGTGTGGTCTGTGGGACCACTCGCGGACTTCGGCTCAAAGCGGAGGGCGATTATAAAGGGTTGTTGTATAATTTATATAACACCTCCGATTGCGTTGAACGCATCGGACCTCCAACATCAACAAGACACTTTGACTCTGTGGGGACCACAGGGTTTAAAACTAAAACGCCTGCGTATACAAAAATATCTTCACTGTGTTTTTAAAATAAAAATACTCTGTTTTTCCAAATACAAAGTCTGTCCCCGAACAAAATAAAAGATTGTCTTTCAAATAAAAGACTGCGCCGATTAAACAAAATTGAAACTGACTTATCACTACATTTTTAGAAAGCGGCTGGAGGAGAAAAAACTGGAGATAAAAAATGGAAAGCGGCTCTGCACAGCCACTGTTGAAAGTAACATTTCAACAAAAAACTAGTATGAAAATTCTCGACAAGGAAAAATATCAGTGTCGTAGCCCACATTTATGATTGTTGGTATGGCAATGCAACAACCTCTAGGATCCATTACGTTTTATTTATTTATGCAACAACGTCGCATTGCCTACGTAGTGGCATACTCATCAAGGTCAGAGAACAAGGCGAACCGACAACCCTTCAGTAATTTAAATTTGCATATATGTACAACAGACTAGTAGCTCTTCATAAGGAATTTTAAAAAAAAAATTTAATTTTTTTTTTTAAATTGTAGAAATCAAAATTAATTTTTTTTTTTTACACTTCATTTTAGCATAACACTTCTCTGGAGGCCTCTTGAATAATTGTGACATGTTCAATTTTGAACACTGCCAATATACAATACTCAATGATTTCAAATTTCTCAAATGCTAAAAATAAAATTTATTTAGATTATCATTAATTGGTACATATCTTGTTATTTGTTATATAAAATGGGTGTTTGGTTGTATATATATTCTCAAAACTTTCAAAAACCCTTAAGAGTATCAAATTGTGAAGATTTCACAACTTAAACTTCTGATTCCAACAAATCTCTACTTAATCTTAATTTTGAGTAAAAACATTTCCAAATATATAATATATACACTACAACTTTGTTACTTTGTTACTCAGTGTTTGCAGCCCATTCTGAAAACGTCATCGTCCTTCCAATGCCACTATAATATGATGAGTAGCCTCAAAACTTTGTAGTACTTATGTGTGTGAATTGAAATTGTGATGAATTTGAAACGAGTAAACCATGAAGCTGACCTGCATTACTCGTTGATTTCAAATTTCCTGGGCCCTTTCTAAAATGTCAAAAATGCATTCTAATGAACCAATTATATACCCTGACATCAACACTTTGTTACTATTGTTCATTGTTTGTATTGAAAAAACATCCTCGTCCTTCCATTGTCGCTCTCTTGCCACTGACAAATTATGAGTCACATCAAAACTTTTAGATTTGAAGAGCATAATTTGAAGTTGCGTTGACTTTGAAACTAGCAAAGATACCATCCTGCATAGTCAATCAAATTTTACAATTTGAAATGTTTTTTTTTTTTCCAAATAGAAAAAACACTTTTGATTAATATTAATGAAAATACATAATCCAGAGAATACATAATCAAGAGATTAGAGCTTCTTATTGTCGCCTATGAGTATGAATAGAATGTAATATCGTTCTCTATGGACAACCTTCATATCAGTCAATGATGCACTATTGTGTTGCCCAAGAAAAAGAATCGGAAAATCAAACAGAAATATAAACGAAACAATCATTACAGTCAACCTTCATATCAGTCAATGATGCACTATTGTGTTGCCCAAGAAAAAGAATCGGAAAATCAAACAGAAATATAAACGAAACAATCATTACAGTCATTACACTGAAGAACATGATGCAATACTGTGTTGTCCAAGAAATTACAGTCATTACACTGAAGAACATGATGCACTACTGTGTTGCCCAAGAAAAAAATCAGACAATCAGACAGACATATTAATGAAACAGGGACCCAAAATCAAAATGAAAACAAAGTACTCTAGATGGAGCTTGCTGGCAACATTTAGAATTAAAGGAAACTGAGGAGGCAGATACAAAATGAGACAATTAGATCATAAAATGTCCAATCCCCTGCAGAGAGCTAGAGTAAAAAAACTTGAAAAAAATTATTGCAGGCTCTGAGTAGCAACCATCCTCGAATAGACTATCAACTTCTCCATTTTGGACCCAGTAAATATGAGAAATAGTGATAGAGTAAAACTCTTGATCAAAAACTGAGTTATGCATTTCTAGGCATCAAAATTTGGAGAGTTAAGAGAGCCTTTATCGTTTTCCCAACCAATGATAGATTTGGAATCTCCAAAAACTAACAAATCTGTGAGACCGAGCTTAAAAGCACAGTACAGAACTCGTCAGAGTGCAAGTAATTCAACTCTAGTGTTGGATCCCTTTCCACAGTGCCAGTGAAATATGTAAAATGTCCCACGCCCAAGATGGATAGCCATTCCACAACCACATAGTGCGAAGGAAAATACCCATAAAAAAAATCCAACCGGAAAGTTAGACCAGATGTTACGTGAAGGTGAATCTGTTAATCAGTTACTTGGTGTTCATTGCTTGCTGTCCAAAAACGTCCTCGTCCTTCCATTGTAACTTTTTGCTACTTTTTATTTCTTTGTTTACCATGGTGAACGTGAATCGGTTAATCATTTACTTGGTGTTCATCTTTTTCAGTGCAAAACCGTTCTCGTCCTTCCATGGTAACTTTTTTTTAGTAAAAACTTATGAGTTATATCAAAATTTTATTAATTTAGAAATTTCTACTTAAGAATATATCTTTCTTGAAATTTATCAATTAGCAAAAATTATAAGTCACATCAAAACTTTATACGGTGGGGGAGTCTATTTTTTTTAGCCTGATCACAACTATGAGTCACATCAAAATTTCATTAGCTTAGCAACTACCATTATAAGACCAAGATTATATTCAATAGCTCAAGAATTTATGACTAGCAAGAATTATGAGTCATACCAAAATTTTATAGGGTGAGGAGCCTACTCCTTGAGCCTTATCACAATGGTAAAAAAGTACCCCTTTAAAATTTGAAACCAAGTAAAAGGAATAACATCCAATTGTAGCAAGAGCTCTATCATCTCAAAAAAAACATAAAATTTAAAATCTTATAAATTCAATACAAAAATATTTAATATGCTTTTTATTGTTAGATCTGAGACTTTTGTGATCCATAGATTAGGTAAATGTCTTTTCGGATTAATCACATCATTAGGATTTGGTCAAAGAAGAGGTTTTGAACCAAATAATGTGGTTCATCCTCAAGACAAGGTAAAAATCCAATTGATCTTTATGAATAATGACACAACAACACTACTGAAAGTCGCCCAAAGGAGAGTTTGGTCAACTGTGACGTGGCCCTGGTTGCTTCTCTTTCGTTTATTTATTAATTTCAAAGAAATTGACAATTAAACATATCCGCAACTTTATAATAAACCCATTCGCTGTGGTTGAAAAATTAACTGTGTAATAACCCTTGGCAACAATGTTATTATCCGGCGGGATTTATATTAAAAGCCCAACACTTTATGAACAAAGACTTTATAATGGCCCGTGGATTCGGCCCCACCTATAACTCAATGGACCAATCAAACGCATGCGTCATACCTCTTTGATCATCCGCGCACCTCCGTTATCGTTCAAGCATCTATGGCAGGCGACCACTGTCCGATTGCCTTTACCCAGATCAACGACTCTGAGCGATTTCGCTCGGCGTCCTGGTATGAGGGATAACGCGCGAAGGCGCGTTTTAACCAACGGTTTTGAAACGGGTCCCTTGCCACGTGTCGATTCCTGTATGGAATCGCTCCAATTCAGAGAATACCACCTACGTCGCAAAAGTGGTGCGAAGGGGGGGCAATCCGCCTTTGTAAATCCGCCGTGGTTTTTTCTACAGTGCTCAACCAAGGTTGAGTCGGGTTGTGTTCTCCTATGTATTTCCTCGTTTATTAACTCCGGGTTTAATCTCCGATTGGGGAATTCAATTACCACAGCAAATGAAATTTTCCTTTATACGGAAATCTCACCAACATTAAATGGATTCCACAATCACTATTTAACTACACAGGCCTCGCCTGCGGTGGGATAATTTCACAAGGTTGTCCAACGATTCACAGGAATTCAAGACAGGGAACGAAATTCCTAATACACAATTGCCTCGTAATCAAACGAATCTCCACACAATTAACATTTCAAGACAATTAGACAACCAACAGGACTGAAATTCATTCAATTGGAAGCAATCGACAATGCACAAAGTTTTACTGTAGAATCTCTATTCTATTCTTCTTCTCCCCCTTCTATACATCCGAAGGATACAATTATATACATTACAGAGTGACTCTTCGGTTCCTCAGTGAGGACCGTTTTGGAAAATCAACAGTCTAACTACAATAATTCAATTAACTGAAATATGACAGCTAGACTAACTGAGCTATTCGACTTTCTATGACTCTAATTAATCTAGATAATAAAATCAGCTAAGGTGTTGACACCTAGCTGTAACAATTCGAATGTTTTCAAACCCTCCTAGCCACAACATATGGACAAAACTCCTACATTGCTGGCTAGTGTCCAATGCCCCTGCATCAGGCTCCCGAGGGCAATCTTCTTCATGGGCTCCTATCCATGAGCTCTTCCACTGATCTGCCTATCTTCTGCAACATTTCTTCAGTCATCCAAGTGGCATCTTCCTCTGGCTTATCCTTCCATTTGATCAAGTACTGAAAGTACTCTTGTCCTCTGGTCCTTCTGAACACTCTCTTATCCAATATCTTCTCTGGTTGCAATGGCTGTGCTGGAGGTAGCTGCTCTTTCCTCTCAATCTGTTCCTTGTCTGCTGATCTTTCTTCTAGACCATCATCTTCATACTTGTACAAATCTGCAACATTAAAATGGGAGATATTCCAACATCAGGTGGAAATTCAATCTCATAAGCATTTGCAGAAAACTTCCTAAGTATCTTGCATGGCCCAATCTTTTTTAACTTCAGTTTATTATACTGCTTCTTTGGGAACCTCTCCTTTCTCAAATGTGCCAAAACCAAGTCTCCTACTTCAAATTGGACTTCTCTTCTGCTCAAGTCTGCTTTGTTTTTATATTTGATGCTGTTGCTTTGTAATTGTTGCTTCACTTGTTTGTGTATGGCCTGGATCTCTGAATCAAACTCCTCACCATCTGCACTCCTTAGCTTTGCTCTTCCCAGATTCCTCAACTCAAATATTCCTCTGGGGTGAATTCCATAAACAATATGGAATGGACTTTGCCCTGTGCTTCTGTTTGGTGAATCATTATATGCATATTCTGCCTGGGGCAAAATATGATCCCACTGCTTGGGATGCTCTCTTGCAAGACTCCTCAATAAATTTCCCAGACTTCTATTCAGTACCTCAGTCTGTCCATCAGTCTGGGGATGATAAGTTGATTTGAAACTCAATTTAGTGCCAAGTTTCTTCCACAGTGTCCTCCAAAAGTACCCCACAAATTTGGTGTCTCTGTCTGAAACAATGCTCCTGGGTAACCCATGCAATGTAACAACTTCTTTGAAAAACAAGTTAGCAACATGGGTGGCATCACTAGTTTTATAACATGGAATAAAATGTGCCATTTTGGAGAATTTGTCCACCACAACAAAGACTGCATCATTCCCTCTCTGGGTCTTGGGCAATCCTAGAACGAAATCCATACTCACCATGTCCCAAGGCCTGTCTCGAATAGGAAAGGGAGTGTACAATCCTGCATTCTGGCTCCTTCCTTTGGCATACTGATAGACTTTGCAATTATTCACAAACTTATCCACTTCTGCTCTCATCTTGGGCCAGTAATAGAAATGACTCAGCTGCTCATAAGTCTTATCAGTACCAAAGTGTCCAGCAAGTCCACCACTATGCTTTTCTTTGACCAAATTTTCTCTCATGGAACATTTTGGTACACACAGTTGGTTCTTTCTGAATAAAAGGTCTTCCTGCAGAAAATAATCTAGCCACTGGCTTCTATCTATTAAAACAGGGTTACTACATGCCTCAAATGCTTCTTTAAAATCAGGATCTGTTTTATACAATTCTCTGAGAAAATCAAATCCTACAACCTCAAAATTATTTTCTTGAACAAGCAAGTGTCTCCTACTCAAAGCATCAACTACTTTATTGGCTTGGCCACTTATATGTTTCAAAATAAAATTAAAACCTTGAAGATACTCAACCCATTTAGCATGCTTATGTTTCAACTTGGGCTGCTGTACAATATACTGCAAAGCATGATTGTCAGAATATAACACAAATTCCCTGGACATCAAGTAATGTCTCCACTTCTTCAGTGCCTGAACAATTGCATAGAATTATTTCTCATAAGAGGAATACTTTCTTCTGGTATCATTCAACTTTTCACTGAAATAGGCTACAGGCCTATCATCCTGACTCAACACAGCTCCAATGGCTTCCCCAATGGCATCACATTTTACTTGAAATGGTTTAGTAAAATCAGGCAGGATCAAAACAGGCTTCTCTGTTATCTTTTGCTTCAATAGTTTAAAACTTCTTTCTGCTTCAGTAGTCCACTTAAATGGTTGTTTGCTCTTATTTATGGTCTCAATTATGGGTGCATTAATCTTACTGAAGTTTCTTATAAACTTTTTGTAAAAACTAGCAAGTCCATGGAAACTTCTTACCTCAAAAATACTCCTGGGTGAAGGCCACTCCACAATTGCCTTAACCTTTTCTGGGTCCATCTTCAATCCTTCTGCAGAAACAACAAAACCCAAATACACCAACTCTTCCTTCATGAATGACATTTCTTCAAATTTCATCAACACTCTCTCCTGCGCTTCTTTCAAGACATGACTGGGATGCTCTAAATCAATTTCCCAGTCTCTCATCAAATGGATATATCATCCAAACACACTATCACAAATTTACCAATGAATTCTTTCAACACTTCATTCATAAGTCTTATAAAAGTGCTAGGTGCATTTGACAACCCAAAAGGCATTACCATCCATTCATATAACCCTTCATTTGTTTTAAAGGCAGTTTTCCACTCATCACCCTCTCTTATTCTAATCTGATGATATCCACTCTTCAAATCTATCTTTGAGAAATATTTAGCACCACTCAAACAGTCCATTAAATCTTCAATTCTGGGTAAAGGGAATCTGTACCTGATTGTGATCTTATTAATTGCTCTGGAATTAGTACACATTCTCCAGCCTCCATCTTTCTTTGGGCTCAATACTGCTAGTACTGCACATGGACTCAGACTTTCTCTGATCAGTGCTTTGTCCACCAACTCCTGTACTTGTCTCCTGATTTCCTCATTCTCCTTGGGAGTCATTCTGTAGGCTACCTTATTTGGCAGATTTGAACCAGGGATAAAATCTATCTGATGGTTGATCTTCCTCACAGGTGGCAGCTCATCAGGTAAATCATCCACAACAATGTCATAGTAATCATCTAACATCTCTTGTATCTCTACTGGTAAATCAGAAATATTTGTAGAAGTAAGGACTACTTTTGGCTTGCAAACTAAAGCAAATCTTACCTCTTCTTCTTCTATCTGCTGCAGATATTCCTTCCCACTCAGCAACAAGGTCTTTGGATCAATCACTCTGCTGGATGGCTCTCCTTCTTCCATGGGAATCAATGTATGGTGTACCCCATCTTTGAAGAACTTGTAAGTGTTCTTCTTGCCATCATGCACTGCTGCTCTGTCAAACTGCCAAGGTCTACCCAGCATTATATGACACACATCCATGGGCATTACATCACACAAGACCTTATCTTTATATTTTCCCATTTGCAGCTCTATCTCACACAGTTCTTTCACAACCAGATGTGCCCTTTATGCAGCTAGGACACCCTGTAGGGAGTTAGATGCTCCCTTGTCTTTAGCTTCAATTTCTCTATCACCTCAGTGGAAACCAGATTGTCTGTGCTGCCACTATCAATGACTAGCTAGCAGCATTTCCCTTGGAATTTGCAGATGCTCCTAAACAAAGTCTTCCTTTGTGCAGGCTCAGCGACTTCTTTAGCTTGCTTCAACAGGACCTTGTTTACCACCAAGGATTCTCCCCTCTCTGGAAGAATTTCTTCTTCAATTTCTGCCTCTTCTCCAGCCTGGGCAACAACAACATTTCTTGGACCAACACCTACATTCTCTGGACATTCATAGTGCTTGTGTCCCACTTGCTGACATCTGTAACACCTCAATTCTCTACCTCTGCCTCTGTCTCTGCCTCCTCTTCCTTTTCCTCTGTAAGAACCCCTTCTGCCCCTTGCATCATCCTTTGCAGATGCATTCTAAGGTGAGCTACTGTCAGCTCCATTCCTGGGTGTAGGCTTTCCTCTACCACCTTGACTTCCCTTCCCACAGAAAGTACCTCTCTTCTTGGCAGACTGTTTCCTCAGGAGTTTCTCCTATGCTTTCAAAGCCATCTGATAAGCCTCTTCCACTGTCTTAGGAGACAGAAGAACAATCTCATCTTGGATCTCCAGTCTGAGACCATTTACATATCTGGCAGTCTTCTCTGGTGTATTTTGAAATTTCCCAGCTCTTATGCTTACTCTATAGAATTCCTCTGTGTACTCTTTTACTGTCAGCAACCTCTGTCTCGGGTTCTGCATTTGCCTATACAATGTTAGCTGGTAATCACTAGGCAAGAATTTTCCTTTTAATTTAGCCATCATTCTGATCCAGCTCTTGATAGGTTGCTTGCCAACTCTCCTCCTTTCTTCCTGCACTCCATCCCACCAAAGTGCAGCATGTCCTTTCAGCTTTGTCACTACAAACTTGACCTTCTTGTCTTCGCTTATCTCTTCATAATCGAATCATTTGTTCATTTCATTTATCCAGTCCACCAACTCCTCTGGATTCAGTCCCCCTACATAACTCGACACTTCAATTCTGGGCTTAACTGCAGAGCCCAGAACAGTTCTGAGGAGCCTCAGGTCAGGAGGAATTTCAACATTTTCTTCAGCTTCTTCTACCTCAGGTTCACTGGTGTCTTCAGGATCTCCGGTCTATCTTCGCTCCACGGCATCCATCCTGGCCTCGACCCTCTGCAACATCTCCAACACCTCTGCGTTGGCTACAAGTCTCCTTCTACCAGCACCTCTACCAACTCAGATTGCCATGTCAGCAAAACAACTTTAAGGGTGGCTCTGATACCACAAATGACGCAACAACACTACTGAAAGTCGCCCAAAGGAGATTTTGGTCAACTGTGACGTGGCTCTGGTTGCTTCTCTTTCGTTTATTTATTAATTTCAAAGAAATTGACAATTAAACATATCCGCAATTTTATAATAAACCCACTCGCTGTGGTTGAACAATTAACTGTGTAATAACCCTTGGCAACAATGTTATTATCCGACGGGATTTATATTAAAAGCCCAACACTTTATGAACAAAGACTTTATAATGGCCCGTGGATAATTTATGAACAAAGACTTTATGAACAATGTACCTCTTTTACCTCTTTTAAAATAATGAGATTTTAGTACCAATCAAATATAATACATAATAAAAAAACTTTTGTCAGTGAAAATTGGTATAGTTTAACTAAACTTAAAAAAATGTTAATAATATACACATGGATGACTAACTTTTTTAAATTTAGATTATGTAAACTACTAAAAACTACAATCTAATTAGTAATTAGTAGGAATAATTATTTGCATACTCCTCTTTAATTTCTTTTGGTTTAAGTATCAACTAAGCTTACGATGCTTACATCTATTCAAAAACTTGTTTGACTTTTATATGAAAATTGTCTTCTGCTCTATGTTGTATAAGTATTTTTTTCCTCAATTCTAAACTTTATATTCTATTTAATTTTTCTTCTCCTTAAACATTTTATTTTATCTTCCTTGTCTTCTTCATCCAATTATATTTATGCATTTGCTTGTACCTTAACTACTATTGATAGAACTTTTCTATTAACCTTTGTAAGATAAAAATAAAAATAAAATTTACTTCATTTTATTTCACATCCTTTTCTACTTTTACAAAAGCTTCAATATTTTTAATGGTTATATTTATATTTTATGTTCCTTATATTATTGTAGTATTAACTAATTCTCTATATACTTTCATCTCCTTCATACTTAGGGTTTTCCAACCACTCTTCAATAAATGATAATTTAGCTTCATAATCAAATTCAACATTCACTGCTATGTTTTTCTCACATGTTGTCCTTGCAAAGGTGGCTTCAATTTCATTATCTTCAATTTCAATTTCAATTTCATATTTCAATTTTGTTATCTTCAATTTCAATTTCATCTTCCACATATGTATCTAGAAGGTGGGCTTCACTTTCTACTTCATGTTGATGCAATATCAAAATATTCATCCTCTAGTGATATGATAGTAGTTTCATTAACAATTGCAATGTTTTAATGAGGGATGTTGCTCCTCCTTCACCTTCTTTCACTATATATCATTTCCTGTGTATTCTAGGCTCATGTACACGTTGTTGTTGCAATCTTAGGAAGAACTCTATCACCGAAGTCTTGCTAAATGAGAAAGAATGTTGTTGCATCATCCTCCTTCTATACAAAAGGTTAATCATTTTGATTTTGTGTCATTATTTAGTAAGTTACATCACTTGAAGGTTTGTCAAACCCATTTAAAACAATATTCCAAAATTCTTATACACATAATATAACTTTCATCATCAAAATTCATCATTTTTACTAACAAAAATTGAAAAAATAATGGAAAATAAAAATCACTCTTAATTCTTTTACATATTAAAATTTAAAAACTTTTTACTGTAAAAATTTATTAATTTATAAATATTCTTTATCTATATTCTTTGATTTTTTTATCTTTTTAATTAAACTATAATAAAATCTATTACTTTATAAATATTTCTAAATTTTTATTTTATTTTTTTTTAATCAAACTATAATAAAGAACCACTCAACATTATCATTTTATAATAAAAATCTTAAAATTTTAAATAAAAACCTAAAACTTTAAATAAAACATATTTATATTTTCAACGATTTTGAAACCAATAGTTCAACGTTGAAAGGAGAATTTTTAGAAACCAAAATTTTAAAAACTTTAATTGTCTTTCCTTTATAATCAACGATTAAAAAAGCCTGGAAAATTGAATATCGAGGTAGGTTATGAAAACTCTTCCTAAAATCATGATTGGGGTGTGTTTTTATAAAAATTGACTTCAGATTTTTGCTTTCATAAATGTTTTTAAAGCCAACTCAAACGAATGAAATCGTAAATGTTTTTAAAACCCCCTCAAATATATTAAATTTGAAATGTTGAAAAGAATTTTTTAGAAACTATTTTAAAATATACCAAAAAGTTTTTTTAAATACTTTATTAAAAAAATTTGGACGAGCCATTTTCTTATTATAAAACCATCCCCAAAATTCACAACCGTTGAAATTTCAAAGGAAATGTAAAAAAAAATCTTTTAACCTAATCTGAGAAAATTTCTCTTATAGATTATTTTAATATTATATAAATGAAATAAGATGCTTAAATTATAATATTAAAAAGTAAATACAAATATTGCTCTAGTGGCCACTGTACTATGATAAGTGGCCTCAAATTTCTTAATTTTTATGCGTGATTTGAAGTTGTGATGAATTTGTAAGGAGCCAATTGATGAGATGAAACCGGTGCTCAGTGATTTCAAATTTCACTTCGTAAAAGGTAGTTGAGAGATTTTCTCAATTTTATATTTTTATATCTAAAGTTAGAAGTAGTTGGATTTAAATTTAATTATATAATTGTATTGTAATTTAATGTAAGAGTATAATAGAGAATATCTTTTGTATGTAATATTTATGCAATGGATGCTCAACTTTTTTTTGGTTGGTATCAGAATTTGTATAGGTTTAGAGGGCCCCAGAAAAATGGAAGAAGTATGGGGATTGATCCTTTGCACATATATTAGTTTAGTTAGTTAGTGTATGGGAGTTTTCAGTTTGTCATATGAGTGTGTTTGCTAGAGTGTTAAATTTATTAGTTTTTTTTTTTTTTGTCTTGTTGAGTATGATTGTTAAAAGGAGCACAAGTATAGAATCATGCGGGAGTGATTAGCTATTTTAAAACTCCCCCTTAATTATGACCACTAAACTAATACATGACTCATGACAAATCAAATATGTATGTTTGTCTATGTCGTAGCTAGGCTTACCACACCCAAGTTTCTTTTATGAAACTCAAACACATCTTTTTCTAATGGCTTAGTAAATATATCTACCAATTGATCATTCGATTTACAAGGCTTCAAGTGAACTTCTCCATTTCTCACAAGTTCTCTAATAATGCGATATCTAGTATCAATAGGTTTGATCTTTTAATGAAAAACACTATTCTTGGATAGTGTAATCCTTGAGGTGTTATCACACTATATTGATGTTGATCCTTGTTGTTTCTTCTTGAGTCCATCCAATACTCTTCTTTACCACATTGTTTGACCCGATGTTGATGTTGCTGCTACATATTCTTCTTCTGTTGATGATAGTGTTACAATAGGTTGCATCTTAGATGCCCATGAAATCACACATGAACCAAGATGGAACACATAACTAGAATTTCTCTTCCTATCATCCAAACTACCTACAAAATCAATATTTGTACATCCAATCAAATCCTTCTTTTCTGTACTTGCATACATTATGCTACAATCTCTAGTTCTTGTTATATATTTCAAAATTCTTTTTCCTTCTCTCCAATGTGTGTTTTTTGGAGTCTCCATGAATTTGGAAATAAAACCCACTCCTTGCATAATATCTGGTCTTGTAGATGTGAGATACATGAGTTTACCAACCAATATTTTGAATAGAGTTGGATTGACATTTGATCCTTCATCATCCTTGCTTAACTTTGAACATGTTGCAACTGGTGTAGGGACAGGTTTGAAATTTTCCATCCTGAATATTTTCGGTAAATCTTTAGCATATTTATTTTGGAAAATAAAAATTCCATTTTCAGATTGTTCAACTTCTATGCAAAGAAAATATTTCATGAGACGAATATTTTTCATCTCAAATTCTTTCATCATGGTTGTTTTAAATTCATCTAACTCAAGATCACCTATAAAAATCATGTCATCAATATATAAGCAAACAATCAAAATTTGTCCATGCTCATTTACCTTTGTGTACAAGGTAGGCTCAATGTTGCTTCTGCAAGGTCCATTTTTTATCATGTAGCTATCAATTCTGCTATACCAAGCTCTATGAACTTGCTTGAGTCCATAGAACGCTTTCTTCAACCTGTAAATTTTATCTTCTTTTCTTTCAACTTCATAACCTGTAATTTGTTGCACATAGATCTCTTCTTCTACAATCCTATTCAAGAAGGATGATTTCACATCCATCTGATATATTTTCCACTTGCTATGAGTTGTTTTGGCTAGAACTGCTCTTACAGTATCCAATCTGGCTACCGGAGCAAACGTTTCTCCAAAATATATTCTTCGGTGTTGCGAGAATCCTTTTGCTACAAGTCTTTCTTTAAATCTGTCAATTTCACCTTTCTCATTCAACTTTTTCTTGTACACCCATTTTACACCAATGATATTTTTATCCTTTGGAAAATCAACCAAATCAAAAGTGTCATTCTTTTCAATAACTTCAATTTCTTCATCCATGGCTTGCACCCAATTTTCATCTCTAATTTCTTCTTCAAACAAAGAAGGTCTGAATGACAACAATTCCAATTTTGAACTAACATCCAAATCATCATAAATATATCTCAAGCTTCTGATTTTTCTCTTACCATTGCTTGATTCAGCACCTAATTGACTGCTAGGAGAATTTCAATTTGTTGATCTACTTGAAGATCCATGCTGCTTAGAAAATCTTAGAGTCCTTGCTGGTGTCTGCTCTTGTGACTCTTAATGCTCCTTCTCTACTACGTCCTATTCCATCAATGGTGTTTGTGCATCAACTGTTTTGTCTATACTCCCATTCCATTCTATTTTTCTTTGAACACAACATATCTGATGATTATGGTCTTCTTGGTATCAGGGTTATACAATTTCTCACATTTTTACTACTCACTATAACCATTAAATATGCATTTTTCACTTTTATAATCCAATTTTCTTCTTATCTCCTTAAGCACATGTGCATAGACTACACATCCAAACACTATGAGATGAAATACATTACAAGACATACTTGTCCATGCTTCTTCTCGTACTCTATTCATCACACCCTTTGTAGGTGATATGTTTATCACATAAACAACGCGTGAAACTGCTTATGCCCAATACTCATTACAAAAGTTTATTCCTTTCAACATGCTCCTTTACATGTTCATACTTGTCCTTTTCTT
Source organism: Pinus albicaulis (assembly GCA_034641835.2). Taxonomy (NCBI): domain Eukaryota; kingdom Viridiplantae; phylum Streptophyta; class Pinopsida; order Pinales; family Pinaceae; genus Pinus; species Pinus albicaulis. The sequence continues at coordinate 1,119,415,574 of CM076581.1, read as the reverse complement.
TCTCTCTACTACCCCATTTTTCTGCGGTGTGTACTTGGTTGTAAATTTCCTTCTACTTCCATGTTGTTTTCAGTAATCATGGAATGCCTTTGAATCATATTCTCCACCACGATCTGACCTCAATATTTTGATCTGTTGATAACTTTGGTTCTCTGATAAGGCTTTGAATTCTTTGAACTTTTCAAAAGTTTCAGACTTCTTCTTCAAGAATTAAACCCAAGTCCTTCTATCATAGTCATCAATTAAAGTGAGGAAGTAACAACTTCCACCAATCGATTATGTCCTCATAGGTCCACACAATTATGTATGCACTAGCTCAAGAGGTTTCTTTGCTTTATATGCAACTCCCTTTGGAAAATAATCACGGTGTTTCTTTCCCAATATGCAACACTCACAAGTACTAGTAGGTTATTTGATGGAAGGTAACCCTCTATCCATTTGTTTCTACTGCAACAATCTTAAACTAGTAAAGTGCAATTGTCCAAACTAAAAGTGCCATAATTAGTAATCATTAGAACATGAAACTATAAACAAACTAACTTGATCAATGTAATTCATACTTAGAGGAAAGAGTATGTTCCTCGTCATCTACACCTTTGCTATCAATTTCTTTCTTGGGGGCTTGTCATATATAACACACTCTTGTCCTTGAAAGATAAATTTTTATCCCTTCATCGTTAGTTGACCAACACTTATTAAATTATGTTTGAGAAAAGGGACATGATATACTTCTGAAATTTTCTTTAGCTCCCCTTGCTTGTTCATAATGTTTACCACTCCTTTTCCATCTACATCCACAATCTTTTCAGTGCCCAAATTTACCTCTATCTTCACATATTGAACCAAATTTGCAACCAAATTCTTGTTTCCTATCATGTGGTTACTGCAACCACTGTCTAATAGTCACACATTATTACAAGGTTCATGCATGGTATGGCAAGCTAGGAACATGGAGTTAGTACTCTTTATAGTGAAATTAGCTCTCTGGTTTCCTTGATCAGTTATTATCTTCCTACAATCATAGGCATAATGGCCAATTTTATTGCAATAATAACATCTCACCTTTCATTTGTCAACTCTTTGATTATTTTTGAAGCTTCTGTTGTTGCTTCCACTTTCATGTCCATGCTATTCTCGGCCATATCATTGACCACCATGTCTTTTTCCTCATCGTCTACCTCTTCATCTACTTTTGCATTGACCTATGTTTCTTGGAATAGAAACTTGACTTTTGAAAGTGGTTTCTAGATTGGAATCCTTATTTCTATCTATCCTTGCCTCATGGGATAGAATTGATCCCATCAACCCATCTACTATCAATGTTTCCAAATCATTGGCCTCCTCTATGGCTGCTACCGCAACGTCAAATTTTGTAGAAAGATATCGGAGGAACTTCTCAACCATTGTTTGATCTTTAATATATTCACCATAAATTTTTAACTGATTTATGAAAATCGTGACACGAGTCATGAATGAATTGATGTTCTTTCTCTCCTTCATTTGCAGACTTTCAAAATCTCTTCTAGTATTCTGCAACTTAACAATACTAAATTTAGCCATACCTTTATAGCTCATTGACAAGGTCACCCATGTTTTATTTGTTGAAGACGTGATCATAATTTTATGGAACACTTATCAGTTCATTCCCTGTTGGATAAACTGCAACGTTTGTGCATTCTTCTTTTTGTATTTATTCCATAGTTCCATCTTTGCATTAGTGAGAGATCATTATTTTCTTCATCCTTAAGTTCTGAAAACCAAAACTCGACATGATCCCATACATCATGAGCCTTCAGTGTGATCTCCATATTAATGGCCCACACATCATAACCCTTCCCTTTAAACGGTGGAAACTGGGGCTGGAAATTTGAGAAAGCCATCTTTCTTCAAAAAATAATCTTCAAATAATAAAACCTTCTTTTTCTAGAGAACTTTATATGCCATTTTCCATAAATTCCCTTAAAAAAAAAAAAAAAACCTTTTCAAAACTCTTTCAATAAAAACCTTGATTATTTTTTTTATATAAAAAATATTTTATATAAATAAAACTTTAATATAAAAACTCTTTCATATAAAACACTTTATTCAAACCTCCCTTTAAAAAGAAACTTTAATAAACACGTATTGTTCTAAAATTTAATATGTCACACACTATTCCAAAAACCCACGTGATTCGTTCAAAATTTAAAAACTTTGACTTGGCACGAACTTTGCCTTTTTTATTTCAATACGTTACGGGGCTTGCACACACCCAACACAATTGTCTCGCACAAATAACCCCTTTTTTATTTCAATACGTTACGGGGCTTGCACACACCCAACACAATTGTCTCGCACAAATAACCCGAAATATGACTGAAGTGAAGTTTCACAAAATTTTTGCAGTTTTTGCACCACAAGAACACTTGTCACTCCTTAACAGTGGGATGATTATGCAACATAATTAAAAAAATTTAAAAATTTAAAAAAAAATCCCAGCCTTCTTCTCTTGGCTCTCTTCTAACTAGCTCTGCAGGAAGCATGGATTTTATGAGCCTTCCTCAGATGTGATACCAAGTCGTTGGATAGGAAGAGGATGTAAGGCACAAAATAAAATAAATAATTCACACACACAATAACACGAGTTGTGAATCTTCTATTTATCACACAAAATTGACAATTAATATTAACCTTATGAAGAGTATTTAAATTTTTTTAACGAGCGAATCGCCTAAAATAACTTGACATGCAACCACACACTAAATTTGACTTTACCCAAAATATGACTTAACTCGACTTGACTCAACTTGACTCTATAAATTTAGATAACTCTCCATATGGGAGTGATTAGCTATTTTAACAATGACAATGGTGTAGTGATAACATGGAGATCAAAAAATGGCGCAAGTATTGAAACTTGTGAATTTTGATAGTGGAAATGCTTTGTATTAATGGTTTAAATTTATTTTGAGTTTGTATAATAAACATATTAAGTCTCGTAAACTTAATACGAGAATGTGATTTTGTTATAATTGATCTCTCTAGCCATTCAACTTCGAAGTAGAGAAACTCCAAGATGAAGATTGAACCAAGATATGTTCATATGACAATGGATATTTTCATGAATTTGTTGTTGTGAGATTTGTCAATTAAGTAGTTTTATATTATGTTTGTGAAAAGGATTGATGGTTCTAATAAGCTGGAAGCCCAAGTTTCAAGAACATTGATTCTTTTCCTTTTTTTGCGTACAAAAGGTCATGTTATTTGATAAACTTTTGAACACATTCAATATCTAGAACACCCTCCTAAAAATTGACACATATCTGAAAACGAAATATCCAAAAAATGGTGGTATGTCCATAGAATGGTTCATTACTTGACACATTTTATCGTGAAAGCCCCGACAAGCCGAGCGTGTCAATATTGTTGTTCTTACAAGTTCATAATCAATGGTTAAACACAATTATTTTTAAATGGAGATAAAGTGGTAGCTTGAGTGATGATGAAGAAAGAGTAGCTTCTATGATATTCTAGAGTGGATGTGATTGTTGATGAAGAATATTCAAACATATATCATTATTGTTGTTGCATTGTGTGTTTTAAATGTTTTCCATGTAAACATTAAGGGAAAAACTTATAGATAATTCTTACATGTTGGTTTTGGAATTGTTTTGAGATTTATAGGAGGTAGTTGAGATATTTTCTCAACTCCTATTTCTAAGGTTATAACTAGTTAGATATAAGTTCAACTATATAATTGTATTGTAATTTAATGCAAGAGTGTAATAGATAATAGTTTTTGTGTGTAATCTTTGTGCAATGTTTGTTTCTAAAATTTCTTTGTATTTCCTCGGTGCTTTTGAAAATGTCAAAAATGCACTCTAATTAATGGATGCATTCTAGTCAACAAAATATACTTTGCTACTCAGTTTTCATTGTTTGCAATAAAAAAATATCCTCGTCCTTCCATTGCCACTATCTGCCACTGACAAACCGAGTCACATCAAAACTTTTTTTCTCATGCACATTATTTGAAGTTGCTTTGAATTTGAAATTAGAAAATTTACTATCATGCATGCTCAAAATTTTCAAATTTTACGATTTGAAATGTGATTTTTTTTTACCATGGCGAAGTTGGATCAGTTAATCAATTATTCCACGTTAATTATTTGCAGTTCAAAATTTTCTTCATCATTAGTCATTCCATTGATATTGTATGCTATTGAAAAATCATGAGTCACATCAATTTAAGTTTATAGGGTGTGAGAGCCTATTCCTTGAGCCTTATGACAGTAATGAGTCACATCAAAACTTTATTGATATTGTATGTTATTGAAAAAATATGAATAATGACTCACATGAAAACCTTATTGATATTGTATGATATTTAAAACTAATGAGTCACATCAAAATTTTATAGGGTGGGAAAGCCTACTTGAGCCTTATCACAATAATGAGTCACAACATAAATTTATTAGCCTAGCAGCTTCCACTATAATGCCAAAAGTATATCCAACAACCCACTAACTTTATGACTTAGCAAGAATTATGAGTCACATCAAAATTTTATAGGGTGCGGGAGCCTACTCCTTGGAGCTTATCACAAGAGCCAATTTATAGGGTGGGAGAGCCAACTCCATGAGCCTTATCACAATATAATGAGTCACATCAAAACTTTGTTAGCCTAGCAACTTCCTTTATAATGACAATAGTATATCCAGCATCCCACTAATTTATGACTTAGCAAGAATTATGAGTCACATCAAAACTTTATAGGGTGGGGAGCCTACTCCTTGAGAAGTATCACGAGGGCCAAAAGATTCCCCCAGTTAGATTTGAAGCCAAGTTAAAGTAATAACATCACATTGTGTCAACCATTCAATCATCCCACAAAGAGACATAAAATTTGAAATATTACAAATTGTATATCAAATTATTTAATAGCAATACATCAATCTACATATTATTCTCACTTTTTTTTGGAAAATCAATTTACTTTGTCAAACTACTTTTGATTTTAAAATCATTTTAGTTTTATCTTAAATTTTAATTAAGATCAATTTTTTTAATATTTTAATTTTTTTATTATTTAATGTTATATCTTATTTAATTTGATATTTAAATATTTTAAATTTGACTAGATTTAAACTAATTTCTCTAGACACACATTTATATCATAATATGAATTCGAAAAAGGAGGAAGAAAAATGGATTTTGCTAGGGTTTATGGGTTTTTCTCTTTATGGCTATGTTTCCTCATCTTCGTTGCCACTTGGTTGGGGTTAACTTATGCTTCAAAGGATGGGTTACGTAGTGGAGAAGAAGTTTCTTGATTTCTCTATGGAGTTGTTAGAAGGATGTTTTAGAATGATTTTTCAATCCTTTGTTGTTTTAGGGTCAGAAGAATTTCCATGATTGTAAATTTTGTATGCTAGGATCAGAATCTGTATCATTTGAGAAGAAAGAAATGGGTGTGCTCATTAAGGTTTTGTTTCGAGCCCCCTTTTCCATCTGTTTGGTTTTATAAGGTATGCTATGTCCAATGGGTGGAAGAGTCAATGTAAGATCCATATCCTATGCCCAAAGGGATGTATTAACATTAGAGAAATTTGATTCACCTTGTGGGGTATGCGCAGCCATTTCCTCTAGTTGAAGAATAATTTCCAAATTTTTATAAATATATTAGTGGGAAGTTTGTTTCTCTATAGAAGAAGCTCTACCTATGTCTTATTTTTTAAAGAAATCCATTGAGAGTAAATGGGGATCTCCTGTAATTTTTCAAAGTTTTCAATATGAAGGGAAGGTGCTTAAATATTGCTTACAGATCCAAGACTAATATAAAAAGGAACTCAACCTCAATCCTAAACTCAAGGATTGGAGGAAGAACTCCAGGAGTTGGTGCTTCAAGACAAAGGAATCCAAAGGGAAAATATACCTCATTCAAAGATGACGTGAAGGAAAAGTCCCCTACCCAAGCACATCAAATACAGAGCAATCTAGTCCCCTACATTGTAGATCAAATGGAGCATCCACCTACCATGTATGTTAACATTTCAAAGGTAAACCATATTTTCACATCTCTTCAATTTAAGGTAGTTATATTTAGATTTAATGGTTTCTGGAAAAAATCATAATCATTATACCAGTAGGTTTTCTCCTCTTAGACACCCAAATTTGACATTTATTTATGTTCCAAAGGATTTTTCATTATACAATTTGATAGATAAAAAGACTTGGATTTTTCTCTAAATAAAGGGTTATTTTTTGGGTGTAGAGTTGAGCTCCTTATTACTCCATGGTTTCCATATTTTGATACAAAAAAATATGGTAGTATCAATATTGTCGGTTCGGGTGAGACTCTGAAACATCCCTCTTCCATTTTTCCACCATCGAGTCCTAGATGGTATTGGAAATACATTGGGCAAGTTCATAAAGAGGGAATTGCAAAGAACAAAGAAAAGTACTTTTACCTTTGCTAGAATATGCGCTGAGATAAACCTTAGAAAAGGTTTACTATATCACATTATATTGAAATATAAAAATTTTGAGTGGTCACAAGTTTTAGACTATGAGAATACGAAATTCATATGTTGTTTCTGCTTTCAAACAAGACACTTGCAAAATGCATTCCTACATGCTAAAAAAACCCAAAAAATAAAAAGTCATATAAGTCAATAGAATGACAGTTTATAGATCCACATGTCTCTCTAAAGAAGAAGAAAAATAAACCATGAAGAATCTAACAAAAGGAGATGGGGGCACCCAAGATAATAACTTTAATGCTACTCTTTATTAGAGTGAGACAATTTCAATAACAATTTTGGAGTCACGTCATTAGATAAATATGGTACACTAAAAGGATGACATAATGGGCACAAAGTGTGTCCTTGTATCAGAAATATCAGAGAGCTTTGATTCCGATAAAGAGCATCCTCAAGAGACATTTGTGAGCAATATGGCTCTCGTTCTAGTAGAACCCAAAGCTGGGGAATGGAAAAAGGTCCAAGAAAAGAAAGGAAAGGAGGGGAAGATAAATTATTTATGTATTACTTGATCTTCTCCTTTAAATTGTATATATATTTTATCTTTCTTAGTTTGTGGCTACTCTTCAAGGCCATTTTGGATTATCTTTTTCTCAATTCTTATAATAATAGGTAAATGTACGTTTGTATCTTTTTTCTCTTTCTTTTCATCACTCATGTATCTCGGAAAATCATAGCGAATGCACACATTTAGTGTGTACATGCAAAATGTATTCTCTATCAAACTTAAATGGAAGTACAATATATATATATATATATATATATATATATATATATATATCACTGGATTACTCTCTCTCTATTAATCTAAAAATTTAAAATAATCTTAATTATGAATGTAAGTTTAGTACAAATCAAATATAAGAAATAAAAAGAGGATGTTTTTCATTCAAAATTGGTAATCTTTTTTGGTTAAAATATATACTAGCAGTTGCACCACATGTTGCAAAGGAAACACCATAAGGCAGTAGCATACGAAAGACATCCCTGAGTAGTCTAGTTGCTTAAGCCTAGCACTACTCCTCTTCATTCCCTTGGAGGTCTGGAATGTTTTCCTTTTTATACTCATGTTACCAAAAGGTAGTGTTTTATGAAGAGGTAGCCTGAGCTAGATAGAAAATACATTTCCCTTACAAGTTGTTTGAGTTGGCATGTTAAATCCATTCTCTGATTATGATACTGGAGAAATTGCAATATGATTTTTTGTTGTAAAATAATGTTAGAAAAGGAAATATCAACCCTTCCGTGACAAGGGAATCCTTTAGTAATACATGAGTAATTTTTACTCTAGTTGTGTAAGCTTGTCACTGCTCCTCTCCATTCCCTTGCAACTCTCGAATGTTTTCCCTTTTCCACTCATGTTACCAAAAGGTAGTGTTGTATGAAGAGGTAGCCTAAGCTAGGGATAAGATACCTTTCCGTTACAGGTTGTTTGAGTTGTCATGTTAACTCCATCCTCTGATTCTAATACTAGAGAAATTGAAATATGAATTTATGCTATAAAAATGTTAAACAAAGGAAATGTCAGCCCTACACCCACAAGGGAAAAACCATATGGAGGAACAAATTTTGCAATAGAAGAATGCATAGGATTAAGAACTGGAGAGACTAAAGCTTGAGCATTCAAATTTGGTGACATGTTAGATTTTACCCGAGAGGGTGAATTCATAGTTGGCCTAGTTCATGAACCAAGGGAAGAAATATGGTTGAAGTATCTCTCAAGTCTATTGAATCTTGGCCAAGATATTTTCTAGAATAAATTTTATCATCACAAGCCTCAGAAATTTCGAGTGTGAACCTCTTGGAAAAGAGAGAAAACAAAAAACACTACAGAATAGCCACTACATTAGATTTTTGACATTAGGTTGCCCAAAATAGAAATCTCTCACAAGTACGTGAAACCTCTTCCGCATATGTATCCTCCAAAATCCACTTTAAAGAAGCCCACACACACAAATAATGTTCCGAGTGATACCAAGACCTTCCATTGCCATAAGTGGGTAGCAAATGGAAGAAGAACATAGATAAAGACAAATGTGATATGTTATGTAATATAAATGTAAACCAGTTTGAATGAAAGAGAAATATCAATGTTATTGGTGAGCCCTAGTATTGCACCAAGAGTGTTGCAACTTCCAAAGGCTACTCTACTTTACTTTATCAACTCGGGTTTCATACAAACTTGGAGGTGGCAATGTTATATACGGAGAAAATGCATTCTACTGATGCCATCCTCATCTCAGTTCTATGAGGGGGTGATACAGCTAGGGTTACTTCTAGGATATGAAGTCTATCACACTTCTCAATGAAATTATATTGAAAATAACGCATGACCATTACTCTATCAACAAGACAAGAAACTATTCTAGATCATAAAGACTCATCTAGCTATTTGCAAGAAAGAAAATCCACACTTAACCTAATGTAAGAAATAAAGTTAAAATAAGTGACATTCAAGATTTAAATTGATGAACTGAACTTGCAGAAAGGGAAACTAATCTAGGGACATATCTTGAACCAAATGATTGATTGAAATCTATTGACCTCAGGCTTGAATGCTATGCTTAACAATGCATCTATCAATGACCTGACTATGCTTGTAAATAACTCTATTTTATAACAAAAGGAGGCACTAAGGTGACCTAAGAGGGTCTTGGGCTCCTGGTTTCAAATTTGGAGGTTTCTTGGAGGTTGTGTCAGTTCTAATGAGGTGAAAGAGAGGTTTTGGGTCGAATAAGTGACTGACTGGCACTCCTACAGGATCAGCTATAGGATTTCTTGTAGTGCTACAGGATGTCCTAAAACACTACAGGAAATAGACCGAGAGTAGTTTGAGGCCAGAAATGGTGAGGAAAGGGGTAGGAGAGGTGAAATGAAGGTGGATTTAGGTGGATGGAAGGTAGCCATCCCTTTTTCCAAGCTCATAACTTCTCTCAAAGTTTTTCTTGCAGCTCCAATTTGGCTCTCGGCATTGTGTTGGAGATTTCCAATAACAGGGTTGAAATTGATTTATTTGGAGGTTGGTGGATGAGGGGTCGAAACTGAAGCTAATGGTGTTGGTGGAGTCCTCCTCTACTGCTCTACTTAAACCTGCAAGCAAACTAATTGTTCATACAATCATCATTGACAAATCTATTATGAAAATGGTGGAAAAGATGAGTTGAATTTAAGAAAACCTACCCATGCACTTAAAACAAAATACTAACTCTCCATATACAACATGTTCATGTTAAAAAATCAACCTATCTAACTTTTCCAAGAAATCATAAACTGAAAGAAAATTTGGGTCTATGGTGAAGATCTACCCTCCTCAAACCCTATTGGAAGAGGTGAGAGAGGGAGGCTTTAACACATATCTTTATATTTTTCTATGCTACTACAATATGAAAGGCAAAGACTAATGAAAACAACATGAAATGGAAGAAACACAACTACAACAACATGAAATGTAAGAAACTAACTACAACACTTGAAATGGAAGCAAACTAAATACAATGAGATGAATTGCAAGAAAACTAACTACAACAACATGAAAGGTAAACACAAATACATAGGAGAGAGTGAGGCCAATGGACTGGGCCCTAACCCACAAGCTTAGCCCCCTGAAACTAACTCAGTGAAGAAGAAACTGAATACTCATTTTATTACATAACCAATTCTGTTACATATCATATGAGAGTCACAAATGTCTATTACAAGAGCTAAGATTACTCTATATATATCCAAAAATAGAATCATAATGAGCTCCTGCTCTGCCCTATTTATCCTAAAGGGTAGCTACCAACAACTCCCTAAGAAGTAGGTGATTTTTCTCCTTGGAACTAGAGAGAAGTGGATCTTGACTCCACTTGATCTTCCACTTGCTTGGCTTCCTTTGATTTCTATTTGTTGGAGGATAATCTCGAGGATCCCTTTGTCACCTTTAGAAGTTAAGGAGGTGGTGAACCCCCTACAATCACTCATAGTTGTCTACTCTGAGCGTTGATTGTGCAATCTTTATCAAAAATTGCATATTCTCTTGATTTTCCTGCATTTAAACCACATCAGGCATTCGAAGTATGACAACCCTCAATACATTATCTACATTAAGAAACATATGACCATAATGCAATTAAATGTGAGAAAGAGAGACTAATAAGGCTACAAAGGTGACAATTAACACCATATAATGTACCTAATGATGGTGCTCATCATCACCACCCTACCAAATGGTTTCTCATCCTATCAGCAACATAGGCTTCTTTCTTTATCTCTTTTAGTGCCCTAGTGGCTTCTCTGACACCCCAAGGAATCAGTGAAGGAGTCCCCTAAGGGAGGTAGAATCCAACGTTTGTTTATGCCTCCTCCCGTTCTCTGTTTTCTTCAACTTGGTCTTTTCCTTCACCCAGCCCCAACAACAAGGTGGATTGAATTTCAATCCAAGCCATTGGATCTTCATTGTCTGCATATCCCTCTTGTACAAAGGTGCCCTTTCTAGGGCATATCTCAATCTCTCTGGAGTATGATACTCCATGTTTCTAAGGCTAAAAGGAAGGCCATTCTATCTCCTCTAACTTTCCATTACACATTCCTCTCCCAACAACCTAGAAATTTCATCAAAGTGTGCAATGGATTATGCTTGGGTGTTGAGGTATTTATCTGCAAGGCTTGCATCGTTTTCTATCATTAGGTGATTGTTAATGACCCCTCTAGGGCTGAATAGTTCTGCCTTGATATGGAGAGACACATTTCCTTCTCTTCTCATCACCCTTTTTACCTCCTTTTCCCTTGCCTCCTCATTGGTCATCCAAGAGGCTAGGGCCATCAATTTCATATCCCCCATCTTAGGGTTAGGATCCCAAATGTTTATATTAGTCAAGATAATATTATGCAAATAAAATTCTACCAACTTGGCCTTATCTGTTATGCTGGTCTGATTGAAAAATTAAATAATCTACCTTTAATTTTGGAAAGGTAATGATCCATAGGAAGCTAGTGTTTTGATCTAAAACTACAACCATTGTTCCTTCAGGTAGATAGCATAAAATTTTGAAGGATGTATGTGTTTTATTGCCTCCATGCAAAAATATTACATGGTGATGATCTCTTTTTCTTTCTGTTGTAGTTGGATTTCTAACTTTGCATTTTCTTCTTGTGTTTCTTGTAGCTTCTCTTTTAACATTTCTTCCCCAAGTCTAACATCAGAAAAATCCCTCCCCATCTCAGTGAATTTTTCTTCCATGATCCCTACATCTTGCACACCGTTTGTTTTGGAATTTTCCATCCAGTGATGTGTGTGTTCTCTCTCTTTCTCTAGCTGATAATATAGGGAACTGAGAGCTTTTGAGGGATCAACCTTCCTCCTTCAATGAAAGTGTAGTAGGAGATTATATTTTGCTGTGGGCTAGGATGTGTAACTACTGATATGTCTTTTGGGACAGATTTTGTAGATGCAACCTCCCCTTTTGGTTCTTCTTCTTTTTTCCCTTTGACATCCTTCCCTTCCATTTGTGCCTCTTTTCCAACACCTTTGGCCTCTTGCCCCTCCAAGGGTACCTTATCTCCTTCCCCAATGACCTTATGCTCTTTTTGTGACACATCTGGAGTTTCATGTAGCACTAACAAAGTTTGTTATAGAAAACTCTATTTTTTTGTAGCAAACACTCCTTTGCTTGTTGTCCCTTCTTTTATAATTCTTGAAGGTCTGTGGGGGTAGGTACTTATTTGAGGGATGCTAGCCTTGAAGAATGTCTCCTCATATAGGTCACATGTGTCTTCTCAAGTGTTCTGACCTCTTGAATTTTTCCCTCTTCTAGGCTTATTTCATCTTTCTTCTTGGGTGACTCTTCAATTGTTATTGGGCTTTTTGTTGGAGTCCGTGTCTCCCTTGATTCACCCCAACACTCTTTCTGGTACTGAAGTACATTGGGGTTTGTCTTTCCCTCTTTTACTTCATCGGTGTGCTTAGGGTGGCTAAGGCTGCAAGCACTTATTTTTCTGAGGTTCCGGGAGATAGGCTGCTCTGTTGGGGAGAGATGTCAGTGCTCAACATGGGTTCTAATATATCTTCATCTCTTGCCTTTCCTTCCTTTTCTTTCTCTTGCTCTTCCCATCCTTTTCATCTCCTTCTCCATTTTCATCTTTCTCTTCGTCCTCCTCTTTTACTTCCTCTATTTGTGTAGAAATTTGCTGAATAAATCACTTATTCAATGAAGATTAACCTGATCACACATCAATTTCGAATTTCATGCATAACACATAATCTCTTCTACAATTAATTGTCACATGCGGAAAGAATAAAAGCGATCGCACATCAAATCATCACACACATTAACATAGTATGTATGGGGAAAGCTTATAGCTGAAAACCCCTCAGCTATTCTGTATATTAGATGCAGAGAACATGCAGAAAATACATAGTACAAACTCCTCACAAGTACTTAGTACTATCTCCCAAAGCTACACAAAAACTAGCTTGGTTTTGAACAAGTCACAGTTTCAAAACACACCCACTAATTTCCCTGCCTCTATTGCGCAGTCAAGGCTGGTCTAAATAGAGATCCAAGTTCGAATCTCACTGTCTCCAACTACGCAATTGTCATTGGTAATTTCCTCCAAGTGTATTGCAAATCTCATGCACAACTAATGTCACAACTGATAGCTATCTCAACCCTTTCATCTACCTCTTTCACTTGTCGCCACTGAACTGTCCATGCCTTGATTTTGAGTTAAGTAGTGTGTTCTTTAGTTGAATAATGAGTTAATAATTAGTGAATTAAATAATATTTAATTCACACAACTCATCTCTAGTGTATTAGCCGATTAAACTAAATACAACTAGTTGACTAGTTAGCAGGAACAATCTCCATTAACTCCTCAATCGAAGCTCCACCAAAACTCTGCCATGATTCCCATGAGTCTGTTAAAATTAATAATACGATAGCTCAACTAGCCCATAAGTTAGATTTCCTTTACAATACAACTGCCCCACCTGAAGGGATAGGAGTCAAAGTAGAAGTGCTCGAGAGGATAAGCCAAGTTTATAGTGTCATATTAAGGGTATTAATATTTGAAAATTTGTTCTATTTTTAGACAGGCAGTCTAAAAATAGACTTCGACCAAAATGCTAAAAATAGAGGTCCATATATTTTTACCAACATGACCAATCCTCCAAGAATATCATACTGCAGCTCCCGGTCCATGATCCATATGTCTAAAAATAGACATAGTCTAAAAATAGACTTTTCGACAAAAAATCACATGTGTGGTCCCCACCTAGTTTAGGTGATCACTTTCCAACTAGGATTAGGAAAGATGTTTCAGGAGGCCTCCTTCACTGTTTCTTGTTGCCATTTTCAACAATTTGTAGGGTTTCTGTGTGTTATACTCATGCCTCCATCTCCTTTTCTTCCTCTTCTTCCTATGTTCCTTGAGTCTCTCCTTCTTCTTATTTCATACTCCACTCTCCAAGACTAGAGGCAGGGGTTTTTCTAGGAGTGACAGCTTGTGTCCCTATGAATGCTTCCCTATCCATATCTATGAATGTGGACCAAGGTACAGGGATGTTCAACCTATTGAAAACATCTCCTACTATAAGTTTGATGGGGCCATGGTGAGCTAATTTTTGATACTTCCTTTCCCTCACCCTTTAGCTCATGTCTCTGATGGAATGTAGGAGGAAGTATGGAATGCTCAGTCTCTTCTCCAGTGGCATATCTGTAAAAATTTGAATAATAGATCACTTATTCACCGAGATTATCCTGATTACACACTATTTGAGCTTCATGCATAATACATAACCTCTTCTACTATTTATCATCAATTTGCGGAATTAAAAACAATCGCATGCGCACATTAAAACATCAAACATTCACACATATAAACACAAGATTTCATGGGAAAGCTTAAAGCTGAAAACCCCCAACTATCTGTATATTATATTGATAGAGAACATGTAACAATCATTGTACAATCTCCTCACAAGATCATCAATACAATCTCCAATTTTTACACACTACACAAGCTCAGATCTGACTAGTCACAAGTTCAAATCTCCTCCACCTGTTAGCCTGCCTCTACTACGCAATCCAAGATGAATAATGATGAGATCCAAGTTCGAATCCCACTGGCTTGTACTGCGCAATCCTCATTGGCAATCTCAATCAATGTGTGTGCAAATCTCATGCACGGTATAGTCACAACTGATAGTAGACTCACCCTTTCACCTACCTCTTCCACTGGTCTCCACTGAACTGTCCATGCACTTGAGTTAACTGATGTATTCTTTAGTTGATTTATGAGTTAATAATTAGTGAATTAATTAATAATTAATTCACACCACTCATCACTAGTGTATTAATCAGTTTGACTAAATACAACTAGTTCAACTAAGTAAAACTGAACACAACTCCATCAACTCCTTAATCAACTCCACCAAACTCAATCACCTGAGTTCTAACTAAAGTCCATCATGCAATAGCTCAAATAAACCCTAGGAATTGTGTAATTCCTTCTGTCAGCTGCATGTGCCACATACGTAGCTCAAACTGAAGTGCTGCAAGAGGATAAGATAATGTTTATAGTCCAAATATTATTAAGAGCTAATAATATTGGACTTTCCTATTTTTAGACTGACGATCTAAAAATAGATTTCGCCCAGTATGTCTAAAAATAGAGGTCCATCTATTTTTCCCAACTTGACCAACCATCCACAAATAGCATCCTGCAACTCATAGAACATGATCCATATGTCTAAAAATAGACATAGTCTAAAAATAGACTTTGCGCCAAAAATAGCCTGCGGGCCCACTTAGTGAAGGCGACTTCTTTCCACTAAAATCCATCATCTTGTTGCATTCTCAACAATATATCCTTTGAATCTAAGCTCATGTAATAATATGAAGTGGTATCCATAAACCACATTGAGTCCTCCCTCAGAGGAAATGTATTTCGTGATTTGATATGCCACTTCATCCCATGGGTAAGGGATGCTTTCCCTTCTTACTCCATTTTTATCCTTAATGTGCTCCTCATTAGGCAAAAATAAACTCTTTTTAGAGGCAGTGCTAGACACTCTATCTTCTCTATTCCACTTTACTCCTAGAGGTAAGGTTGTGACTCTGCTAATCAATTCAGGGGTTATGGTGATGGCTATTCCTCTAACCACAGTGGTGGCCCTATCATTTGCTTGTGAGTGAAAATCCAATGCAAATAACCAATCCAATTCATCATCAAATCCCTTTAGGAGATAGAATAATCCTAGCCACTGATTATTTCTAAAAATATCAACCACCTAAGGGTGTAATCTAATTCTTTTGATATATGTGGGTTCCCTTCTATTAAAACCTTCCCCTATTTTATGATTGTGTTATGGAGATGTCTGGGTGGTTTTTGTCTTAGAAAACTGGTGATATGTAACGTCAGAACTCAATTCAACACGAACTCAACCATTCTTGACCCTACTTCTCTTAAAAACCTCTTAAACTATGAATTATTGTTGTGACTATGTGTAATATCTTCATGAAAAAATTCATAACATGGTGGGGTGACATCCACTTACCTATAAATTATGTGGTTTCTTGCTTGGGAAATGGTGGTGTTGGGCGTCAATACCATCTGCGAGTGGCTCTTCTGGAAATTTTGATCGTTGTGCAACCTTCTCGTAGATTTCTTGTAGCATTAGTAGACTTCATGTAGCATAGGCTTGCATGCAAACTTCAACCTTGGTGTAAAATTATTCGATGGCTCATGTCCCTCTCTTTCTCTAACTGTTTTCGAAAATCATAATGGAATGAAGTAGGGTGAGCCAAAGCACATTTTTATTCCAAATTGAGCGGACTTCGAGCGGAGTGGTGATTTGGATTTGGCACGGGGTTTCCTCTATTGGATCATTGGCCCCACTCGAGCCAATCATTTCTACTTTCCTTAGAATCACCTCCATCTCCTCGTGATATCTTCCTTAACTAATTTGACAACATAGGTGGCATGAAAAACTCCACTTCTCCTTCACTTTAACTTTACGAGGGTGGCCAAGTTAACTAGCTACCTTTTTTCCTTTTTAACTCTCTATTCTTGACATTAATTCATTTTAGCAATATGATGCATAGCGAGAGGGTGAGGGAGCCATACCTGAGCCTACCTGTTGCTGAGGAGTTGTATAATTTCTTTGATGTAGGGAACTGGAGTCTCGTGATATCCATCAATGTTTTTTCTTTATTGTGTTTTTTATGCATATTTTCTTAGTGAGAAGTTTATTTCTGAGTGAGTTGCTTATTATTTTTGTTTGTTTATTTTTTCACAGGTGTTGCATGGATATCCTCAGGTGTTGTTTCTCGTGTGGCCTTCCTCCTGGAGTCATTTGGTGATCATCTGGAGCCACATTCATTATCCACCTTTTTCATTTTTGGCTTGGTGTTACATGACTAAGATTGCTATAGGAAGTGATCATCTTCATGCAGAAATCCCCTTTTTGCTGCGTTGGAGCTCCACTTAGCTGAGAAATTAGAAGGAGTGCAGGGATTCTAGGGGTGGAGTTATGGATTTAATGGACTGGTAGAGAGATGAGGGGAGAGGCCCTGTGTATGGTTTTAGCTAAACTAGCTCACAGTGGCGAAAGAGAAGGTTTAGTGAGTGAATACTTATTCATGGAGTGAAGTGATGATTAAGAGTGGTAGATATGGGTAGAAGAATGATTTTCATGTCTTCCTTGAGGGTTAGGTGTTCTTGAGTGATCTTGTTCTCTCTTAGATGACTTTCCTATAGCAGTGTAGGGTTTCCTGTAGCACTAGAGGAAATCTTGTAGCAGCCTAGGTTTCCTGTGCACTGCAGAGAGTGAGAAAACATGGGGTATTTTGCTCATATGGAGGGATAAATGGATGGATGGATGCATTATGGGGTTGATTATGGAGTGGGTAGGTAGAGGAGAGAGAGAGAAGAGAGAAATAATGTTGCTCATCTTTGTCTCAACTGTCCTTGATCAACAACCTGCAAAACAAAAATAGGTGAGTGCATAGGTTTTGTTTCATTTTTTTCCTCTCTCTTTTTTAAACATAGGTGGGCTACCTCCACAGAGTTGTTCAACCCACCAGCCTTCCTTGGGCACCTCATAGAAGTTTTCACTCGAGGATCTTTTATTTTATTTTATTTTCCTTTTATTTTTTTTATTTTTTATTCTCCAGGATCGCCTCATAAATGTTTTCAACCTAGGAGTTGGCCTTGGAAGCCTCATAGATGTTTTCACCCATGCCTCTTTATTTTTTTCCTTTTTCTTTTTCTAGGAAGGTGAGGGGCTGGAAACTATGGATCTCCCAATAAAATTCACCTCCATGTTTATTGAATTGATAAACTCATCATTAGACAATGGTTTTGATCTGAACAACCAAATTTTTATGGAATTTTTCTACTTAATAAGGTCCTAGCCCCCTTGTCATCAGTGTTCCTTTGAATTCCTTGAATATGGAGTCATAGAGAAGTGCCCAATCTCCTTCTTGAAATTTATTTTCTTTGATATGATTTTCATGCCAAAATTTCCTTTGTAGTTGAATTACCTCTATGTGCAAGGCCTGCATTTTGAACTCATCCAAACCATTTAGCTACAACAACATTTCTTGTTGTGCCTTTGTGATGTCCAAGTCTAACTGAGCTTCCATTCTCAGGGTGTTGTACTCAAACTCGATGGAAAGAAGATATTTCTTCCCATAAACTAAATCATATGGAGTAAACCCTATGGTGGTCTTACAAGCGGTATTTTAAGCCCAAGTGGTTTCCATCAATCTGTCTGCCCAATATTTTTTACTGTTGCTCACAACCTTGGTGATGATTTTCTCCAAGCCTCTATTTGTTACTTCCACCTGGCCATTTGCTTGAGGATGATAGCTAGTGGAAGTCTTGTGCTTTATCTTGTGCCACCTTAGGAGGTTTTCAATTAGATGAGATGTAAATTGAGATCCTTGATCAGTGACTACCTCTTTGGGGTATCCAAACTTGTAGAACACATTCTTTCTCAAAAAATCAGCTACCTTCTCTTTTGTTGCTACTTTTACAGCTCTTGTTTCAGCTCACTTGGTCAAGTAGTATGTGCAGACTATGATATACATTTTCTTCCGATATGGTGGATTAATGGGTCCAATGAATTACATGCCCCACTTGTCAAATGGATCTAAAGCCACTTGAGGGGGAAACGGAATTTCATCTCTCCGTGTAGGTCTCCCAATCCTTTGGCACTGATCACATATCCTGGTGTATCTCCTAACATCTTGGTGGAGGGTAGGCCAATAGTAACCTGCTCACAAATCTTTGAAGGTTGTCCTCTTATCAACAAAGTGGCCCCCACAGGGACCACCATGACATGTCGAGAGGATGTCAAAAGTATCCTCTTCTCTCACACGCCTTCTGAGAATTTGGTTAGGACCCAACTTGAAGAGATTTACACAAATCCAGGTGAAAGAGGTGCTTTTCCTGATAATCTTGCTCTTCTCCCTGGATGAAAGGTTCGGAGGGAAATTTTTAGCAACCAAGTAGTTAGTTATGTTGAAAAATCAAAGAAAGAGTGTTGAGATAGTGAATAGGTTTTCATCTGGAACTTGATCATCCACCATCCCTTCCTCATCTATACAAATATTTAGCCTAGATAATAAATCCGTAGCAACATTATCCTTTCCTGGTTTATCAAAAAATGTTAAATCAAATTGTTGTAATAACAACAACAATCTAATGATTATAGAATTAACATCAGGTTTATTCATTAAATATTTGATGGTTGTGTTAGTGTTAGTCTATACAACCTGTCACCAATGATCAAATGAGCTCTTATCATGTTCTGTTAGGGTCCCATAGTAAATTTTTTGTCATTTAATTATGTCTTCAAGCTAAAATTTGGTCATTGGGTATTAGGTCTAGGACTATTTCCACTCCTTCCAAAATTTTCACATGTTGGTCCATGTCATCACTCAACTGAGTGTATCATCATTCAGATATCAACATCATCCTCCTAGTCATCATCATTATGATTTTATTCAATTCAGTGTCCCCATTAAGTCATTAGGGTTTCAAGGTCACCAAAATTGTCATTTCATGCATAAAATCCAATAATTGGAGTGGTAATAAGCAAGTTTGTTCAATAAAGTGTTAATTTCAAATGTAATTTATTTTTTATATATGTAATAAGTACTTCATGTTTCTAAAGCTAAAATTGAAGCTTTCAAAGAGATTCAAGGTTCCAAAGAAGTTACAAAATTTCAAGGTTACAAAGTTCAAAAAATGAAAGTCATACTTGGAAAAGACATGTGGGGCCCATACACACTCAAAAGGAGTCACTTCATGTTTTAAAAAGGAAAAAAAGACACGAGGAAGAGCATGAGTTTGATCTAGTAGACTTGGAGGCTAGTGATGAGCCTGAAAACCTAAAGAGGATTAACAAAGACAAGGATGCATAAATCAAACAGCTCCAGGACAACTTGGCAAGAGCTAACTTCATCATTTCCAAGGACCATGATGAGCATGAACATAAGGTAAGAAGAAAGAGGCCAAGAACCATGGATTTCAAAAGATCATTGTAGAAGGAAAGAGAGAAAAACCCTACAGATGAAGAGCTAAGTTTTGAAGAAAGGATTTCTAATGAGATCAATGAGAACAAGGAATTTTGGCTTGAAAAAGTCAACATCCACTTGGAGAAGCTCCTTG
This sequence comes from Pinus albicaulis, assembly GCA_034641835.2. Classification (NCBI taxonomy): domain Eukaryota; kingdom Viridiplantae; phylum Streptophyta; class Pinopsida; order Pinales; family Pinaceae; genus Pinus; species Pinus albicaulis. Next base: position 1,119,395,394 of record CM076581.1, on the reverse strand, counting down.
ACAAGGCCAACAGGGAAAAAAAAATACATAAGCACATGGTTAATCATTACTATGCCCTAAATCAAATTTGTAATGTCAAGGAGAAACAGTTACAAGCCAAATTAAAAGAAACCCTAATCAGCCATGAGGAGAAGGGTAAGTTGGATTTACTTGTTTATGCATCCATGATAGCATAAAAAACTTCATTTGACACTTCTGGACCAATTTTGAGAAGAAATGGAGCACTTTTTTCATTTTGGGGAAATTTGGTGCAATTTTGGAAAACTCTGAAATTTTCACTAGGTCTAGAAGCACAGAGAGCTCACGCTGTGCTTCTTCCTCGGGCCACCAAAAGGAAAATGTTTGATATATTTAGAAACATTTTGGCCTCCTCTCAAAACCCATTTGATCATATTTTTTAGTCAGGGCTCATATTTTGATAAAAATGCAAAAAAGAGGTCAAAAATCAACATTTTGCCTCACTTTTTTACTTTCGTTGCGCACAGGGAGACACCTTGGGAAAATGGCCATATCTCAGCCACAAATGGGACATTTTGGTTGCTCAAATACTCTAGAGACATCTACACTCTCCAATATTTCCATAACAGGTCTCAAATTTGGATTTTGACTTTAGCAAGACACTCAAAAATTGCCTCAAACAACTCGTTGCGCTTCTGTAATTTTCTCATAAATTTCCATGAATTTTCACTCTGTATTTTTTTACCATTTTCAGTTTTACTTTTGTAAAAGTCAAGAGGTAAAGGTAAATGAATGTAAGGGGTTAAAATTAAATGTAAATGGGTAAAATAGGGTTGATTAGGTGTCTTATCCTCCATTTAATGCTTTGAGAAAATGTCTCATGATGGTTAGGAAAGGAGGAATTAGTTGAGTAATCTCCCTAGTGTGTAGTAGACATTGGATAAATGAATGTATTTGGCTTTTCTTGTTGGAAATTCGACCTCCAAGGGAGGATTTCAACCTCAGTGGCTATATGAGGTAATTTTTAATCATTTTCAAAGGTTGGATGTTATGGAATTGAGCCTTGAATACTGGTGTACAAGTGAATTTAGCAGGAACTAATAGACAGAATTTGCAGCTATTGTGGTGGCATTCATGTGGTATGTGCTTTAGTAGTGTTTTTCTTTATGTGATCATATTTTTGAATGTATTGTATCTTCCATTTCCATTTCCATGCTTCATGTGTTTGTTTTCTAAGATGATAAACATAATTCATTAATTTAATGTTCTGTTTTGGAGAAGCTTTCACATTCTTGTTCATATTCTTCTGATATAAACAAATTCATGAGATTCATGGTCATTTTGAAACCATATAAATCTACCCTATACACAAAGATACCTCTAAAGTTCTAAAGTATGTGCCTACCTTGCCCCATTGCATCTATGCAAATCTGATTTTCAGAGCCCTAACCTAGTCCTCCTAGAGACCTAAGCCACCATCCAACACAAAACCATAAAATCAATCAAACCCTAATCTAAACATACCTAGCCTAATATATTTCATGTCACTGTCAATCCTTGGTTGTGATCTAATTGAGAGAGCCCTCTCAGCCTAATAGGGCTACCTACTAGGTCAAAGTGGTCTGTGGTACTTTGTTGGTCTCCTTTTCAGCCTTCAAAGAACTCGTGGAGTGCTAACAGGCTGCATGGTCAGTGTGTAAAAAGGTCTGATAACCAGTAATATAATGCCTAAATTTTTTTAAGGAATGGACAATGGATAGAAGCTCCTTTTCTGTGACAATATAATTAAGTTCAAATTTGGATAGATTCTTGCTAATGAAATACATGGCATAGGGTAATTTGTCTTCTAATTATCCCAAGGCTTCCCCCACAACTTTTTTTGATGCATCTATGTGCATGTGGGAAGGTAGAGCCCAACTTGGACCTCGAAGAATGGGGGCAGTAGTTAGCTTTTCCTTAATGAGATCGAAAGCTTCTTAACATAGAAGAGAACAAAAAAACTCGGAATCTTTGGCCAACAACCCAAATAATGGTGAGCCACTTTTTTGAAGTCCTTAATGAACCTCCTATAGTAGCCAGCCAAACCTAGGAAACTTCTGAAATCTCTCTTATTTTGAGGAACATGCACCCTTTTTATGATGGTGATTTTGTTTGGGTCCACCTGTATTCTTGCTTGTGATATTGAGTGGCCTAGGACTGTCCCTACTCTTTTTAAGAATTCACACTTTTCCAGACTCAGGGAGAGATGCATTTCAATGCACTTTCTCAGCACTTTTCCCAAATTGGAGAGAGCCTCCTAGAAATCATATCCATGAGGTGTGAAATCTTCCATGAATATTTCGACATATTGATGGAATAGTTCAGAGAAAATGCTCAAGACTGCTCTCTGGAAAGTAGCAGGGACATTTCACAACCCAAAGGGAAGGACTCTGTAAGTGAAAGTTCCCCGAGGATAGGTGAAAGTAGTCGTGTCCTGGTCCTCAGGGCTAATTTGGATCTGTTTGTACCCTTTGAACCCATCTAGGAAAGAAAAAAATTCTTCCCTGCAAGCCCTTCTAGGACTTTATCTATGAAAGGCAAAGGAAAATGGTTCTTTTTAGTGGCTTTGCTTAGTTCCAGGTAGTCAACACAGATTCACCACTTTCCATTCTTCTTTGGGACTAGAACAAGAGGAGATACCCACTCACTGTCTGATATAGGATAGATGAAACCTGCAGCCAAAATTTTTTGTAGTTCACCCTTCACTATGTCCTTTAGAGTTGGGTTCATCCTCCTTTGGGGCTGGCTCACAGGCTTGCATATTTATTTAATATAAATATGATGTGTGCACACTGAGGGATGCTCCCCTTTCATGTCTTTGTAGTCCCAAGCGAATGCATCAGGTTTTCTTTCAATATTTGGCATAGATGCTCTTCTTCTTTGGCCGAGAGGGATGAGTTAATATTCATAGATTTTGATGGGCCGAATTACACAGCCTTGGTGGTTTCAGAGGTTGAATAAACTGAGTGCAGCTACATCCAATAGTGGCTTTCATATTCTTTGATTGGATAATTGAGTGGAATGTCATTGTGGGCTGGTTTTGAATGATGTGGTCAATGAGCTCATCCTCATTGGATTTCCCCCCTCTAAGAACACTATCTATGGTACAAATGGGGTAGGCTGTGGTACTGTATACTTCATCTTATTCTTCTCCTTCATCCTCCAACCACACAAGTAGGTCATGGTTAATGGAAGGCTGGGAAGGAGGATATAATACCAACTGTTTAGACAAGGGCCCATTATTTATATCCATGTTTCCAGCCCTACAACTGATATAAGCATTGATAGTGGCTAACCAAGGTCTTACTAAAATGAGAGGATATCCATTAAGCTTGTTTTTTGGCTAGAAGAACGGGAAATATGTAGGATACTCCCAAGAGTCGATTGAGACGATAACATCCTCAACAATTCCTTCTGAAGCTACTATGGACCTGTCTACAAGTTGCAGAACAATGGTGGTATTTCTCAAAGCTCCTTGGAGGTTGAGTTTAAGCATGGTTTCATTGGTCATCACATTGATGGCAGCCCTGAGGTAAATCAGAGTATTTGGGACTATGAATCCATCAATGTGTACTTATACTACTAGAATTCCAGGGTCCAGGTACTTTGGGAAGATCACCCTTCCCAACATTAAGTCAAAAATTTGTCCCACTACATTGATGGTGGGAGTGTCTTTCTTCTTTCTCCCAATTTTCTTAAAGAATTTATCTTTGATGAGCCTATTGCAAATAGGAACATCCTTAATGTCTTGGAGAAGGGGTATTTTCACACAAAAAAGTTTTAGTTCTCTGAGAAGTTCAGTCTCTTTCGAGGTGTGTTGACTAGAGGGGATTGGGCGCTCGAGAAAAGGAGGTTGTTGGATATGAGTGTTGCTTTCTTCCTTTTCCTCCTCAATCGTTGTGGGTGGAGATGGAGGATGATTGTCTGGGAGCACTCTTCCTGACTTGAGATTGATCTCATGTATCTCCACAACATAAGTTGGATAGGATGTTTCTCCATTGTAAACCTATTATGCTTGCTTGTTGATTGGGTTCAAATTGGGCTGGGCAGGCATCTGAGGCAACTTAGGTGGAGAAGAATGGGTGAGATGAGGTTGAGGTTGGGGTGGATGCAGTAAAGCACGTGGTTGATTTTTTTAGGGCCTCCACCCTTGTGATGGGTTGCTCCAATGAGGTGGTTAAGGAACATATTACTAGAATGGTTGGTTCACAGGCTACGAGTGATATGGGGGGTTGTAAGGCCAAGTAGGAGGTGTAGGCCATGATGGAGGAGTATATGTGTACCAAGACTTCATAGGTTCATTCTAGTTTGTATGATGGTAGGATTAAGGTGCACCTTGCATACCTTACTGATATGATTGAGGCCTTTAAGGCCTCCTCTAATTTATGAAACAGAGTTTCTCGGGTCCTCCTTCCCCACCTTGATATACAACCTTGAGCCTAGGTAAGGAGGGACACTTATTTGTGGCGTGAATCTATTCACAGACTACGCAAACCTATATGAAATTTATTGAACATTCATTTCGAGGATGTTTTCTAGTACATCTAGGGAAGAAGATATCCAAGGCCCTCTCTTCTTTCTCTTGCGTCCTCTTGATCTACATTGTTTCCATTTGCAAAGAAAATGTGTGCAACATCTCACTTTTGAAGTCCTCCAACATATTTCCAATCTCATTCTTGATGGAGGTGGAAGAGGAAGGGGTGTTGGTCATGCTTTGGCTAGCTCTATCTTTCTTCCTGGATGCCTTAGAGTGTTTTCTAAAGACAATTTTGAAGTCCTCATAAGAAAGCTGGTAGATGTCTCCTCCAGACATCATATTAAGGGTTTCTATCACCTCTTCCTTGATCCCTCGAAGAAGTACCAATTTAAGTGATCTAGTATCAAGGGTGCATTTGGCTCTTTTATAGTTCAGCTGGAATCTTTCTTCATTATACTCCAGGGATTCATCTAGTCCCAGAGTCATCCTAAATATTTCCTATTTTTCCTTGGACCTATAATAGTATCTATATTTATGTTAAATTACCCTTGCATCTATGCCTAGGTAGTGATGTTGTTCCCAGAAAAACCCATGAACCAGTGCAAGGTTGCATCCTTGAGGTTGAATGGGAATAGTTTTAGCTTCTGGTCATCTGAGGCATAGTCACAGGTCCTGCAGACAACAAAAAACTCAAACATGAAGGTGTCAAGAGCCTCAGAATTAAGTCCATGGAAATGTGGAACGGTTGAGGGACTGATGTTCTTCATTTTAGTTTCCCTATATGTTTCCCTAATGGGAAAGACTCCTTGGGTCCCAGTCCTAGCCATGACTTGAATTGGTGAAGTAGGTTCCTTAGGTGAAGCAAGTTATTCCTCTTCTCCAATAGGTTCTTGAAATTTTTCAAGTGGCTCACCTATGGTGTGTTCAACTTCACAGTCATTGAAGAAGAGTAAAGGGTGACTGTGTGGGGATGTGGGGTTTTTTGGTAAAAAACTTCCTTGGTTATCCATATTCCTACGAGGCATTAAAGTCAAACTGTTATTGTATTTTTCAATATTTTGGAACTAAATACAAAAGAAAATTAGAAAATAATGCTAAAACATAATCAAAGCATCTACTCAGACACCTCCCTGACAACGACGCCAAAAAGTGGTGAACCATGGTATTGCACCAAGAGTGTTGCAACTCCTAGAGGCTACTCTACTTTACTTTATCAACCCATGTTTCATACAAACTTGGAGGTGACAGTGCTATATACACAACAGATGCATTCTACTCATGCCATCCTCTTCTCAATTCTACAAGGGGGTGGTACAACTAGGGTTACTGTTAGGATAAGAAGGCTGCCACACCTCTAAATGAAAACTAAGACTGAAAATAAGTCATGAACATTACTCTATCAGCAAGAGAAGAAACTATTCTAGATCATAAAGACCCATATATCTATTTGCAATAAAGGAAATCTACACTTAACCTAATGCAATAAATATTAAATTTAAACTAATTGGCATTCAAGATTTAAATTACTGAGCTGAACTTACAGAAAGGGAAAGTAATCTATGCACACATGATGAACCAAATGACTGATTGAAATCTATCTACATGTTGCTTGACTGCTATGCTTAACAATGCATCTATCAGTGACCTAACTATGCTTGTAAATAAATCTGTTTTGCAGCAAAAGAAGGAGGTGCTAAGGTGACCTAAGAGAGTCTTGGGCTCATGGTTTCAGAGATAGAGGTATCTTGGAGGTTGTGCCAGGACTAGATGAGGTGAAAGAGAGGTTTTGGGCCGAAGAAGTGACTGATTGGTGCTGCTACAATATTAGCTACAGGATTTCCTCTAGTGCTACAGGACGTCCTGAAACGCTACAGGAAACAAGTCGAGAGTAGTTTGAGGCCAGAAATGGTGAGGAAAGGGGTATGAGAGGTGAAATGAAGGTGGATTTAGGTGGATGGAAGGTAGCCAACCCTTTTTCAAAACTCATAACTCTCTCAAACCATGTCTTGCACCTCCAAGATGGCTCTCGGTGTTGTGGTGGAGATATCTAAAAAAAAGGTTGAAGATGATTTAGTTTGAGGTTGGTTGATGAGGGGTGGAAACTGAAGCTAATGGTGTTGGTGGAGTCCTCATCTATTGCTCTACTCAAACCTGCAAGAAAACTACATGTTAATGTAGTTATCATTGACAAATTATTATGAAAATGGTGGAAAAGGTGAGTTTAATTTAAGAAATCCTACCTATGAACTTAAAACAAAAAACTAACTCTGCATCTACAACATGTTCACGATAAACAAAGAAAACTATCTAAATTTTCCAAGAAATCATAAACTAAAAGAAAATTTGGGTCTGTGGTGAAGATCTACCCTCCTCAAACCCTAATGGAAGAGGTGAAAGACGAAGGCTTTAACACACAGTATTATATTTTTCTATGCTACTACAATATGAAAGGTAAAGACTAATGACAAAAACATGAAATGGAAGCAACACAACTACAGCAATATGAAATGTAAGAAAAATAAATACAACATCATAAAAGGTAAACACAAATACATAAGAGAGATTGAGGCCAATGGATTGGGCCCTGACCCATAAGCTCAATTGAATACTCATTTTATTTCATAACCAATTCTGCTACATAGCATTTAATAGTCACAAATGTCTATTACAAGAGCTAAGAGTGCTCTATATATCTCCAAAAACTGAATCCTAATGAGCTCTTGCTCTGCCCTATTTACCATAAAGGGTAGCTCCCAACAATTCCCTAAAAAGTAGGTGATTTGTCTCCTCGGAAATCGAGAGAAGTGGAGCTTGGCTCCACTTGATCTTCCACTTGCTTGTTTGCCTTTGATTTCGAGCTATTGGAGGAGAATCTTGAGGATCCCTTGGTTGTTTGTAGGGGTTAAGGAGGTGGTCAACACCATACAGTCACTCCTAGTTGTCTACTTCAAGCCCTGCTTGTGCAATCTTCAACAAAAATGGCATATTCTCTTGATTTTCCTGCATTTAAACCACTAAGTCATTCGAAGTATGACAACCCTCAATACACCATCTACACTAAGCAACATATGACCATAATGCAATTAAATGTGAGAAAGAGAGACTAATAAGACTAAAAAGGTGACAAATTACCACTTAAAATGTACCTAATGCTGGTGCTCATCAGTTATCGATAAATTTTTATAATTGAAACTAATCATAATGTTATTGATAACTTTTTATAATTGAGACCTTTGTATTTCCTTTATTAAGTTAAAATTCAAATAAAGAACTAAAATTTTTAGATATTTGAATGAATAGTAAATATAAACATTTAAAACATCAATGAATAGTTGAGAGTAATTATTATTTCAATACCTTAACATTTTTGTTTATTATAATTTTTTTATAAAAAAAATATTTCTTGAAACTATAGATAAATAATTATTTTAATAAACAAACCTATGTTTTATGGTCGAAAACTATGCCCTGCTCAAATTCCACTTTTGAAAGGTGACAAAAATACCATGAAATGGGCTACTAAGGAACACCAACTAGGCTTGTTTCTAAGATCATATCTCAGCTTGATTTGGGCTCTTATAGTAGTCAACTCGATCTTCCTTCCAATTTGGCTATTCCACTTACCTGTGTATAGATCTAGACCTGGGTAGTCTAGACCCTTAAACTAGGTCTCAAAGAGATGTATTAAGTTACAGATCCAGGTGATAGGTTTCAAAACTATAATTCCACCGCTTTGTTAATGGAACTCATCTTACAGGCAAGATGGAACCAGTCCCTAGAATAGTAGATCTAGGCCCATCCAAGTGATTACTACAACCTCTATAAATGAAATATAATTTTAATCCACTCACTCCTTTGACTTGAGGATAAGTTCCAAGATTTGGCATGCTTGTCTTGATATTAAGCTGATGTTGTGGCCTCCAAGGATGTATGCAGTAAGAATTGAATTATGAGCAGTGGAAAACAACCATTTTTTTATTAGTATAGAACGGATTAGTATAAGTCAATTATTTTATTAAAACTTGGCACTATTCCGCTAGGTCAATGACTGGAAGTGATGGTGTTGGAGATGGAAATATACTACCTCCAAAGAGGGTTTGTTGGTCCACCAATGGATCTGCACCAGCCTGTTACAACAACTCTGTTACTTGTTCCTCAATAAATCATTATAGGAAATTCCTCCCTTGGTCATTTATTTTTATAGAAGGCCTTCTGCTATGATAGATGACTGAACTTTGTCCTCAAAATTAAATAAATTGGCCTGGGAATTGAGGAAGGTTTTTTCCTGCAGAAGAAAATCAAACTCAACTACTAGAATATAGATCTCTGTTGTTCTTGCTTTATCTTATTTTTGTAGGGGTTTAACTTGATCCTATTGTAAAGGAACTCCGCCCTATTCTGTAGAGATACGAGCTCCTTCCAATGAGTATGTTTAGTTATGTTTTGTGTCCCAAAACTATGCATTGGGTGCAATGAAGAGGTTGAGCATATCTATTGCATTCAAAAAACTACTTAAGGTCGTTCCTACAAAGGATTGTGAAGGGTCTAAGTTGAAGCAAAGGGAAATACATCAGGAAAAATTAGAAGCTCTCACAAAGTCCCAAACTATATCTTCTTTTGGACAGGTACAATGGAACAACACTTGAAATGATGGCCACTGTCACAACCACAATTCAGGATATTTAGGAAAAAATTCTGAACCTGGTTCCATATAAACGTTCTTGTTGGGGATTCATTGAAGAGCAACTTTTTAGAATTGAAGGTTATCAACAATGTTGTAATAGATACAACCCTCGTGTACAAACATCCTCATGGCACAAATTTTAAGATGGCTTTACAAATCATTGAAAAAAAGTTTTTGAACAGAGAGGTTCAACAGTCTGAAAATGGTCAAAATATTGTTGAAGTTGTAAGAGCTGCAATGGATCTAGTGTTATTGACCATTCAGAATGGGCCAACATTTGGAAATCCTCGTTTCTCATAAAAAAATAGTTTCATTTTTTAGTGATCACAGTAGGAGATGTTCACTTATTGATGGCCAGCTGAATTAATGAGTTGCATCAGCTGCTTTTTAAAAAAAAAAAAATCCCAAGGTATTTTCTCTGTAAATTATTGGATTCACCTATTGTTTAGGTAGAGCCCTTTTTTCTTCACTTTCTTCTGTGAAGCTTCTATAAATTCCATATATGTTCTTGATTTATCAAAGTAATTTTCAATTGGTTTGCAGGTTGTGAAGGCAATAATTTGGTACTACTCCCACTGTTATAGACATATATTCAACCTATAACTGCAAATTAGGGCTATTTATTAGCTGAATTAAAAAATATACTCAACTCTCGCATTTCACGTTGGATTCATTTATTAATTCCCAACAGTTCACTTTTCATAATCTCACGCTTGCGGGGATTTCTATACTAACTGTTAAGCCCAAGATAAACTGTTATTTTTTTTTCTTCCATCTTCCATAATTAGTTTTTTTTTCTCTCTTCTGAACGAGATCCCATGCTGAATGGAAAGGTTTCTGGTTTGAAAGGTTTATGGTCTTTTATTCCAGTGTGCTACCATTTATTCTCAACCCTGTTATCTTATTTTTATGAATTTAGATATGGCACCTTGAGCTAATGATGTGCTTTTTCTCTAATGACAATGGGTATATAGTTTATTGAGGTAGCCCACTTTTATCCAACAACCAACTTTAGACCAAAATTAGGTTTGCATATGCATTGGCATGGTTTCCTAGCAAGGGACATCTCAAGGAACAACATTGTGAATGATATTATTTGTAGAAACTAGTGTTTGCTTTGCACCAAACATCATGGTACATAATAATAATGATTGATTAGATTAATTAATAGGCTGTAACTAAACTCAAAGATGGGATCTTGAATGTAGAAACACTATGGAAATCATTGTTAGTATATCACAAAATGTCTGTAGATTACCATTGTTGCAATTGTTAAAAGTGTGCAACAGTGTTGGCACTCCCAACCTTGTATGGTAAGTAATGATAATGATTAAGATCATATTAGAGGATGGGTTGCAATTTAACTTGTAAATCATTTAATAACAAGGTAGGAAGTAACCAAAAATAAATATGTGAAGAGTGCTTGTCTAGTGGGATTAAAAAAAATATTACAAGTAACAATGTTATCCAGAAACAACCATTGGTGGTCGAATTGGTCATGCTTGGAATAGCAATTTCATTAATAAAAAATAAGCAATTATAAATGGCTCTAGCTATTCATGGTACATGCTATAGACAGTATGGATGTAGTAAATAAGTTATGGATTAAATTTCTAATGTTAATTTATAACAAACACTCAAATTACATATCATCCTTTTTTTCTTTTAAAATGAAAAATACTTTATAACAATATAAAGATATTAGGAAATCTCAATAAATACAAAATGAGATTTGCTACATAAACTACTATATTTAAGTTGAATTGTTATACCTTAGTTCACCCTTACATTTTAAGAAATGCACACAATAATATGTGTAATCTACTCACTCCTTTGACCTGAGGATAAGCTCCAAGATTTGGCATGCTTGGCTTGATATTAAGTTGATGTTGTGGTCTCCAATGATGTATGCAGTAAGCATTGAATTATGAGTAGTTCAAAACACAACCAAATTTTTATTAGTATAAAACAGATCAGTATAAGTCAATTATTTTATTAAAACTTGGAATTGTTTCGCTAGTTCAATGGTTGGAAGTGATGGGGCTGGAGATGGAAATATACTACCTCAAAAGAGGGTTTGTTAGTCCACCAATGGATCTGCGCCAGTCTATTACAACAACTCAGTTAATTGTTCCTCAATAAATCATTACAGGAAATTCCTCCCTTGGTCATTGATTGTTACAGAAGAACTTATGCTATGATAGATGACTGAACTTTGTCTTCAAAATTAAAGAAATTGTCCTCGGAATTGAGGAAGGATTTCTTCTTGCACAAGACAATCAAACTAAACCACTGGAATATAGATTTATATTTTTCTTGCTTTATCTTGTTGCTATAGTGGTTTAACTTAGGCCCATCCAATTGATTACTACAACATCTGTAAAAAGAGATGTATTAATTTGATGCTCCAGGTGCTAGGTTTCAAAACTATAATTCCACCACTTTGTTAATGGAACTCATCTTACAGGAAAGATGAATCGATCCCTAGAATAATAGATATAGGCCCATCCAAGTGATTAATGCAACCTCTGTAAATGAAATCTAATTTTGATCTACTCATTCCTTTCACCTGAGGATAAGTTCCAAAATTTGGCATGTTTGGCTTGATATTAAGCTGATGTTGTGGCCTCCAAGGATGTATTTAGTAAGAATTGAATTATGAGTAGCGCAAAACACAACAATATTTTTATTAGTATAAAATGGATTAGTATAAGTCAATTGTTTTATTAAAACTTGGCACTGTTTCACTAGTTCAATGGTTGGAAGTGATGGTGTTGGAGATGGAAATATAATATCTCCAAAGAGGGTTTGTTGGTCCACAAATGGATTTGCACCGGTCTGTTACAAAAACTCAGTTAGTTGTTCCTCAATAAATCATTACAGGAAATTCCTCCCTTGGTCAATGATTGTTACAAAAGGCCTTTTTCTATGATAGATGAATGAACTTTGTCCTCAAAATTAAAGAAATTGGCCTAGGAATTGAGGAAGGATTTCTTCCTGCACAAGACAATCAAACTCAACCACTAAAATATAGATCATTGTTTTTCTTGATGTATCGTGTTGCTGTAGGGGTTTAACTTGATCCTATTGTAAAGGAAATCAGCCCTATTCTGGAGAGATACGACCTCCTACCAATGAGGATGTTCAATTATGTTTTGTGGCCCAAATCTATGCCATGCTCAAATTTGGCTTTTGAAAGGACAAAAATACCCTGAAATGGGCTACTCAGGAACACCAACTAGGCATGTTTTGAATATCAAATATTAGCTTGATTTTGGCTTTTATAGTAGTTAACTCGATGTTCCTTCCAATTTGGTTATTCCACTTGTCCATGTATGGATCTAGATCTGTGCAGTCTAGACCCTTAAACTAGGTCTCAAAGAGATGTCTTAAGTTTTTGCTCCAGGCGCTAGGTTTCAAAACTATAATCCCACCACTTTTTTAATGGAACTCATCTTACATGCAAGATGGAATCAATCCCTAGAACAGTAGACCTAGGCACATCCAAGTGATTACTACAACCTCTGTAAATGAAATATAATTTTGATCTACTCACTCCTTTGATTTGGCATGCTTGGATTGATATTAAGCTAATGTTGTGGCCTCCAAGGATGTATGAAATAAGCATTGAATTCAGCATCACTTAAAATGAAAATATATCGTACATTTTCAAACTTTGTCACAAAGATATATCATTTTGTTTGAACGAACGAGATATTCACAACCTGGAATTTCCAACTTTTGTTCTTGCAGCATAAATTATTACACAATATATGCCACAAGTTATGGTTTCCTGATAAGTGATGTAAATATATATAATATTTATAGTGCAATCATTAACTATATCAAGTTAGAAATAAGACAAGAAATCAAATTTAAGTTACAAGTATGCAAGACCCTGCACATACCATAGACCACTAAAAACTTGTTTCTTAGGATGGCCTCGAAACTCTTGGTTACTCCTATGATCCAAAATCCATATAGAAAATCCATTGATAAGGAAAAATCTAAAAGTGGTACACCACATTTACAATATAAATGGATGTAGAAATGCCCATGCATTGGAATTTGTCTCTCTTATAGGAACCACTACAACTAGGCCTGATTCTACATAAGGTTGTGTGAAGTCCACAATCTTCTCCCTGTTTGTCAAAATTGCAACATCTCCTACAATTCATCAAAGTTATGCAAGATTTCAAATGTGAATAGATGCACTAATTTGGTAAGCATATACTTATTTTCATACTACTTGATAAATTATCGGGGGTAGTTTAAGCATAGTTATAAGGTAATCAACAACAGTGAAAGCGCATTTTTACATTAACAAATAGGTCACCAAACAATTTATGAGCCATTAAGGTTTAACACATACTAACCTATAAAGTGACCTGCTCTGCGAGATCATCATAATTGGGTGTAGAATTTCATGTTCCATAAGGTTTAAATGAGTATCGAATATAGTTAAGCAATTTCACTACAACAATAAACCAGGTTGCTACCATTCCCTTTTACAAATTCTTGGTTGCATGTCTTTCTAGGAACACCAATAACAAGTTCCTTTCCACGGACCCAACCCCGTGGCGTTGTTTTGATTTCATCGGGCCATATAATATCAAAGAGTTTTGGCTTTATATGATATTGATTATCACTAATGGTGGATGTATTTTCTAGAGTGGTGACCGATAAGCCTGTTCCGTTTGGCTAGTAGCCAATGTGCAGAAGCTTGCATACATTTATAATCTCAAAATTACAGCCCATCAAGTCTCCATTTTTGTCTACCTGCACAACAAGAAACAACAATGTTGTGTGCAACTTGGAAGAATACCAAAAACAAGGAACGAGAACAAACCCTAGCAGACCATGGTTTCCTTCGTATAAGGTTCAGGAAATAGGGCAAAAATTTGACATATGACATATTAAACCAACTACAACAAATACTCTTTAAATTTCAAGGAAATTTAAAAAAAAATTTACCTGTACTCTTTGCCAGCCATGGAAGATCATCCCGTAAGAACAAGAGCTATCACGAAATAGTGGACAACGAAATCGAAGGTAAGAGTTAGAAACTGAAAAACTAAACCCTCTTCTAGGAACCAAATGCAACGAACACTGGTAACAGATTTAATGTAAATACCTGTAAAATCCCACGGGAACCAGACCTCAATAACTACGTATTTAACATAGAAGGATAGGGTCATCAAATGTTTAAAAAAAAATACACCAGTTGAAAAATTCTTGTACTGAGCGGAAAGAAATCCTCTAAATATTTCAAGGAAATTTTTTAGAAAAATGATTTACCTTTAATCCCGGCGAGTCATGGAAGAGCACTGCAACTTGGAATAAGCCCACAAAAAGAAGCAAGAAAAAACCCTAGTAGAGCATTGTTTCCTTTGTATGTATTGTGGAAAGTTTGGCAGAGGGAAATAATTTTACATTTCACATATTAAACCAACAATGGAAAACACTATAATCATCTAATAGAGAATCAACAACTTAGGACCGTACATGGTGGCATTCTAAGGGATTTTGTCTCAGATTACGGTGTAATTAACAACAAAATGCATCTAGTATAAGGCTATGGCTTTTATCAAAGAGGAAAAAAGATTCGTTTGCTAGGATTTATACATACCTCATGCAGGAACTTTGCATAGTTTCTTAGCAAGAGTGAGTTGCCCGAATTTTCCTCGAGCATTTTATGATAGTAGGCTTCTATACACTTAGAAACATAATCAGTGTTGGAAACTTCTTGATTTCCACCCCCCAATGCCAAACCCTCGAGTTATATAAATCACTCCCGTCCTCAGTCTCAAACACCGATTGTGAATTTCTCAACATAGGACACGAACGAGAACCCCCTTCCCCTCCTGTGGGCCTGAGAACATCAATTTTTCTTCCTGAGATAGAAGAGTTTTCACTTATTATCAACAATGACGACAATTTTATGGGCCCATTTGCAACTCTTTGGGGTACTCTTATGGAGCTCAAATTCCAAGTCCAAGTCGCACAAAAGCTAGACAGTGACTTTGAATATTTGCAGCGCCTGAACCTTGACTCTCGCTCTAGCTCCTTCAGACCATCGGACTGTGGTAACACGGGATTAATGGAGCCCAGAATTGGATTAGAAGAGCTTCGTAGCAGCATCTTTGAAAGAAAACACAAATAAAAAAAAGCGAAAAAGCTAAAGATTGCAAATTTAGAGAATTCCTTCACTCGGATCTCCTTTTACTAGAACATAACATGGCATCTTATAGCTTTTACTAGCGTGGTAATGAAATAATGTATGCCATTCCACGAGAATCGATGGATCGAGGGTCGAGTCGAGACCTGGAAGCGATGAAGTATTCAACAAGCTTTGGTGGTGTGCGATGCATATATGTCTGCTTATCATTTTGTTTAGCAGAGGAAGTTCGTTATACACAATTTTCCTAATTGTTTCAATCTAATGGCAGAGGATTTTTTAATCATACAGGTACACGGTGGCAATTTGGGGAGTTGTTTCAAAAGAGAAATGGCTTGCGTCATAAATATAATTTTAAGGCTTATTGTGATTAATTTTTGTTATTTACCAGCCTAGATCCATCTAACTCTGGATCTATCATGCGCCGAGAGGGATCAAATCTCTCGAGGTGCAAACCTATTTTTTGAGTGCAAAACTTGAGGAAAGGTTTGCACCTCGAGAGATTTGATCCCTCTCGGTGCATGATAGATCCGAGGAGTTAGATGGATCTAAAGTACAGTTCGATCGGAAAAATCAACGTCACATTTTTAAATTATTAATTTTGTATATTTTTAAGGATGTAAGATGGATCTAAGTTGGTTTGTTAGTGTCTTTTGCCAAGGAAAATCTATCAAAGATATGATTAATTTTATCAGTGATATGTAAATATATCAAATATTAATATAATCATTTCAAATATGCTAAATATTTCTGAGATTACCTTGGTCATTTTAATTTTAAATTTTCTTAGTTACCTCAGTTGGTTGAGATGATAATTATTGTTAATAACTATAATGATGAAAGATGATGAAATATTTTTTTTAAATGCAAAGTGACAATAATAGTGTTGAAAGATAGAAAATGTGAATAATAAGAACGTACTCATGTTACAATCAATCTCAAACTATTTTCTTAATGCATATTGTTAATCCAAACACTTTAATATTAATGTACCATCATATATCCAATTACATCAAATCATAAATCAACATATACATTGAAATCAATGCATTTAATGCAAGCAATCAAATAAGATTAGAAAATAACTTCTACATTGAAATCAATGCACCTAATGCAATCAATCAAAAAATATTAGAAACCAACATCTACACTGAAATCAATGCATTTACTCAAAGCAATCAAATAGGATTAGAAATCGCCATCTACACTGAAATCAATGCATTTAGTGCAAACAATCAAATAGTATTAGGAATAATCTACATTGAAATCAATGCATCTAGTGCAA
Source organism: Pinus albicaulis (assembly GCA_034641835.2). Classification (NCBI taxonomy): domain Eukaryota; kingdom Viridiplantae; phylum Streptophyta; class Pinopsida; order Pinales; family Pinaceae; genus Pinus; species Pinus albicaulis. The sequence goes on along the minus strand of CM076581.1, from coordinate 1,119,378,773 downwards.
GCAATCAAATATAATTATAAACCGACGTTTAAATTGAAATCAACATATCCAGTGCAAGCAATCAAATAGTATTAGGAATCATCACCTACACTGAAATCAATGCATCTAGTGCAAGTAATCATATATAATTAGAAATAAACATCTACACTAAAATCGATGCAACTAGTGCAAATAATCAAATAGGATTATAAATCACCATCTCCACTTAAATCAATCCATCTAGTGCAAGAAATATTCTTCCCTCTCTCCACCCTACATCTATATCTATATCCCCCTCAATCTCTTGTTTTTTGTCTCTATCTACCCTCCTCCCAAACACACGTGCTCTCGTACTCATATACATATAATCTCTACCATCTCTCTCTTCTTCCCTCTCTTAACCTTCCATCTATATCTATATTTTATTATATACACCTTTATTAATATCTCTCTTAATCTTTTTCCTCTCTCCCCTCTCTCTCTCTCTCTAGAAGTGGGAGGAAACTGAAATCGTGCATTTACTCAAATAAATCAAATAGGATTAGAAATCGCCATCTGCTAAATCAATGCATTTAGCAAACAATCAAATAGGATTAGAAATCACCTACATTGAAACCAATTCATTTAGTGCAAGTAATCAAATATAATTATAAATCGACATCTAAATTGAAATCAACAAATTCAGTGCAAGCAATCAAATTGTATTAGAAATCACCACCTAAACTGAAATCAATGCATCTAGTGCAAGTAATAAAATATCATTAGAAATAAATATCTACACTAAAATCGATGCATATGGTGCAAATAATCAAATAGGATTATAAATCACCATCTCCACTTAAATCAATCCATCTAGTGCAAGAAATATTCTTCCCTCTCTCCACCCTCCATCCATATCTATATCCCCTTCCATCTTTTTTTTTGTCTCTATCTCACCCCCCTAAACACACACGCTCTCGCACTCCATATATATCATTCTCTTTGTCGATCACCCTCTCTCCCCATCTCTCTCTTCTTCCCTCTCTTCCCCTTCTTTCCCTCTCCCCCACTAATATCTCTCTTTCCTCCTTTTTTCCTCTCTCTCTCTCTCTCTCTCTCTCCATCTTCCTTATCACTCTCTCTCTCTCTCTAGGAACCAACATCTACACTGAAATCAATGCATTTACTCAAAGAAATCAAATAGGATTAGAAATCGCCATCTACACTGAAATCAATGCATTTAGTGCAAACAATCAAATAGGATTAGAAATCATCTACATTGAAATTAAGTCATCTAGTGCAGGTAATCAAATATAATTATAAATCGACATCTAAATTCAAATCAACACATTCAGTGCAAGCAATCAAATTGTATTAGAAATCACCACCTACACTGAAATCAATGCATCTAGTGCAAGTAATCAAATATCATTAGAAATAAATATCTACACTAAAATCAAGGCATCTAGTGCAAATAATCAAATAAGATTAGAAATCACCATCTCCACTTATATCAATCCATCTAGTGCGAGAAATATTCCTCCCTCTCTCCACCCTCCATCCATATCTATATCCCCCTCCATATATTCCTTTTTGTCTCTCTATCTCACCCTCCCTAAACACACGTGCTCTCGTACTCATATATATCAATCTCTTTTTCAATCACCCCCTCTCCCCATCTCTCTCTTCTTCCCTCTCTTAACCTTCCATCTATATCTCTATCTTCCCATTCTCTCCCTGTCCCCCATTAATATCTCTCTTTCATCCTTTTTTCCTCTCTCCCTCTCTCTCCATCTTCCTTATCTCTCTCTCTCTCTCTCTCTCTCTCTCTCTAGAAACCAACATCTACACTGAAATCAATGCATTTACTCAAATAAATCAAATAGGATTAGAAATCGCCATCTACACTGAAATCAATACATTTGGCGCAAACAATCAAATAGGATTAGAAATCATCTACATTTAAACCAATTCATTTAGTGCAAGTAATCAAATATAATTATAAATCGACATCTAAATTGAAATCAACAAATTCAGTGCAAGCAATCAAATTGTATTAGAAATCACCACCTACACTGAAATCAATGCATCTAGTGCAAGTAATCAAATATCATTAGAAATAAATATCTACACTAAAATCGATGCATATAGTGCAAATAATCAAATATGTTTATAAATCACCATCTCCACTTATATCAATCCATCTAGTGTGAGAAATATTCTTCCCTCTCTCCACCCTCCATCCATATCTATATCCCCCTCCATCTCTTCTTTTATGTCTCTCTATCTCACCCCCATAAACACACACACACTCTCGCAATCCATATATATCAATCTCTTTGTCAATCCCCTCCTCTCCCCATCTCTCTCTTCTTCCCTCTCTTCACCTTCCATCTATATCTCTATCTTCCCCCTCTCTCCCTCTCTCTCCATCTTCCTTATCACTCACTCACTCTATCTCTCTCTCCACCTTTCTCTCTCTATTTCTTTGTTCTTACCTCTCTCCCCCTCCCCCTCCAAGTCCATCTCTCTTTCCCTCCCTCTCTCCACTCTCTCACATCCTCTCTCTTCCTTCCTCTCTTTCCCTTTCTCTCCCATCTCTCTCTCCCTCTCTCTCTCTCTTCACCCACCAACTATGTTACTATATCCCTCCCTCTCTCCTTATATCTCCTTCTTCCCCCTTATCTCCATCTCTCCTTATTTGTATCTTTATCTCAGCCCCAAACATACGCGTTCTCTCTCTGTCTCACCCTTGTCACTCCTTCTCTCTCTCCACTTCTCACTCTCTATATTTCTTATTTCCTACATCTCCCCCCCTCTAAATCCATCTCTCTTATCGATCCCTCTCTCCTCCTCTCTCTCAAGTCCTCTCTCTCTCTCCCCTAAATCCCTCTCTCTCTCTCTCTCCAATACTCTCTCTTCCCCCATCACTCTCTACCTCTCTCTCATCATTCCTCTCTCCCCCTTTCTCTCCCACCTCTCTCTCTCTCTTTTCCCTCCAATTCTCTCTCTTCCCCCATATATATATATATATATCTCTCTCTCTCTCTCTCTAATCCTCTCTCTTCCCCCATCCCTTTCTCTCTCTCTCTTTTTCCACCCCTCTCTCTCTCCAACTACATTACTATATCCCTCCCTCTCTCCTTCTCACTTCTTCTCTCCCCCCTTCTTTCCATACATTTTACTTTGTCTCTTTATCTCACCCCTAAACATACACACTCTCTCCATCTCTCCCTTATCACTCTCTCTCTCTATTTCTTCTTAGTTATGTAAACTAATTAACATAAATATTTGTAAATATAAAGGAGATTATGGAGTAAATATGAAAAGATGTTTTATTTACTTACCATACCCCTTTTCTTTACTATGGTATTTGGCCCATAGGCTTGTTATATAATTAGATTTTTATTTATAATCCTATTTGATATATTGTTATTTATTTACCTTACCTCTTTATGCCTCTTTAATATTTATTTATTTACCATACCTCTTTATATCTATTTTATATTTATTTATTTATTTATCATACTTGTTTATACCTCTTTTATATTTATTTATTTACCCATGGTATTTGGCCCATGGTATCAATATTAATTTGTCCCATGGTATTCTTCCCATAGGCTTCATCTAAATAAAACCTCTTTTTAAAGTTTTTTTAAATATAAAAAGGTTTATGGAATAAATATAAAAATAATTTTTATTTATTTACCATACATCTAGTTTATATATGTTTTTATTTATTTACCATAGCTCTGGAGTAAGTATAAATTCATTTTACAAATATTTAATTAGAAGAAATATTAAAAGATTTTGGATTTTGATTGTTTGTGTTCAATTAACTCTTTTCCTTTGATTTAGGAAATGGTAATTAATTTAGTAAAGAGTAAAAATGTTTAAAATTTTACTTAATTTGGAAATTCAATGTGGTAATTTTTTTTGTTAAAGGTAAATTTATGATCCATTCAAATCCACGTATATAATTTACTATCCATTCAAATAATACATAATTGTATTAGAAATTGATATATGTTCTAGCACAATGCGATATTTTTTTTTTTTTTTTTTTTTTTTAATTTAAAACTTAAGCCGACATTTTGTATGAGGACGTGACCCACCTGACATCGGGGTCATACTGGGCTGTAGATGCGCCTCTCGGCGCAATCTCGGCGCAAAAATATATTTTTAAATGTAGAAATAAACTCAATTTCCAAAATTATTAAATTTGTTTAATTTGATTAAAAACTTACAATTCTAAAAATTCTTTACCTAATTTCAAAATTACATTATTAGAAAAGATATAAAAAAATTTAGTGTTAAAACGTCATTGCCTTTCCATTGCCACTATAATATGTTGAATGACTACAAAATACGCAAAATTTTTAGAGCTTATGCGTCTGATTTGAAGTTGTGATGAATTTGAAAGAAATGACACCGGCTTGCAGTACCCTGTGAATTCAAATTTCCACGGCGCTATTTAAAATGTCAAAAATGCATTCTAATAAACTAATTATGGTTTGCTATTGAAAATTTATGAATTACATCACAATTTTAAATTAATCTAGCAATTGTAACTATAGTGCCAAGAGTATATTAAATAGCCTTGAAATTTATGATTTAGCAAGAATTATGAGTCACGTCAAAACTTTATAAGGTGGAGAGTCTACTCCTTAAACTTATCCCAATTATAAGTCACATCAAAATTTTATTAGCTTAATGGTCACCAAAAGTAGATCCAACAACCTAAGAATTTATGACTTAGCTAAAATTATGTCACTTCAAAATTATAGGGTTGAGGAATCTATTATTTGAACCTTATCACAAAGGCCAAAAAAAAGCCCTACTAAATACCAAGTACAAAAAATAACATGTAAATGTCTCAACCACTCAATAGTCTCACAAGGAAACATAAAATTTGAAATTATAAAAATGAGTAGCAAATTATTATTTAATAGCAAAGTATAGACCTATATGTTATTTATACTTTTTATTTTAAAATCAGTTTAGTTCTATCTTAAAATTTAATTGATCACATGTATAGAAAGACTAGATTATTTTAATATTTAAATTTTTTACCATTTAATCTCATAACATATTTAATTGGTATTTAAATATTTTAAATTTTATTATATATATATATATATATATATATATATATATATATATATATATATATATAATCTATTAATAATATTATACTGTAAATTTTAATATATTATAAAGCATTTGATCATTTTCTATGCATTAATATAATGATAAATGAAATTTAAATGAATGGAATGGGATTTTAGTACGAATCAAATTAATCGTCTAATATTTGATCTGATGTTGCAGACAGGTACACGGTGGCAATTGGGGGAGTTGGCAATTCGGGGAATTGTTTTAAAAGAGGAACCTCTTACGTCATAAATATAATTTTAAGGCGTATTGTGATTAATTTTTTTTATTTAGTATTATATATATATATATATATATAGAGAGAGAGAGAGAGAGAGAGAGAAAGAGAGAGAGAGAGAGAGAGAGAGAGAGAGAGAGAGAGACACAGAGACAGCCAAGCAGCAAAGGACTTGCTACATGAGCTAACATAAAGTTATGCAAATCGTCCCAAGAAGCTATAGTTCTGAAACCGGACTTGATGTCCATGTTTTATCCATTTGATGAACTGCCCATAGTGGGAAACCAGTTCTTATAAAAGTAGTAACACCGCCCTTGGAAAGGGAAACCGGTGGAGAGTCTATTACATTCAGCATATGAAAACTACAGAAAGACAGTACTAGCATGCAGCTTCTGCTGCTGTAGACAACAAAAAAACAGTGTTGCTTGCAAAAAATTCAAGTGTAGAAACCATACTGAGCCTAGACATAGCAGGGTCAATGCGTGTGGGTTGGAGCAGGCGGCTCCTCCTCAATGCGACACTCGTATTGTTCCTCAGGATCTGCATCAGCGCTTTGAGCTCCATCTCTATCTAAAAGATTGGCATCCACCTGCATGTAAAGATGATCCAGAGAGGGAGAAGTAGTAACAAGGGGTTCGCCTGGGCCAGCAGTGGGAATAGCAGCAGGGTTGGGTATGGGGTCAAGAGGAGAGGGAGTAGGCTCATACACCGGAGGAGAATGAATGGTGGCCTCTTCACGCAGGGTTATAGTTATGTATGCAGTGATGGTGGGGCGATTGAAGGCACTGTCAAAGCGAAGCTCGGCTCTCTGAGAGGTTTGCCTCAGAATGTGGCTTCCGGAGTGATGGGGGTCAGAGAAAGCAGGGCTCGGTGGCGCAGCCAGAGTAGGAGCAGAGGGATGATTGCCGTGGGCATGGCCAGGAGGGACATTGTGGTCCTGATAATGCCGCCCGTCAGTTGGCTCAGTGAAGGGATCTTCGCCAAAACTGGAAGAAGGACGTTCACTCGCAGCCCTGCCACGAGTAGCTCCTCGTCGGCACGTCATACGTTGCCTAAGCCTAGGCATGATAGTCGCAGCAGTGTGAACAGGCAACAAACAGGAGGGAGAAACTTGAACAGGGGCTAAACCACCGTGAGCACCAGGAGGGACCTGCAAATTGGAATTGGAAAGACAGAGATTGTTATGTGAATAGTGATATCCAGGGATAGTTTCCATGCAACTGCGCAGCGAGCAACGTCGGCCAGTGATTGTGCGGGCACTAGGCGTTGCACAATACTCAGGGAAAACACTGCGAATGGGCTTCAAAGATCTACTGACAGAGCATGAATGTTCTGGAGAGCCCGAGATTGCAACCATATTGTGTCGACTGTTCGGACCAAGGAGGAGAAAGAGTCGGTGCTGAGGAGTAAATGTTCTGAGCCAATGCGAATTGATGACTGTATTAATGGCGCCATGGGGGGCCATGTGGCCACCCCATGCGAAGCGCTTTGGGAGGTGGCCAGGGACAAATGTCCCGTCAAACCAGTTAAGCATCCGCATCCGGAGTATTTAAAATATATTTTTAAACGTAGAAATAAATTCAATTTCCAAAATTATTAAATTTGTTTAATTGGATTAAAAACTTACAATTTTAAAAATTCTTAACCTAATTTAAAAATTACATTATTAGAAAAGATATAAAAAAAAATGAGTGTTGAAACGTCATTTTCTTTACATTTCCACTATACTAGCAATTGCACCTAATGTTGCAAAGGAAACGTCGTAAGGAAGAAGCTAGAAAGAAAGCAACTGTAATTGATTTGATGTGGCCTTATATTTATGTTTTAAATTCATTGGATATATATATATATATATATATATATATATATATATATATATATATATATATATATATATATAGAATGTATAATGTTCTTAAATCCCTTGGGAGTGTTATTATAATTTGCTGCAGATAAAGAAGTAACTGATATACAGATTTTTAGCTACTTAAAGATTGTAACTGATTTAGCTCACAGAGTTAGTAAGATAGGGAATTTAATTTTGAATCCCATTATGAGAAAGAAAAACAGAGAAGCACCCAATTTCAACTTATAAACCAGCCTAGATCCATCTTAACTCCAGATCTATCAAGCGCCGAGAGGGATCAAATCTCTCGAGGTGAAAACCTCTTTTATGAGTGCAAAACTTGAGGAAAGGTTTTCACCTCAAGATATTTGATCCCTCTCGGCACTTGATAGATCCGGAGTTAAGATGGATCTAGGCTGGTTCCAGTCGTGTGCGACCAAGGAAAATCTATCGATAATATGAGGAACATATGCTTAATTTTATCAATAATATGTAAATACATCTAATATTAACATAACCATTTTAAATATGTTAAATATGTATGAGATTTATTGAGTCATTTCAATTTTAAATTTGATTAGTTACCTCAGTTTGTTGAGATGATAAATATTGTAAAATAACTTTAATGATGAAATAAAATTTTGAATGCAAAGTGACAATGTAATAACATTGAATGATAGAAATTGTGAATAATAATAATGTAGTCAATTACGAATAGTCTTCATTGTGATCGATTTCAACTATTTTCTTCTACTATTCTTATTTTCACCCATGTTAGTTTTGTCATATTTTCATATTGATTATTTGAAAAGGAAAGTTGGAATCGTAAACCATTTAAATATTTAGCTTGAGTTGTTGTAGTAAACATCATACCTTGTCTCTCTTGCTCTCCAATATTAATAGGTTGAGTTACTATAACACAAAAATCAATGTACATTGTCAATAATTTTTTTGTGCTTACACTGAAATAATTGCACACACACTATTAATCCAATGAGTTTAAAATTAATGTACCATAATACATCGAATTACATCAAATTAGAAATCAACATATACACTGAAATCAATGCAACTAATGCAAGAAATCAAATAATAATAGAAAACAACATCTACACTAAAATCAATGCATCTAATGCAAGTAATGAAATATGATTAGAAATCAACATCTACACTCAAATAAATGAGTGTAGTGCAAGTAGGAAAATAGGATTTAAAGCCAATATTTACACTGAAATCAATGCATCTAGTGCATGCATTCAAATAGGATTAGAAATCACCATATACACTGAAATAAATGCATTTAGTGCAAGGAATAAAATAGGATTATTAATCATCTAAATTTAAATCAATGCATTTAGTTAAATCATCTACATTTAAATCAATTCATTTAGTGCAAGAAATCAAATATAATTATAAATCAACATCTACATTGAAATTATTGCATCTAGTGCAAGAAATCAAATAATATTAGAAATCACCATCTACACAAAAATGAAGGCATTTAGTGAAAGCAATCAAATAGGATTAGAAATCACCATCTACATTGAAATCAATCCATTCAATGCAAGCAATCAAATAGGATTAAAGATAATCTACATTGAAATCAATTCATCTAGTGAAAGAAATCAAATATAACAAAAAATCAAAATCTACATTAAAATTAATGCATCGAGTGAAATCAATCAAATAGGATTAGAAATCATATACATTAAAATCAATCCATCTAGTGTAAGTAATCAAATATCATTAGAAATCAACATCTACACTAAAATCAATTCATCTAGTGCAAGAAATCAAATAAGATTAGAAATCACCATCTACACTGAAATCAATGCATCTACTGTAGGAAACCTTCTTCCCTCTCTCCCCCATATATATATATATATATATATATATATATCCTTCTTTTTCTCTTTATCTCACCCCACCATACACACACTCTCTCTCACTCCATATCTATCAATTTCCTTGTCCCTCCCTCCTTCTTTCCATCTCTCTTTTTTTCTCTTCACCTTACATCTATATCTATATCTCACTCTATCTCTTTATATCAACTCCAAAACATAAACTCTCTTTCTCCAATCTATCTATCTATCTATCACTCCCTCCTCCTCCTCCTCCTCCTCTCTCTCTCTCTCTCTCTCCCTCTCTCTCCCTCTCTCTCGCTTCTATCTCTCTTCCTTCCTACTACCCTTTCTTCCTCTCTCACCGTCTTCTTTATCACTCCCTCTCTCTCTCTCTCCACCTTTCACCCTCTATGTCTTTATTCTTACCTCCCCTTCTCTCCCTCTCCATATTCATATCTCTTTCCCTACCTCTCTTCACTCTCTCTCTTCCTTTCTCTCCCCCGATATCTCTCTCTATCTTCACCTTCCTTCTCTCCCCCCTTCTCTCCATATCTCCTTATTTGTCTCTTTATCTCACCCCAAAACATACACACTCCCTCTTCATCTCTCTCTTGTCACTCCCCCTCTCTCTCCACTACTCACTCTCTATGTATTTACTCTTGCCCCCCTCTCTCCTCATCCAACTCCATCTCTCAATCCCTCCCCCTCTCCCCCTCCAAATCCATATTTCTATCCCTCCCTCTCTCCTCCCCTCTCTCCTCCTCTCTTTCAAGTCCCCTCTCCTTTTATATTTTTATATTTTTATTTATTAATGCATCTAGTGCAAGCAATCAAATAAGATTAGAAATCACCATCTACACTGAAATCAAGGCATTTAGTGAAAGCAATCAAATAGGATTAGAAATTACCATCTACATTGAAATCAATCCATTCAGTGCAAGCAATCAAATAGGATTAAAGATAATCTACATTGAAATCAATTCATCTAGTGAAAGAAATCAAATATAACCAAAAATCAAAATCTACATTAAAATTAATGCATCAAGTGAAATCAATCAAATAGGATTAGAAATAATATACATTAAAATCAATCCATCTAGTGTAAGTAATAAAATATCATTAGAAATCAACATCTACACCAAAATCAATTCATCTAGTGCAAGAAATCAAATAGGATTAGAAATCACCATCTACACTGAAATCAATGCATCTACAGTAGGAAACCTTCTTCCCTCTCTCCCCCATATATATCTATATATCCATCCATCTCTCCTTTTTCTCTTTATCTCACCCCACCATACACACACTCTCTCTCACTCCATATCTATCAATTTCCTTGTCCCTCCCTCCTTCTTTCTATCTCTCCTTTTTTCTCTTCACCTTACATCTATATCTATATCGCACTCTATCTCTCTATATCAACTCCAAAACATAAACTCTCTTTCTCCAATCTATCTATCTATCTATCACTCCCTCCTCTTCCTCTCTCTCTCTCTCTCTCTCCCTCTCTCTCCCTCTCTCTCTCTCTCTCTCTCTCGCTTCTATCTCTCTTCCTTCTTGCTACCCTTTCTCCCTCTCTCACCATCTTCTTTATCACTCCCCGTCTCTCTCTCTCCACCTTTCACCCTCTATGTATTTATTCTTACCTCCCTCTCTCTCCCTCTCCATCTTCATATCTCTTTCCCTACCTCTCTTCACTCTCTCTCTTCCTTTCTCTCCCCGCATGTCTCTCTCTATCTTCACCTTCCAACTTTGTTACCATATGCCTTTCTCTCTCCTTCTCTCCTCCCTTCTCTCCATATCTCCTTATTTGTCTCTTTATCTCACCCAAAAACATACACACTCCCTCTTCATCTCTCACTCATCACTCCCCCTCTATGTCCACTACTCACTCTCTATGTATTTACTCTTGCCTCCCTCTCTCCTCATCCAGCTCCATTTGTCAATCCCTTCCCCTCTCCCCCTCCATATCCATATTTCTATCCCTCCCTCTCTCCTCCCCTCTCTCCTCCTCTCTTTCAAGTCCCCTCTCCTTTCCTTCCTCTCTCTCCCTTTCTCTCCTACCTCCCTTTCTCTTCCCCCATCTCTCAATCCCTCCCTCTCTCCCCCTCCAAATCCATATTTCTATCCCTACCTCTCTCCTCCTCTCTTTCAAGTCCCCTTCCTTTTCCTTCCTCTCTCTCCCTTTATCTCCTAACTCCCTTTATCTTCTCCCATCTCTCTCTCTCTCTCTCTCCCCTACAATCCTCTCTTCCCCCGTCACTCTCTTCCTCTCTCTCATCATTCCTCTCTCACCTCCTTCTATTTGACCCCCCAGCTCTCTTTCTTTCTCTCTCTCTCTCTGTGTCCTCCAATCCTCTCTCTTCCCCCATCACTCTATCTCACTCTCCAACTATCTTACTATTTCTATCCCTTTATCCTTCTCTCCCCTCTTGTCTCCATCACTCCTCCTTTCTCCTTCTCTCCCCCTTGTCTCCATCATTCCTATGTATCTTTATCCCACCCATAAGCATACACACTCTCTCTCCATCTCTCCCTTGTCACTCCCTCTCTATGTATTTCTTCCTCCTTTCCTCGCTCCGCCTCCAGCTCCATCTCTCTATCCCTCCTTCTCTCCTCCACCTCTCATCCTTTCTCTCTCTCCCTTTCTCTCCTACCTCCCTCTCCCTTCCCCCTTCTTTCTCTCTCTCTCACTCTCTACCCTCCAATCCTCTCTCCTTCTCCCTTCCCCCTTCTTTCTCTCTCTCTCACTCTCTACCCTCCAATCCTCTCTCCTTCTCCCTCCCTCTCTCCTTATCTCTCTCCCACCTCCATCTTTATGTCTCCCTATCCCTCTCTTACCCTTCTCTAACTATCTCACTCTTCTCACTCTCTCTCTCTTCATTCCTCTTCTCCCTTCTCCTTAAGTTTATCTCCATATCTCCCTTGTCACTCCCCCTATTTATCCACCTCTATCATATATCATGATATATTAATATATATTACAATGTAATAAATTTAATATTCTATTAATCTAAACATATTAAATTTAATAATATTAATATTTTAATATTAATGTTATGGTTAATAATGTTTTTTTTGCATGGTATTAATAATAATTTGGTCCATGGTATTTGACCCTTATACTTCATATATAATTAGATCTTGATTTCTAATAGTATTTGATATATTTTTATTTATTTACCTTACCTATTTATACCTCTTTTATATTTACTTATTTACCATACCTATTTTATAAATATATTATTTGGCCCATGGTATTTGCCCATGGTATTATTAATAATTTGTCCCATGGTATTTGGCCCATGGTATTAATAATAATTTTTCCCATAGGCTTCATCTAAATACCATGGCCCATGGTATTAATAATAATTTTTCCCATAGGCTTCATCTAAATAAAACCTGTTTTTGAGTTTTTGTAAATATAAAGTGGTTTATTGAGTAAATATAAAATTCGGTTTTATTTATTTACCATACCTCTAGTTTGTTTATATGCTTATTTATTTACCATACCTCTAGTTTTTTTATATTTTTATTTATTTACCATACCTCCTGAGTAATATAAAAGAGGTTTTATTTATTTACCATACCTATGATTTATTTATATTTCTACGTATTTACCATATTTTATTTATTTACCATATCTCTTTTTTGAGTGTTAGTAAACTCTTCATATTTTAAGTTTATATCTTTTAAATTTATTTTTAATAAATTTTTAATTGTTCATTTATATGTTTATGTAAGGTATTGTTCAAGCCTACATTTTTTTTGGCTTTCGACATACTTACACATCGGGGTCATACTGGGCTGTAGAATGCGCCTCTCGGCGCAATAAAGATGTATATTTCATAATGATATATTAAGTTGAATAAAATACTTATAGAATATTCCTATCTTCTTGGAATAATGATGTATATTTACTTCCTATAAATAATGATGTATATTTCATGATGATATATGAAGTTCAATAAACTTCCTATAGAATATTCCTATCTTCTTGGAATAATGATTTGTAGTTTCTATTCTGTTATGTGTTATGCATCATGAATTCATGAATAATGATTTATAGTTTCTACTCCGTTATGTGTTATGCATCATGAATTCATGAATAATGATTTATAGTTTCTACTCCGTTATGTGTTATGCATCATGAATTCATGATGGTATATCAAGTTGAATATTTCAGTCACAACTTCCTATCGTCTCCTATCTTCTTGGAATGATGATGTATAATGATGTATATTTTCTACTATTATCTTCTTAGAATAATGATGTATATTTACTCCCTATCTTCTTGGAATAATGATGTATATTTTCTAGTTTGTTATGCATCATTTTGCATCATTTTCCATGACAAATATCGAGTAAAATATTTCAGACGCAACTTCCTATCTTCTTGGACTAATGATGTTAATTATGTTACATAATTTTTCATGAAAAATATGTTAATTATGTTGCATCATTTTTTTATGAAAAACATCAAGTGGAATATTTAAAATCATTTTTCATGGGAATATTTCAAACAAAACTTCCTATCTTCTCATAATAATGATGTTAATTATGTTGCATCATTTTTCATGAAAAATATCAAGTGGAATATTTCAAATCATTTTTCATAAGAATATTTGAGACAAAACTTCTTATCTAATTATGTTAGTGGATTATTGAAATAATGATGTTAATTATGTTAGTGGATTATTAAACTTCTTATTTTCTTAGAATAATGATGTTAATCATGTTAGTGGATTATTAAACTTCCTTTCTTCTTGGAATAAAGAATAGTGATATTAATTATGTAAAAACATATCTTCTTAGAATGATGATGTTAATTATGTAAAAGCATCTTATCTTCACTTCATCTTCACTTACATATACAAAATAACCCATCCTTAAAATTTATCTTTCTTTTCATAGATTTTCCATCCATAATTATGGTAATCCTCGGAGGATTAGAGAATTTCCCACAAGATGAAGTTGGCATTCTCCCAATCAATTGCACCTATATAAATTTTAGTTTCACGTGAATTTAATAAACTACCACTGACAATTAACTTTTGTATGTGTGCATGCTCTACCTACATAAAAAAGGATTGTATTTGGCCTTTATAAAAAAATAGGGCATTAGGATCGAATGGAATTGATCTGGTTACATTTGTATTTCTTTGAGATATATCAATTTGGTGTTTGTGAGAGCTTGGGTTCAGATGCATATGCATATCCACAGTTGTTAAATGCCCTATAACTATTTAACATGGCGTGGGAGAATGACCTATTCGTTATACTTCTAGAAGAAAACTTTCAAAGATTAATGTAGTCATAAAGTTCCTGGTAACACTTCAAAAAAATACTTCACAGATCAATGTAGTTATGAAATATGAAAAATGCATTACAGATATTGTTTAAAAAATCCAGATAATTAAACAAACCCAAACCCATGAAAATCCTGATGCCTCTAAACGGACCTAAAACCATATATGATATGCACCTCACTGTTACTCGATCACGCTCCTATGATGAGAACTACCTTTCCCCGAACGGGCTCAGGTCGTGTGATGAAATAAATTCGAAGGAATTTGGAGAAAGAGATTGCTGAAGCAAGCATGAGCAATAGGGGGATTGATAATGCCACATCCCAACCCCATTGTCGCTGTAATTGTTTTTTTAATTTTTTTTCTTTTTGGTTTCGTTCTCAAGTAATGTAATTGTAATGGCGATATTATAGAGAATGGAATAGTTAAAGAAGAGAAGTAGGATGGTTGCCATATGTTTCTACGCTTAGGGATCGTTTCTATGCTCAGGTATCGTGTGGCTATATAAGAAAATTCATTTGTCTGTCCGGCAATTTTTTTTTGGTATAAAAGATCGAAATTTAATTAGAACATGAAAGAAAACCAGGGACGGCTCCTCAAACAGATAATATTTGCATAAAAGACTAAAATTAAGTTAAATCCCACGAAAACCGTATATAGTCGGTTTCGAACCTGCAAAGCTTAAAATATTTTTGGACGTCAAGTTTCAAATCTGCCAGGCAGGACAAGGCCCTGTGATATTGGTGTCAGGTGGTCTCAGCCATGCGGAGCAACGCCGAGTCTTCAACGTACAAAGTCTTCAACGCGAACGCGAGGTTGATATGCGTCTACGTATTTTATAGCAAGATGGAAGGTATTATTTTATAGCAAGATGGAAGGAGTTATTGAATTTAATGGTCTAAAACATTTCAATCGTCTAACATTTCATTCAATGGTCCAAACATGGACAGAGTAGCAGTTAGGAAATTCGTTTTCAAATAATGATGCCTTACGGCGTAAATATGTTGAATAACCACAAAATATGCAAAAATTTTAGTGCTTATGTGTCTGATTTGAAGTTGTGATGAATTTGAAAGAAATGACACCTGCTTGCAGTACCCTGTGAATTGAAATTTCCAGGGCACTGTGTAAAATGTCAAAAATGCATTCTAATAAACTAATTATGGTTTGTTATTGAAAATTTATGAATTACATCACAATTTTAAATTAATCTAGCAATTTTAACTATAGTACCAAGAGAATATTCAATAGCCTTGAAATTTATGATTTAGCAAGAATTATGAGTCACATCAATTCTTTATAGGGTGGGGAGCCTTCTCCTTAAACTTATCCCAATTATAAGTCACATCAAAATTTTATTAGCTTAATGATCACCAAAAGTAGATCCAACAACCTAAGAATTTATGACTTAGCTAAAATTATGAGTCACATCAAACTTTATAGGGTTGAGAAATCTATTATTTGAACCTTATCACAAAGGCCAAAAAAAACCCTATTAAATACCAAGTACAAAAAATAACATGTAAATGTCTCAACCACTCAATAGTCTCACAAGGAAACATAAAATATAAAATAATAAAATTGAGTAGCAAATTATTATTTAATAGCAGTATATAGATCTACATGTTATTTGTACTTTTTATTTTAAAATCAGTTTAGTTTTATCTTAAAATGTAATTTATCACATGTATTGAAAGACCAAATTATTTTAATATTTAAATTTTTTACCATTTAATCTCATAACATAACATATTTAATTTGATATTTATATAATTTAAATTTTATTAACTCTATATATATAATTTATTAATATAATATATTTAAATTTTAAAATATTATAAAGTATTTGATCATTTTCTATGCATTAATATAATGATAAATGAAATTTAAATTAATAGAATGGGATTTTAGTACGAATCAAATTATATCATAATAACATGTTTGTTATTCAAAATTGATCATTGATTTGTTATTATTATTTAAAATGTATTTTTATATATAAAAACTCAATTTTCCAAAATTGTTAAAACTTTTATTATTGATGTCTGTGATTGGAATTTGTTGTGAATTTGAATTGAGTAAAGAGAAGAGATCAACATGGAATAATGATTAGTGATTTCAAATTTTTAAAATGCCCAACATGGAGTAATCATTAGTGATTTCAAATTTCTAAAATACCCAAAATGCAATCTAATGAATGGATTATCTACCGTCATTAAATGATATTGTTTATTTATTATAAGTTTTAGAGTTTATCTTCTTGAATCTGAGAAAACAAAAACAAATTTAGCCAAAATTTTATTTTTAGTTTTTATCAATGTTTAACTTTCTTAGAAAAATCTAATTAGATTTATGATTCAACAAATTTCTACCCAATTCTAATCAAATTAGACCAACACTGAAAACCTTCCAAAACTTAACTTAGAGCAGACAGGTCAGTATTCATTGTTTCCAATCCAGTCCAAAACTATCATCGTCCTTCCATTGCCACTGTCTGCCACTATAGTATGATGAGTCACCTCAAAATTTTTAGTACTTATGCGTGTGATTTGAAGTTGTGATGAATTTGAAAAAACCAATGAATCCGGCCTGCAATACTCTGATTTTGATAATTGACGGATTAGGGGAGAGGCTTCTATTGTTGTGCAAGGACCAGTAGTAGTTATACTACTAGTCCCACACATCCACCAAACATAAATTACAAACTCACTAAAATATACAAATAAATATTTGATAATATGCACATAAATATTTGGAAATAAGTTATATAAGTTACATAAATATGTCCAAAATGGGCCCAGTTTTTTACTAGACCAAAAACTGCCATACACCAAATCTAACATCACAAGTTGACAAGACCCACTGTCTCAAGTACCTCCAGTTCTGAATTACCATTTAAGGCAAAATGCACTACAAAACATTACAAAGCTACCCATCCAAAAGTACTGTTATCCCATCAAACAGTCCCCCATTGATTTTGCATTGGGGGACTACATGTCATTGCTGAATAACAGCTGGACAAAAACTGGGTAACCCCTGCACAAAGATTGAGTACCACCTACACAAAAATAGGTGAAATGTCTGTCAGCAATATCTACATGTTTGTTTAACCATTCAGCCTATTAAAGACATTAAATGACACCATTCAATTCAGTAAATAGTTCACCCAACCTTTCATTTCAAGAATTAAACACAACAGTCCTGGAATTACAGGAATTAAATTCTGAAAAGCATTTCAATTCAAAAATTAAATTCAGGAAAGCACAAGGATCAACCATGAAAGCTTTTCAGCCATTGGATCATGTACAAATCAATCCACACCACACAATTAAATTTGGGAGATGGCAATCCATGCCAATCTTCCCTACCAATGAAATTCTAAATCATAAAACTATAAAACATCAACTGTTACTGCATTGAGGCATTCATTTTGCTCTTAAACTATCGCTGACATACATTCAAAGTTTTCAGACAGTTTTCCATTCATTTTGCAGACATACAGTTTTCAGAAAGTGAGTTTTCAGACAGTGAGTTTCCATTTTGCAGACATACAATCCTTTTCAGACAGTGTTCCAGACATACAAACAGAGGACAGAGTGTGCTCAGTGTTACATTCCAGACAGAGTGTGTGCACAATGTTACATTCCAGACAGATTGTGTGCACATTGTTACATTCCAGACAGAGTGTGTGCACAGTGTTACATTCACTCTCTTCATCAGTTGCTATTCACTCTCTTCATCAGTTGCTGGAGACAACATACAGGTATTTCGTTGTTCTTCAATAATGTTATTCAAGATATTAAGCAGATTTGGATATTGAATTTATATTGAATAAAATATTTCAATAAAAATAGTTCTAACACACAGTCCATGTCCAAATATAAGTCCATTTTAAAACAGGCACTTACTGATTTTATACAAGTCCATGTAGCTAACAGCCATGTAGGTATCACATATCTTTCTGATGTTGATATTACAAGTAATACATAATTGACAAGTAATACTTCAATGCGAATTAATTCACAACAAACAACTGAAAGATTTCATGTTATTAGCAGAAATTTTGGAGTTCATACATAATTATAGTTTACTCTATACAGTTGTGCTGTAATACTTATCAAATTTCTTAACGATGTTGGAAATTGCAGGTTGTAGCCATGCCAAGAGTTTCTGTTGCAGATCGGATAAGGAACATGAGGCGAGGGAGAAGGGGGGCCCAACTACGGAGCAGTTCATCAGATGATGATGTCAATGCTCCCATTGCTCCTAGTAATGTAGTTGAAAAGGACCCCGTGGTTGCAGATCATCCTAGCCCACCATCAGCCACAGAACCACCTTCGACCACAATACAAGGTGCAATTTCAACAAAGAAAATCAGTGCAATCAGAGGCTGGACGAAGGAAGACATGCTTGCTGCAATTGATGACATCGAGTTTAAGGGATATTCAATCCGTGCATCAGCAAAAAAACATGGTATTGTTGCCTCAAACATACATTATTGGATAAATGGGTTGACTAATACAAAGCACAGAGGGCCTGTTACAGTCATGACTGAAGAGGAGGAAGATGAGGTGGTGGGGTGGTGTAAGGAGATGGCCCAATTGGGACATGGGTTAGAGCTTATCCAACTTAAATCCACTGTAGCTCAAATATGTCAAGGGAGGCCAAACCCCTTTAAAGATGGTTTTCCTGGTAAGTCATGGTGGAGTGGGTTTAAAAAGAGGCATCCAGACCTTGTGTTACGTACAGCAGAGGGCCTTGACAGAGACCGGGCTTTAAATCTACGCCCTGCAATTGTTTCCAAGTTCTATAACACTCTCTCTGCTGCATACGACCAGCACTCATATGCCCCAGACCACATATGGAACTGCGATGAGACAGGCTTACAGGCAGGAAGAAATTGCGGTATGCGGGTAATTGCAAAGAGAGGGAGTAGAAATGTGCCTAAGATATTGCCTAAGAGCAGGGAGTGGATCACAATTCTTGCCTGTGTCAATGAAATTGGCTCATCTATACCGGGATTTTATCTATTTAAAGGTAAAACTCAACTAAAAAATTACATACAGAATTGTGAACCGGGGGCATGCATGGCTGCACATCCACATGCGTGGATGACAAAGGAACTGTTCCTAAATTGGCTTTGCCACTTTGCTGCTTCTGTACCGGGTGGTGTCTCGCCTGAAAACAGGCACTTGATGATTTTAGATGGCCATGGAAGCCACATGGCTGTGCAGACAATCGAGGAGGCCAATAAGTTGGGCATTGACCTGTTAACATTGCCGACTCATACTACTCACAGATTGCAGCCCTTTGATGTGAGCGTGTTTGGGCCTTTCAAGAACTATTTTAGGGTCGAGCGAGCTTCATGGATGGCAAAGAATCCAGGGGTGGAAGTAAAGAGGTTTGAGCTAGCTAAGCTTGCAAGTAAAGCATTTAAAAGGGCTCTCACACCTTCTAATATCAAGGTTGGATTTATGAGGATTGGTATATGGCCACTCAATTTTGATGCTCTTATGCATGATACCACATGTAGCCAAGCATTTGAAGTGGAAGGTCAAGAAGCAGAGAACTTAGAAGAGCATGTTGGTGCCCAAGAAGATGTAGTTGCTGCTGAAGGTATAATGTCCCTTTCTGAAGGGTTGTTCTGTGGTGGTGATGATGCTGAGCATGTCAGTGAGACACAGTTCAGTGATGAACCAACTAACAATATCAATGAGGCCGTGACACCCACTGATGCAGCTGACAATGAGCAATTGACCATGCCAATCCAAGTAAGTGCACCATCATGGCTGGCAGAGGCCGTGATGAATATCACTGGAAATAATGTAACATCCACCAATGAGGATGAAAGCATGGACATGCCTTCACAACCATCAGGGTTGAACACCGAACTTGTTCATTATTTTGTGGACAATGGATCACTAGAAGAGGAGCCTATTCAACATGAAGTACCTGAAGAAGACAACAATGGGGGCCATTCAGTTGTCCCAGAAGATGAAATCCAACAGGCAGGTCTGGAAAAGCAGAGATTACTTGGTGCATTCCTAAAGCTACCAGTAGAGAGAGTGAAGGCCTCATCAAGGAACTCAGCCCCAGATTATCTTTGTTTAGGGAGGAGTTCACAATTGCTCACATCTGAAGACTATATGAATTTAATGTTCGAGTATGAACGTAAAAAGAATGAAATTCAGGAAGCTAAAAAGAGAAAGAAGGAGTTAGCCAATGAAAAGAGGGTTGCAAGGATTGCAACAGCAGAAGCTCGAGCAAAGGAGAGGTTGGAAAGACAAAAAGCAAGGGAAGATAAGGAACATCAAAAGCAATTGGCAAGGCAACAGAGAGAGGCAAGAAAGGTTCAGCAAGAGTTGGAAAAACGACAAGGGGTGACAAGCAGAGAAGAACATGGTTCAAGACAGTTTGAGGCAAATAGGTTGATGCCTAACACGCTGGACCACATTGCAGAGCAGACACCATCATTCCAAGACCTGATTAACATCCAAGTCCCTAGCTATCAGGTAGGGGTTAGGCCCACCTCTTATACCCCTACCAGTGCACGTTTGAATCCTAATTGTGTTTATATGACACCTGCAGTCAGTGTTGGGGTTAGTAACACAAGTGGACACTTGGGCTACTCAGTCCCACCATGGCTACATGGAGCAAATTGGAGTCAACCATATGCCAACATTCAGGCACATCCTAATCATCCAATGTTGGGCAGTCCACCAAACTTGGGCAACGCAGGAAATGGAAGCCATCAAGCATAGAGGTGCCATGACTTAATTTTTGTAACTACAAGACACTGTGATTTTGGTAAGGATCAAATAGGTTTGCTAATGATAGCATCCATGGATGTTTGGGAAGCTACAAACATTTTCAAATTAATATGTATGAAACAGTGTCTAAATCCCCCAAGTTTGTTAATCTGTTGAAGTTATAGCCTTATAGCCTATATCATATTTTGTATGAAGTTATATATCAAACAGTTTATAATTCCTACATATCAAACAGTTTCTAAATCCTACAAGTTTGTTAATCTGTTGAAGTTATAGCCTTATAGCCTATATCAGATTTTGTATGAAGTTATATATCAAACAATTTATAATTCCTACATATCAGCTTTATCTTTCCTACATATCAAACAGTTTCTAAATCCTACAAGTTTGTTAATCTGTTGAAGTTATATATCAAACAGTTTTATGAAGTTATATATCAAACAGTTCATGATTCCTACATATCAAACTTAAATCTTCCACTTAGCAAAAAAAATTTATATAAGATATGCTTAAACCAACTCAATGTAGCAATATCTACAAGAATAGAAATTAAATTATGGGGCTCTTCTAAAACACTCGTTTTGCAGACACGATTGTACATTAAGATTCAAATAGCTAACAGAAAAATTTATCACCATTATTTCTTCAGTTAGCTTTTTTGTACATCATTTCAAACTTAAATCTTCCACTTAGCAAAAAAAAATTTATATAAGATATGCTTAAACCAACCCAATGTAGCAATATCTACAAGAATAGAAATTAAGTTATATGGCTCTTCTAAAACACTCATGTATATTCAAAACATTTATATAGCCAATTTGGATTTCTTTGCTGTACCACACACATCTTAATTTAATGGTCTCCTTGTAGCTCTTCTCCGAATACCAACATTGAGAGAGAATATCTTACACAAAGTTTGGAATAATATATTATTGTATCTCCCAAGATATACTGCTAGAATAACATTAAAGAAAGATACACTATCTCAGATGTGGTGACTGTTCAGCAAGACAGAGGATGGTTATATAAGATCAAAATTTAGTCAACATGACCTAAAAGAACAAATTTCAATCCCAATTGGGCTGGCATCAAATTCAATTCATGTATAATTATATATATAGAAAAGCTTGAGCTGGCGGGTCTCCCATAAAATCGCGGCTTAGAGTAATGACCTTCATCCTATATCTAACAGGAATTGTAGACGTAATTGAATCTTTTAATCTTAAAACAGGGCAAAACTGTAGTTAGCAACCAGAAATACTCTAAACAGTCTCTTATATGTTGTAGATTCACATTAAAAGAAGGAAAGGAAAAAGGATAACAAAATCGCATGTCCACATACAGGCAATAAGGGTCAAAGATCAAATTCCACACATATTGCAACAACAATATATTTAATCATTACCATAATCTCTGACGCAAGCAATTCATCCAAACCATGCACAACGAAGGTCCCGCATACAAAATACTCTAACATTAATCTGGATTTCTTTACAGACCACAGACATCTTAATTTACTGTTCACTTGTACCTCCTCTCTAAACAAATTAAGATTGAGAGAGAATATAGCTTACACAAAATCGCATGTCCACATACAGGCAATAAGGGTCAAAGATCAAATTCCACACATAATGCAACAACAATATATTTAATCATTACCACTATCTCTGACGCAAGCAATTCATCCAAACCATGCACAACGAAGGTCCCAGACAAAATAGTGAAGTCTTTGAGCCCAGCAACATTTAGTCAACATGACCTAAAAGAACAAATTTCAGTCCCAATTGGGCCAGCATCCAATTCAATTCATGTATAATTATATATATACAAAAGCTTGAGCTGGCGGGTCTCCCATAAAATTGCGGCTTAGAGTAATAACCTTCATCCTATATCTAACAGGAATTGTAGACGTAATTGAATCTTTTAATCTTAAAACAGGGCAAAACTCTAGTTAGCAACCAGAAATACTCTAAACAGTCTCATATATGTTGTAGATTCACATTAAAAGAAGGAAAGGAAAAAGGATAACAAAATTGCATGTCCACATACATGCAATAAGGGTCAAAGATCAAATTCCACACATATTGCAACAACAATATATTTAATCATTACCACAATCTCTGACGCGAGCAATTCATCCAAACCATGCACAACGAAGGTCCCAGACAAAATAGTGAAGTCTTTGAGCCTGCTAAAACCTCGGAAGCTCAACTTCCAGACTCTTATCAACCAGCGTATGACTAGAGCAAACCAGCAACCCAACAAATCAGTATTGCCAGTTTCTTTAAATTATTGTACCACATAGAGACAAGATTATCTTTCACTCAGGATTTTTACACAAGGAAACACATTCTAGATGGCCATGGAGTATAAAGAAAATATATAGATAGTAGAGAGCACTGGAGATTGAGAATTAAAAATGTATTACCACTGTGTTTGGACACTCAACTGCATAAAGACAATACAAAGAATCTCTCCCACTCAAGAGGCTAAACAAGGGAATGAACTCTAGATGGCATTTTAGTACAGAAGATGACTTTGGAAATGAGAATTGAAATCCTGCAGAATCTTTACTTTCATAAACAACAATAAACCCAACCAAGAGGTGAAGGCATGAGTTGTATAATACCGATGCAAAATGCAATTGAAAACAGGGTAAGAAAATTTTGAATCGTGCAGAATGTTTATGCTTGCAAACAATATGAACTCCAACACAGAAGCATGGCTTGCCTTGATTCTCTTTTAATGAAATATGCAAACTTCTGTCTCCAATTCAACCATACTGGGTACAAAACAACAAGACTCAATTTCAAGACTTGAAAGTTGACAAGCAAACATAAGCTTTTAAAAAAATCCTAGCATTTACTTCTCACACACCATCCAAGCGATACAAAAAAGAGATTTCAAGACAGGATAACGGCCCTCGTTCTACACATTGTGTGAAAGGTTTTCTACTAAGATGACGACTTATGGAAAGCTTATAAAGGAAATTGGAATCTTTAATTTCGGGACGCAAGCATAACTTCGTGCTTATTACCCAACGACATTCTCGACCGGGGAGAATGCACAGAGTTATGTTTTTAACCCCGACTTTGCCAAAGAAAAGGCCTAACATACAATCACCGCCCAGCTATTGCAGGGCATGACCTCCACCAGAGGCTTGGAAAGATTAAAGGTAAGAAGCTCACCATTGCATCTTCTTGAAACAGATTCATTTTTGGCATTAAGGATTGCAGAGACTTTGCTTCAAGATTCCCAGCCAAATTGTACAGTGTAGAAGAGATGGTTTAAAGCTACGGCAAAAGTCAAAACCCAAAACCCTACATTCCACTGCTGCAAAAAATAAAAATCAAAGTGATACCTCCAAGTAGAACCCTAAACCCTATGTATTAAAGAAACCCCAAAGAAACCAAACAAGGAAACAACGCAAACGCTGTAAAACCACAATCAAACACCAGAAACCACAGAAAGAGCAAAAATCTCACGCCGCAGAACATCTCCTTAAGGTTAAATGTGTTAAAAAACACATAGATATGACTGGTAGGACAGAGTCCTACCTTAAAACTCCTATCCCTTCAGGCTTCCTCCTTCATTCCACAGAGTCCTGCATTGCATTGTCCTTGCCTTCTCCACTGACCTGCAAAAAATCAAATACACAATCATTCAGAAAGCACCAAATTTAAAAAAAAATGCAAAAACACTTCAAAAAAAAAAACTTACGCACCTGAAAGCACGAGCTGAAAAATGCACCACCACAGAGCCGATAAAAACCACCACAGAGCCTAGAAAAACCACCACAGAGCCTAGAAAAACCACCACAGAGCCGACCTAAAACCACCACTGTGCCGAGCAAAGTTAAACAACTACAAAGCCGAATAAAATTACGACAGGGCGAAGGTAAAACAACTACAGGGCCGAGGCATGACAAAACCTCGCCAAGCATAAATAGAAAACAGCTGACCCATAACCACACAGCGCCGAAGAAAAACAACCAAAGCGCCGAGGTTAAACCACCAGCTAAGCGAGGTTGAACATGCAACGATTTTCCACCACCCACGATTGCAATGCTGCTGCAGCCGAACCAGGACCAGGGGAGCTCCACCCAGGAGAGCAAACGGCGCTCATAGCTAAGGATGGAGCGTATGGGACAGTTGGCGGCGAGGCGTCGGCATTGGAGCCAAGCATCGCAACAAACTAGAGAATGCAATAGGACATCAACCGTACCCGACCAAAAAACCCGTTAGCTTTCGACAAGCCCAAAAAAGGGTGGAGTAGACCCCACAACTCTCGGGCTGCTCGAGCCCGGTGACGGGCTGCACGTGAATGGCACGTGAAAGCCATGCCAGCCAACACCCGTCGTATGCGTCGGCACGGCTGGGACGTGGCCCGGTCCGGGGCCGCCACGAGGTGTAAACCGACGCTCTCCCCTATTTAGCTTGCTATAACGTTTTCTCCCCGCAAGTTCATTATTCACATCTAAAACGTCCCGTCCTTCCATTTCCATAATTTCCATTGCCACTCTCTGCCACTGACAAATTATGAGTCACATCAAAACTTTATTACTCATGCGTGTGATTTGAAGTTTCGTTGAAGCTACCTTTTGGATTTTACCATGGTGAAGGTGAGCTGGTTAATGCAGTTCAAAATCGTCCTCGTCGTTCCATTGCCACTGTCTGTTACTGAAAAATAATGAGTCACATCAGTTTTTTTATTAATTTAGCTGTGTCCACTTTAATGAGATTATTTCGTTGACTCTAGCTGTGTCCACTCATATGGAGAGATTATTGGTTTTTTTTCTATTATAATTATTATTGGTTTTTTTTCTATTATAATTATTATTCTTAATTTCTTTAGCTTTATCACAAGGGCCAAAATGAGCCACATCAAAACTTGAATTTATGACCTAATAGGAGTTATGAACAACATCAAAACTTTATAGGTAGCCTACCCTCGCCATTTATAGGTGTTACGACCCCACAAAATTATGAGCAACATCAAAAATTTATAGGGTGGGGGGCCTACTCCTTCAGCTTTATCACAAGGGCCAAAATGAGTCACATAAAAAATTGAATTTATGACCCAACAGGAGTTATGAGCAACATCAAAACTTTATAGGGTGGGGAGCCTACTCCTTGAACTTTATCACAAGGGCCAAAATGAGTCACATCAAAACTTGAATTTATGACCTAACAGAAATTATGAGCAACATCAAAACTTTATAGGGTGGGGAGCCTACTCCTTCAGCTTTATCACAAGGGCCAAAATGAGTCACATCAAAACTTGAATTTATGACCCAACAGGAGTTATGAGCAACATCAAAACTTTATAGGGTGGGGAGCCTACTCCTTGAACTTTATCACAAGGGCCAAAATGAGTAACATCAAAACTTGAATTTATGACCTAACAGAAATTATGAGCAACATCAAAACTTTATAGGGTGAGGAGCCTACTCCTTGAGCTTTATCACAAGGGCCAAAAATACTTTCTGGCCCATTTAAAACCAAGTGAAAATAATAACAACATCCATTGTGCCAACCACTCAATCATCCCATAAGTAAGCATATAACAAATTATTTAAAATAGTATAAAGATCTACATGTTATTCATACTTCTTATAAAATCAATTTAGTTTATCAAATTCAAATAAATTTAGTTGTGTCTTAAAATTTAATTGGTAACACAAAATTTTAAGATTTAAGATTTTTAATTATTTAAGGTAATATCATATTTAATCTGAGATTTAAATATTTTAAATTTTACTTGATTTAAACAAATTTCTCTTAACCTAATATAATTTTTAATTTAATTTTTAATATAATATTATTTTATCACACTTTAAATTTTAAATACCATAATTTTTAATTTTATTTTTAATATAATATTATTTTATAACACTTTAAATTTTAAATACGCTCTATAAATTAATCTAACGATAAATCAAATTTAAAATTATTTTAATTAGGAAGGGGATTTAAGCTGATTAAAATAATGTACAACAACCATAAATTGCAGCAAATTAACCAACAACACATAACATCAAACATAATAAAAGAGTTCACCCTCAACACTTGGGCTACGTCTCCTTAAGCCTTCGTCAATGGACTTGGCTCTTTGGGATTAAGATGGTCAATTTATTTTACAAGATGATGCTCAAATCAAATAGTTGTTTGGATTATACCAATGGGTTTAGAATACCAAAATACCCCTGGATTGACTGCTCAATCTTTGGAAATGGACCTAAGCTCCCTTGAGCTTGACCTCTTCGGTCGGTGTCCTTGAGATTCCCTGAGCTTCTATGTGACAAAAACTCTCCTAGAAGTCCTCTTCTACTCCTAAAACCTGTTCTACTATCTCCAACACATATCAATCATCCAAACTAGGTTTTTCATTCGCTCAAAATGAACTTAGGTTCCCCGTTCTATGCCTCCAACACCTTGTGGCACTCGGCTCCCTGAAACTTCCTTGTGGCTTCTTTAGCTCTAGAAGTCTCCAAATTATTCTGCAAACCCCATAATTGGATTCATAAGGTTCAATATAGTAAGAAATGACTATTGGTTTCCTGAGAATGGCCTTTGGCTGCCCTGGCTAGACCTCATTCTCCTGTTGGCTCCCAGTTGCCCTGGTGGCCCTTGGAACTTCTCTGAAGCAAAATCATGCTCATGACTCCTCATCTGGCTCTGAAAACCTCACTAATGGCTCTATAATGCTCTAATTAGTCAATAATGACTCTTCATTCCCTCAGAATGGTTGAAAATTAATCCTTCTACACTTTTTCCCAATATCTCCTAGGAAAACTCCACTAAATGTGGAGAACTCGAGTTAACTAGAGTTAGATTAGGGCTGACTGCCAAATTTGGTGCGCCATTATCTGCTCCGCCAATAAATTCATGCATTAAAATTTATGGTTAGGGCGGTTGCCACATGTGCACCCCCAACCGTTAAGAGGCTTGATAGTTAGCGGAAACAACATAATACAATATCAGAGTTTCATTAAACATACATATGTTCGCAATCAAACAACGTTTACGTTTAAGACGAATCGCACATAGCCTTAAACAACTTACATATACGCGGAACAGGGTTCTCGGGTTCCACAACACACAACCAATCACAACGCATCGCAAATCGCTTTTCCGCAAGTTTAACTTGGTACCGATAATGCTGAAACCATAATTTATGCGATGTGTGCTCATGCACAATGCCGACACGTGGCTCCCCTCATCACATCATTTCAACTTTACTACATCGCAACCAATTTAACATATCTTGTGAACTCTTAACTTCTGAATATTGCGATTTGCGAAATCGCTTTTCCGGGTGCTTCAATCTCCGTTGTTGGTTTGATTCTCGATCCGACGATCCACATTATATCTCCTCCTTCTCACTTCGCATCATAGTTTAAAAAATTTAACTTTTGAAACTATTTAATGGTAAAATCTGTTATGTGCGATGTGCGATGTTTCTCAATTGCGATAAGATATTGCCCGTTGATATCCCACTGTTGCTTCTGCAATCTAATCACCATCATTTAGCCCTCACTATAAACTGGATCACGACCGTTTGTTCCACCTGCAACATTTCCGCGGCTATGCAATCCCAGATTCTATATGCAGAGTTCAAGACTCCATGACAGCCACCTGTTCGGATCTCAATCTGATCAGAAATTTTGGAAAAGAGGGAAATAATTT
The DNA here is from genome assembly GCA_034641835.2 of Pinus albicaulis. Taxonomy (NCBI): domain Eukaryota; kingdom Viridiplantae; phylum Streptophyta; class Pinopsida; order Pinales; family Pinaceae; genus Pinus; species Pinus albicaulis. The sequence continues at coordinate 1,119,349,963 of CM076581.1, read as the reverse complement.
TACATATCACATATTAAACCAAGGACGGAAAACACTCCAATCGTCTAATAGAGAATCAACGTCTTAGGACCATACATGGTGGCATTCTAAGGGAGTTTGTCTCAGATTACGGTGTAATTAACAACAAAATTCATCTAGTATAAGGCTATGTCTTTCATCAAAGAGGAATAAATATTCATTTGTTAGGATTTATACATACCTCATGCAGTAATTTTTCATAGTTTCTTAGCAAGAGTGAGTTTCACGGATTTGCCTCGAGCATTTATGATAGTAGGCTTCTGTACACTCAAAAATAGAATTAGTGCTAGAAACTTCGTGATTTCCACCCCCCAATGCCAAACCCTCCAGCTATATACATTGCCCCAATCCTTAGTCTCAGACACAGATTGTGAATTTATTAGCATAGGACATGAACCAAAACCCCCTTCCCCTCCTATGGGCCTCAGAACATCAACTTTTATTTCCGAGATAGAAGGGTTTTCGCTTCCCAAATGATCAACAACGGTGGAAATTTTATGGGCTCATTTGAAACTCTTTGAGGTACTCTTATGGACCTCAACTTCCAAGTCCAGGTCGCACAAGAGCTAGATAGTGGCTTTGCAGATTTGCAGCGCATGAACCTTGAATTTGGCTCTAGCTCCATCAGACCATCGAACTATAGTAACATGGGATTAATGGAGCCCATAATTGGATTAGAAGAGCTTCATAGTAGCATATTTGCAAGAAATCCCAAATCAAAAAATGCGAAGAAGCTAAAGATTGTAGATTCAAATAATTCCTTCACTCGGATCTACTTTTGCTATTGCATAACATGGAATCTATAGATTTTACCATCGTGGTAATGAAATACTGTATGCGATTTTGCGAGATTAGATGGATCGAGGGTCGAGTCGAGAGCTGGAATGGATGAAGTATCCAATGAGCTTTGGTGGTGTGCGATGCATATATGCCTGCTTATCCTTAGTCTCAGACACTGATTGTGAATTTCTCGACAAATGACACGAACCAGAACCCCCTTTCCCTCCTGTGGGCCTTAGAGCATAAGTTTTTCTTCCCGATATAGAAGGGTTTTCGCTTCCCAAATTATAAACAACGACAACAGTTTTATGGGCCCGTTTGGAACTCTTTGGGTTACTCTTATGGTTCTCAACTTCCAAGTCTAGGTTGCACAAGAGCTAGACAATGCCTTTGCAGATTTACAGTGCGTGAACCTCCACTCTTGCTCTAGCTCTTTCATACCATCAGATCGTGGTAACATGGAATTAATGGAGCCTGGAATTGGATTAGAAGAGCTTCGTAGCAGCATCTTTGCAAGAAATCCCAAATCAAAAAACGTGAAAAGCTAAAGATTGCAGATTCAGAGAATTCCTTCACTCGGATCTCCTATTGCTAGAGCATAACATGGCATTTATAGCTTTTACCTACACAGAAATGAAATACTGTATACCATTTCGCGAGATTCGAGGGTCAAGTTGAGAGCTGGAAGTGATGAAGTATCCAACAAGCTTTTGTGGTGTGCGATGCATATATGCCTGCTTATCATTTTCTCCAGCAAAGGAAGTTGGTTATATGCAATTTTTCTAATTGTTTCAATCCAATGGCAAAGGATTCTTTAACCATCTAACATTTGATTCGATGTTGCAGACAAGTACACGATGGTAACTGGGGGAGTTGTTTTCAAAGAGGAATGCCTTAGATCATTAATATAATTTTAAGGTGGATTGTGATTAATTTTTTTATTTAAAATATATTTTTAAATGTATAAATAAATTCAATTTCCAAAATTATTAAATTTGTTTAAAAACTTACAATTTTAAACATTCTTTACCTAATTAAAAAAATACGTTATTAGAAAAGATATAAAAAAATTTAGTGCTAAAATGTCATCGTCTTTCCATTGCCACTATAATATGTTGAATGCCCACAAAATCCGCAAATTTTTTAGTGCTTATGTGTCTGATTTGTTGTGATGAACTTGAAACCAATGAAACCGGCTTGCAGTACCTTGTGAATTCAAATTTCCACGGTGCTGTGTAAAATGTAAAAAATGCCTTCTAATAAACTAATTATGGTTTGTTATTGAAAATTTATGAATTACATCACAATTTTAAATTAATCTAGCAATTGTAACTATAGTACCAAGAGTATATTCAATAGCCTTGAAATTTATGATTTAGCAACAATTATGAGTCACATCAAAACTTTATAAGGTGGGGAGTCTACTCCTTGAACTTATCCCAATTATGAGTCACATCAAAATTTTATTAGCTTAATCGTCACCAAAAGTAGATCCAAAAACCTAGAAATTTATGACTTAGAAAAAATTATGAGTCACATCAAACTTTATAGGGTTGAGGAATCGATTCTTTGAACCTTACCACAAAGACCAAAAGAAAGCCCTATTAAAGACCAAGTACAAAAAATAACATGTAAATGTCTCAACCACTCAATAGTCTCACAAGAAAAACATAAAACTTTAAATAATCAAATTCAGTAGCAAATGATTATTTAATAGCAATATATAGACCTACATGTTATTTGTACTTTTTTATTGTAAAATCAGTTTATTTTTATTGTAAAATCAGTTTATCATTAGTAATTTCAAATTTCTAAAATGCCCAAAATGTAAGCATTAGTGATTTCAAATTTCTAAAATGCCCAAAATGTAATCTAATGAATGGATTATTTACTGTCATTAAATGATATTGTTTTAGAGTTTTTTTTCTTGAATTTGGAAAAAAAATAGTGAAAATTTTATCTTTAATTTTTACTAGTATTTAACCTTCTTAAAAAAAATCTAATTAAATGTATGATTCAACAAATTTCTACCCAATTCTAATCAAATTAGATCAACACTCAAAACCTTCCAAAACTTAACTTAGAGCAAATAGGTCAGTATTCATTGTTTCCAATCCACTCCACTTATATGGAGAGAGAGTATTGTTTTATTCTTATTATAATAATTATTATTAGTCATATCAAAATTTTAAATTTTATTAGTCTAGCAATTTTTACTATAACAGCGAGAGTAGTTCCAACAACCCAAAAAGATATGAATTAAATAAGAATTATGAGTCACATCAAAACTTGAATATAAGAGAATTATGAGCAACATCAAAATATTATAGGGTTAGGAGCCTACTCCTTGAGCTTTATCACAAGGGCCAAAATGACTCACATCAAAACTTGAATTTATGACTTAACAAGAATTATGAGCAACATCAAAACTTTATAAGGTGGGGAGCCTACTCGCCGTTTATCACAAGGACCAAAATGAATCACATCAAAACTTGAATTTATGACCTAACAGGAATTATGAGCAACATCAAAACTTTATAGGGTGGGGAGCCTACTCCTTGAGCTTTATCACAAGGGCCAAAAATACTCTCTAGCCCATTTAAAACCAAATGAAAAAAATAACAATATCCATTATGCCAACCACTAAATCATCCTATAAATAAACATAAAATTTGACATCATACCAATTAAATAACAAATTATTTAAAATAATATAAAGATCTACATGTTATTCATACTTGTAAAATCAATTTAGTTTATCAAACTAAAATCAATTTATTGCATCTTAAAATTTAATTGATCAAATATAAAGAAAGAACAAATATATTTAAGATTTAAAATTTGTAATTATTTAAGGTAATATCATACTTAATCTGAGATTTAAATATTTTAAATTTTAGAAGATTTGAACAAATCTCTCTTAACATATTATAATTATTAACTTTATTTTTATATTTATTTTTAATATAATATTATTTTATAACACTTTAAATTTTAAATGTTCTCTATAAATTAATCTCACGATAAATCAAATTTAAAATTATTTTAATTAGGAAGCGGATTTAGGTACCAATCAAATATAATATATAATAAGAGGATGTTTGTCATTGAAAATTGGTAGTTTAAATAATAAATGTGTTTTTTTTTTCGGAAGAGAGAATATAAGTTTAGGTTAAAGTAGTTTTTCTTTTTTTAATGTATGATATAATTTACATTTTTATCAAATTAAAAATAAGTGTAATTAGAAATAGAATTTTAATATCTATATCAAAGAATTTTTGTTATTTAAAATTAAACTTGCTAAATTTTTCTAATTGTATTAAAAACTCACAATCTTTAAAAAAATTCACCAAATTTAATGATATCAAAACTTAAAGTATTTATTTGTGTGATTTGAAGTTATGATGAATTTGAAATAAGTAAAGAGAAAACACATTTTTCTAATTTTACTAAAAACTCACAATTTTAGAAAAATTTCATCAAATTTAACTATATTATTGATATCAAAAAAATTGATAAAAATTGGAAAGAAAAGAAATGTATTCAATTTCATTAAAATTGGAAAATTCTTACTACAAGGTCATCACTAGAATTGATTTTTTTGGTTATTTTGAAATTCTAGATTCACTGTATAATTCCAAATTTAATGAAATATGTCTTAATAACTAATAGCGCACAAGTGAGCAAGCTACACTTGGAGACTGCATAAACTGGAGCGTACACTCTACATTCAATTAATCAAAGATACATCAATAAATACATCTCAAAAGAATAGGGAGTTGGGAACACACTCCTACAACCTAGGAACTAATCCTAACTAAAGGAGTTACTTTACAACCATGTAACCATTTCTCCATTAATACAATATAACTTTATTTATTTTCAACTCTCCCCCTTAATGGAGAAAGGATTATCCCGGAGTTCTAACATGCCTCTAAACAAATCAAGCTTCACTTTCCCAAGAGGCTTGGTAAAAATTTCAGCCACACTGTCACATGTTTTGCAATATTCAATAAAAAATTCTTTTGACTGGACTTTTTCTCTAACAAAGTGAAAATGAGTATCAATGTGTTTCGTGTTCTTATGAAACACTGGGTTGTTTGCTAGCTTATTGGAACTTTGGTTTTCACATTTGATGATGGTTTCCTCTTTCTGCTCTTCTTCTACATCATGGAGAAGCCTCCTCAACCAGATAGCTTCACATGTTGTTGCGCATAATGCTTGGTACTCGGCTTCAGCTGAAGATAAAGACACAATGTTCTGTTTTCTACTGCTCCATGCTCTGACCTATAATAGAATGATGATCATCTAGGTTACCTGCACAATCAAAGTCTGGAAATCCTGCTAAAGTAACATCAAATGTATCAATGTATAAAATACCATAATTTCTAGTACCATGAAGATACCTTAGCACATTTTTTGCTGCCATCCAATGAATTTCAAGAGGTTTAGGAATGAACTGGCTCAGAAGACTGATAGAGTATGTTAAGTCTGTTCTAGTTGTAGTGAGATATATCATACTACCAACTAGTTGCCTATACAAATTAGCATCCACCTCCTTAGAGCCATCGTCACTGCACAACTTCAGGTTCTACTACAAAGGTGTTGATGTTGTCTTACACTGTTCCATTCTGAAATTTTTTAGCATCCCTATGAAATACTTCCCTTGAGTAAGGAAATTTTGTCCAGAGTCTCTCCATACTTCCAGACCTAGACAATAATGTCAACTTCCGAGGTCTTTCATTTCAAAAATTGTGACATCTGCAATTTGATTTCTTTGATTAATCCAGCTGCATTCTTTGTTATAATCATCTCATCCACATACAAGGAAATCAAAATTATCTTCCTTTGTTAATAATACATGGTATATATATTTGGATCATTATTACTCCTATGAAAACCATGTTGTAAGAAAAATGAATCAATGTTCTCGTACCGAGACCTGGGTGCTTGTTTTAAACCACAAAGTGCCTTTTTTAATCTACATGCTAAGTGTTATTTCCCTTGCATAACAAACCCTCCAGGCTACACTGAATAAAACTCTTCCTTTAAAACACCATTTAGGAATGCAGAGTTAACATCTAACTAGTGTAGCTTCCACTAATGTTTTGTAGCTAAAGCAATTAAAATTCTAATAGTATTTAGTTTGGCTACAGGAGAAAAGGCTTCTTCATAGTCAATTCCCTCTTTCTATGAATAACCCTTTGCTACCAGTGTATCTTTAAACTTTTCTATACTCCCATTTGCATTAAATTTAGGTTTGTAAAGCCACTTGCAACCTATGGGTATTTTTCTTTCAGGAAATTCAACTAGTTCCCAAGTATTGTTTCTAATAATAGATTCAAATTCTTCATTCATTACAGTCATCCACTCATGAAATTGACTAGATTCTTTATAATTTTTGGGCTCTATAAAATTTAAAATGTTTGACATTAAAGCATTGTCTTTCAATCTCACTGGTAGTTGAGTCTGTCTACCTGATCTTCTCGGTAAAGGACTCACGTCAAATCTGTCTGCTTCAGACTTGAGCGAGCTTGACTTACTGACTACATCACCTGCCTCTTCCTCTTTCTGTTGTTGTTGTTGTTGTTGATTGTCCTCACTGCTTTCTTCCATCAACAATGGAATGTTCCATTCTTCAAGTCTATTTTTCTTATTTCAGTCCTCAACCTGCTCATGAAATATAACATCTCGACTTGCAAAGAATTTATGAGTCAAAGGATTAAACAACTTATAAGCTTTAAACTCAGTGCAATATCCTACAAAGATGCATTTCATGGCCTTAGGATCTAACTTCTTTCTATCTTCCTAGGGTATATGGGAAAAGGATTTTGATCCAAAAACTCTTAAATGATTCATTGCTAGCCTATATCCATAAAGTGATTCAAAAGGAGTTTTAAATTAAGACATTTAGTTGGACTCGTATTTTTTAAGTAAACTGTAGTGTTGATTGCTTCAACACAAAAGACATTGGATAGACACTTACCTTGAAGCATACTTCGTGCGCATTCCACAAGGGTTATAGTATTTCATTATGCAACTCCATTTTGCTGCGGAGTGTGAGGTACTGTGAACTGTTGAATAATCCCACAATTTCTGCAAAATTTCATGAACTCTCCCAATTTGTATTTTCCCCCTTGATCTTTGCGGAGAATATTAATGAATTTCCCTGTCTGCTTCTCCACCATATTCTTAAATTCTTTAAAGCATTGAAATGTCTGGCACTTTTTTCTGATAAAATATATCTAAGAGAATCTAGTGCAATCATCAATAAAGAGTAAAAAATAATATGCACCACATAGCAACCTAGTCTGCATAGGTCCACATATATTTGTATGCACAAGCTCCAGAATATCTCTTTTCTTCCTATCAACATTCAAGGGAAACTCTTTCCTATGCATTTTCCCTAATGCACATCCATCACAATCTAAATAAACATTATGAAAAGCAGGAATTCCATCAACCATACCTTTCCTTTGAAGCAGCATAAGATCTTGTAGGTTAAGATGAACGAATATCCGATGCCAAATATTATCGACTGTTAATCCTATTGAAACCAAAGCTTGGTGTGGCATGCTCTTGAAATTCAACCTATAAAGGCTTCCCACACACACTCCTGATGCAATTGGTTCCTTATTGTTGTCCTTTATGACACAATATGTTCTGAAGAATTCAACTTGCAGGTCCTGATATGTTATCATGACACATAGATTGAATTCTTCTTGATCTCGGGTACATACATTACACTTTTAATATATTTGATATTACCACCGGCATCATCACCGAAATATATTCGTATAGTTTCTTATGTGTCATCTAGATCTCATTCGACGATTTACTATCTCTGATATGTGGGATAATGTTATCTTTAATAGACATCTTCAATAAGACTTTCGCCTTATTTTCCATTTTATCCCAATATTGTATGAGTGCATCCACACTTTTCACAATGTTCAGCTTCTGCTCATCACCGTTAATGATCGACCATGTGCTCGCTCCCTCAAGCAACGTCTGTAGCTTGAATTTTTAATTGGTATAATTGGTCCCATCGAGTTTTCTAGTCTCGTTGAGATAAGTTTTTGTAAAATTGTTCATTTGGACTGATCGTATTCCAGAATCTTTGATATTCAATCGATTCTAACTAAGTGAAAAATTACAAGCTACACTAAAAAAACCCAACACATACCAGAACCTGATCACAGATCTTCCATCGATCTGGCATGATCTCTGTGTCTGCAACTTAGAACCACCACCGATCTAGAGAAAATTGTTGTGTCTGCAACTCAGATCCGTCACCAATCTTTGTTGTGTCTGCTACTCAGATCTGCCACTAGTCTGGCAAAATATGAAGCGCAAATCCATAAAAACGAGGTCAACACACTTTTTAGCTTAAAAAAGCGCACTTATCAAAATCGAGCTAAGTAAATTGACATCAACACTGGAATGACCCTAAAATCCGTGTTGATCAGCGCTACTATGGATCTAAAAACAACGTTGACCGCTTTGTGCTCAGCTAGCTGAGGTCTATGAAAAACCAAGTTTCTCTTGTGAGTTAGGTATTTCTCCCGACCACCTAAGCTCTGAAACTGTGAGCAATGAGGCTCCTATGTTGCCACTGGGGTACTGTAGCCACAAAGGCTCTATAGACATGAAGGTTTTGTAGCCACTAAGGCTCTGTAGGTAAATCAGGCTCACCAGATCTTAGCTCTAATACCATGATAAAAACTGGAAAGAAAATAAATGTATTGAATAACCAGCAACTCACATGTGAGCAAGCTACACCTGGAGACTACATAAACTGGAGCATACACTCTACATTCAATTAATCAAATATACATAAATAAATATATCTCAAAAGAATAGGGAGTTGGGAAAAAAATCCTACAACCTAGGAACTAATCCCTATTAAGTGAGTTACATTACAACCATGTAACAATTTCTCCATTAATACAATATAGCATTAATTATTTTCAACTAAATTTTAGTACTATTTGTGTGATTTGAAGTTATGGTGAATTGGAAACAAGTAAAGAGAAGAGATAGACATGCAACATTTAGTGATTTCAAATTTATAAAATTTCAAAGATGTAATCTCCTCAACGGATTATTTAAACTATCGTTAAAAGGCATTGTCTAACCATTAGATAAATTTGGATATCTTGGTCAGAATTTTGCAAAAAACAACTGCCATACCATCTTCTTTGTTATTTAAAATGGTCTTTTTATTACGTATACAGATTCAACATCCTAAAAAAATCCTCAGGCACTAGGATTTTGGAGAGTTCACAATTTAAACTTATGGTTCCAAAAATCCCTACTTAATTATGAGTAAATTAGACCAAAAAATATATGAATTTTTTTTTTTTTCAAAATGTTTAGAAGATAGACTAAAAATTTACTACTCCATTCATTGTTTACATTCCAGTACAAAAATTTCATCGTCCTTCCATTGTCATTGTATTATAATGAGTTTCCTCAAAAAAATTTAAAACTTATGTGTGTGATTTAAAACTGGGATGAATTTGAAATGAGTAAACCAACGAAATTGACAATGATTTAAAATTTCCTTGGCACTTTCTAAAATGTAAAAATGTATTCTAAGCAATGGATTACTACGTCGATAGGTGTTTCATTGTGAATCATATCACATCAATATTCATCTACCTTTTTCTCATTTGTGTGAAATTTTTCCAAAATCTGATTGGTCCAATAAGTTCGACCTATTATTGCAACCTATCAGAAGGGTGGCGCCATTCTCCAGTTGTAGTGACAATTTCAACAATGATTGGTACCATTATCTGATGGAGTGGAAATTTCATTGACGTCTACATAGGATTATTATGTTTAAGACACCAAAATCACTAGTGTTTTTGGAGAGGTAGTTGGTCTAATTAAAGTAGTGGCTTTCTCCAAGTTACAACTCATTGTCTCTTTAATCATGCACAACAAGCACATAACTTCCACAAACATTGTTACACAAAATCTAATATGATAGGAATGTACACTTAAATGGAGTAGTCTAATGAGTCGACGTTTCACCCCTCGTGTTACGCGTCGACTCGTTGCCAGTGACATCCTCCAGTAGACCCTCCACCCCTGGTCCCCGACTTTGTGAACAGAGTCGAACTCTTATCCACCTCCTCGCCGTATGCACTCCAGGCTCCATTCCCCAAGCACCACCTCCAACTGACTAGACATTCAACCTACCTACAGGTTGGAAAATCAATGCAACATCTAGGGAATTCTGATATGAATTCAAATTTTAAATTTAATGAGTTAAGACGACATGAAGGGGCACCTACTAAAATGTCGACTCGTTGTATGAGTCAACGATTTCGCGTTAGGTGGAATTCTTCCCTTGTGGCACGCGAGAAAACAATTGTTGAATTCTAAACTTACATCCTGTCTTCCGAACGCGCTTTTGCATATGTCATGCCGAGACATTTATTGTTGCGAGACTTTTATTGCCATATGTTAGTGCGAGATATTTTTTGCTTGAGCTTTTGTTGCCATTTTTTTCATTACCCAATGTTATCATTATTGTCTGATATGTGTGTTGTGAGACATTTTTTTTCATGTAATTGCTTCCTAACATTTGTCGGAAGACATTTGCAGAGGACGATGTACGGGAAGACATTGATATCCATACATTTGTGTCCAATTGTGAGAACAAGCATTGAGGAAGAACTGAACTGTCATTCATGAGAACCTATCACATGAAGAGGAAGTGCCCAATTTATAGTAACCTTTTGCAGTTGTGGAATACTTTCCTTTTGCAGCTGTGGAGTCCTTTCCTTTTGTAACAAAGGTAAATTTACTGCAATGTTTTACAATTTTCTTGAATTTTTTACACATTTTCAACAATTTTTTGCTCCTATTAGCAAATTTTCTAACAATTTTTCTCATTTTTGTTAAAAAAATTCTAGGTTGTGGGTGGGCTGCGTTCACAGCTAGTTTTCAGGGCATTGTATTGAAGAAATCCAGTGAGTAGAGGTAAATTACATTCCTCTTTTTTGTTGTCACTGATTCTGTTAAAAAAAAATCAGAATGTTTCTAGAATAGTGACCATTGACTTGCCGCAATAGTGACTACTGAATTTCCACAATGACCACCCAACGAGTTGTCGTAATGGACGAACCAAAAACAACTCGCTTGTCACCGTTGCCAACCACTCAATCATCCTATAAATAAACATAAAATTTGACATCTTACCAATTAAATAACAAATTATTTAAAATAATATAAAAATCTACATGTTATTCATACTTATAAAATCAATTTATTGCATCTTAAAATTTAATTGATCAAATATAAAGAAAGAACAAAAAAATAAAATTTAAAATTTTTCATTATTTAAGGTAATATCATACTAATGTGAGATTTAAATATTTTAAATTTTAGAAGATTTGAACAAATTTCTCTTAACCTATTATAATTATTAACTTTATTTTTATATTTATTTTTAATATAATCTTATTTTATAACACTTTAAATTTTAAATGCTCTCTATAAATTAATCTAACGATAAATCAAATTTAAAATTATTTTAATTAGGAAGCGGATTTAGGTACCAATCAAATATAATATATAATAAGAGGATGTTTGTCATTGAAAATCGGTAGTTTAAATAATAAATGTGTGTGTTTTTTTTTTGCGAAGAGAGAATATAATCTTAGGTTAGATTAGTGTTTTTTTTTTTTTTTAATATTTAAAACATGCTTTTAAATGTATGATATAATTTAATTTTTATCAAATTAAAAATAAGTGTAATTAGAAATAGAATTTTAATATATATATATATTAAAGAATTTTTGTCATTTAAAATTAAACTTGCTAAGTTTTTCTAATTGTATTAAAAACTCACAACCTTAAAAAAAATTTCACCAAATTTAATAATATCAAAACTTAAAGTATTTATTTGTGTGATTTGAAGTTATGGTGAATTTGAAACAAGTAAAGAGAAAATACATTTTTCTAATTCTACTAAAAACTCACTGTTTTAAAAAATCTTCATTAAATTTAATTGTATTATTGATATCAAAAAATTGATAAAAATTGGAAAGAAAAGAAATGTATTCAATTTCATTAAAATTGGGAAATTCCTACTACAAGGTCATCACTAGAATTGATTTTTTTGGTTATTTTGAAATTCTAGATTCACTATATAATTCCAAATTTAATGAAATATGTCTTAATAACTAAGAGCTCACAAGTGAGCAAGCTACACTTGGAGACTTCATAAACTAGAGCGTACACTCTACATTCAATTAATCAAAGATTCAATTAATCAAAGATACATCAATAAATACATCTCAAAAGAATAGGGAGTTGGGAACAAGCTCCTACAACCTAGGAACTAATCCTAACTAAAGGACTTACTTTACAACCATGTAACCATTTCTCCATTAATACAATATAACTTTAATTATTTTCAACTCTCCCCCTTAATGGAGAAAGGATTATCCCGGAGTCCTAGCATGCCTCTAAACAAATCAAGCTTCACTTTCCCAAGAGGCTTGGTAAAAATTTTAGCCATACTGTCACATGTTTTATAATATTCAATAAAAAATTCTTTTGACTGAACTTTTTCTCTAACAAAGTGAAAATGAGTATCGATGTGTTTCGTGTTCTTATGAAACACTGGATTGTTTGCTAGCTTAATGGAACTTTGGTTTTCACATTTTATGACAGTTTCCTCTTTCTGCTCTTCTTCTGCATCACGGAGAAGCCTCCTCAACCAGATAGCTTCACATGTTGTTGTGCATAATGCTTGGTACTCGGCTTCAGCTGAAGATAAAGACACAATGCTCTGTTTTCTACTGCTCCATGCTCTGACCTATAATAGATTGATGATCATCTAGGTTACCTACCTAATAAAAGTCTGAAAATCCTGCTAAAGTAACATCAAATGTATCAATGTATAAAATACCGTAATTACTAGTATCGTGAAGATACCTTAGCACACTTTTTGCTGCCATCCAATGAATTTCAAGAGGTTTAGGAATGAACTGGCTCAACAGAATGATAGAGTATGCTAATCTTGTTCTAGTTGTAGTGAGATATACCATACTACCAACTAGTTGCTTATACAAAGTAGCATCCACCTCCTTAGAGCCATCGTCACTGCACAACTTCAGGTTCTACTACAAAGGTGTTGATGTTGTCTTACACTGTTCCATTCTGAACTTTTTGAGCGGCCCTGTGAAATACTTCCCTTGAGTAAGGAAATTTTGTCCAGAGTCTCTCCATACTTCCAGACCTAGACAATAATGTCAACTTCCGAGGTCTTTCATTTCAAAAACTATGACATCTACAATTTGATTTCTTTGATTAATGCGCCTGCATTCCCTGTTATAATCATGTCATCCACATACAAGGAAATCAAAATTATATGCCTCTGTTCATAATACATGGTATATATAGTTGGGTCATTATTACTCCTATGAAAACCATGTTGTAAGAAAAATGAATCAACCTTCTTGTACCAAGACCTGGGTGCTTGTTTTAAACCAGAAAGTGCCTTTTTTAATCTACATGCTAAGTGTTCTTTCCCTTGCATAACAAACCCTCCAGGCCGCACTGAATAAACCTATTCCTTAAAATCACCATTTAGGAATGCAGACTTAACATCTAACTAGTGTAGCTTTCACTGATATTTTGTAGCTAAAGCAATTAACATTCTAATAGTATTTAGTTTGGCTACAGGAGCAAAGGCTTCTTCATAGTCAATTCCCTCTTTCTATGAATAACCCTTTGCTACCAGTGTATCTTTAAACTTTTCTATACTCCCATTTGCATTAAATTTAGGTTTGTAAAGCCACTTGCAACCTATGGGTATTTTTCTTTTAGGAAATTCAACTAGTTCCCAAGTATTGTTTCTAATAATAGATTCAAATTCTTCATTCATTACAGTCATCCACTCATGAAATTGACTAGATTCTTTATAAGTTTTGGGCTCTATAACATTTAAAATGTTTGACATTAAAGCATTGTCTTTCAATCTCACTGGTAGTTGAGTCTGCCTACCTGGTATTCTTGGTAAAGGACTCACATCAAATCTGTCTTCTTTAGACCTGAGCGAGCTTGACTTACTGACTACATCACCTGCCTCTTCCTATTTCTGTTTTTGTTGTTGTTGTTTATTGTCCTCACTGCTTTCTTCCGTCAACAATGGAATGTTCCATTCTTCAAGTCTATTTTCCTTATTTCAATCCTCAACCTGCTCATGAAATATAACATCTCGACTTGCAAAGAATTTATGAGTCAAAGGATTAAACAACTTATAAGCTTTAACCTCATTGCAATATCCTATAAAGATGCATCTCCTGGCCTTAGGATCTAACTTTTTCCTATCTTCCTTGGGTATATGGGGAAAGGATTTTGACCCAAAAACTCTTAAATGATTCACTGCTGGCCTATATCCATAAATTGATTCAAAAGGAGTTTTAAATTAAGACATTTAGTTGGACTCCTATTTTTTAAGTAAACTGTGGTGTTGATTGCTTCAACCCAAAATCCATTGGATAGAAACTTACCTTGAAGCATACTTCGTGCGCACTCCACAAGGGTTCTAGTATTTCGTTCTGCAACTCCATTTTGCTGCGGAGTGTGAGGTACTGTGAACTGTTGAATAATCCCATGATTTCTGCAAAATTTCATGAACTCTCCCAATTTGTATTTTCCCCCTTGATCTGTGCGGAGAATATTAATGAATTTCCTTGTCTTCTTCTCCACCATATTCTTAAATTCTTTAAAGCATTGAAATTTCTGGCTCTTTTTTCTGATAAAATACATCTAATAAAATCTAGTGCAATCATCAGTAAAGAGTAAAAAATAATATGCACCACCTAGCGACCTAGTCTGCATAGGCTCGCATATATCTATATGCACAAGCTCCAGAATATCTCTTTTCTTCCTATCAACATTCAAGGGAAACTCTTCCCTATGCATTTTCCCTAATGCACATCCATCACAATCTAAATAAACATTATGAAAAGTAGGAATTCCACCAACCATACCTTTCCTTTGAAGCAGCATTAGATATTGTAGGTTAAGATGACCGACTATCCGATTCCAAATATTATCGACTGTCAATCCTATTGAAACCAAAGCTTGGTGTGGCATGCTCTTGAAATTCAACCTATAAAGGCTTCCCACACACACTCCTGATGCAATTGGTTCTTTATTGCTATCCTTTATGACACAATATGTTTTGAAGAATTCAACTTGCAGGTCCTGATCTGTTATCATTGACACAGAGATTAAATTCTTCTTGATCTCAGGTACATACATAACATTTTTAATATATCTAATATTACCACGAGGCATCATCACCGAAATATATTCGTATAGATTCTTGTGTGTCATCTAGATCTCATTGGATGATTTACTGTCTCTGATATGTGGAATAATGTTATCTTTAACAGACATCTTCAATAAGACTTTCACCTTATTCTCCATTTTATCCCAATATTGTATGAGTGCATCCACACTTTTCCTAATGTTCGGCTTCTGCTCATCACCGCTCATGATCAACCATGTGCTCGCTCCCTCAAGCAACGTCTGTAGCTTGAATTTAAAATTGGTATAATTGGTCCCATTGAGTTTTCTAGTCTCGTTCAGATAAGCTTTTGTAAAATTGTTCATTTGGACTGATCGTATTCCAAAATCTCTAATATTCAATCGATTCTAACTATGTGAAAAATTACAAGCTACACTAAAAAAACCCAACACATACCAGAACCTGATCACAGATCTTCCACCGATCTGGCATGATCTTTGTGTCTACAACTCAGAACCACCACCGATCTAGAGAAAATTGTTGTGTCTGCAACTTAGATCTATCACCAATATTTGTTGTGTCTGCTACTCAAATCTGCCACTAGTCTAGCAAACTCTGAAGCGCAAATCCATAAAAACGAGGTCAACACACTTTTTAGCTTAAAAAAATGTGCTTATCAAAATCGAGCTAAGTAAATGGACATCAAGACTAGAATGACCCTGAAATCTGTGTTGATCAGCGCTACTATGGATCTAAAAACAACATTGACCACTTTGTGCTCAGTTAGCTGAGGTTTGTGAAAAACCAAGTTTCTCCTGTGAGTTAGGTATTTCTCCCGACCACTTAAGCTCTGAAACTGTGAGCAATGAGGCTCCTATGTTGCCACTGGGGTACTGTAGCCACAAAGGCTCTATAGCCACAAAGGTTTTGTAGCCACTAAGGCTCTGTAGGTAAATCAGGCTCACCAGATCTAAGCTCTGATACCATGATAAAAACTGGAAAGAAAAAAAATGTAATGAACAACCAAAAACTCACATGTGAGCAAGCTACACCTAGAGACTACATAAACTAGAGCATACACTCTACATCCAATTAATCAAATATACATCAATAAATACATTTCAAAGGAATAGGGAGTTGGGAAAAAACTCCTACAACCTAGGAACTAATCCTAATTAAATGAGTTACATTACAACCATGTAACAATTTCTCCATTAATACAATATGGCATTAATTATTTTCAACTAAATTTTAGTACTTATTTGTGTGATTTGAATTTATGGTGAGTTGGAAACAAGTAAAGAGAAGAGAAAGACATGCAACATTTAGTGATTTCAAATTTCTAAAATTTTAAAGATGCAATCTCCTCAACAAATTATTTAAACTATTGTTAAAAGGCATTGTCTAACCATTAGATAAATTTGGATATCCTGGTCAGAATTTTGCAAAAAAAAAACTGCCATACCATCTTCTTTGTTATTTAAAATGGTATTTTTATTACGTATACAGATTCAACATCCTAAAAAAACCCTCAGGAACTAGGATTGTGGAGAGTTCACAATTTAAACTTATGGTTCCAAAAAATCCCTACTTAATTATGAGTAAATTAGACCAAAAAATATATGATTTTTTTTTTCAAAATGTTTAGAAGATAGACTAAAAATTTACTACTCCATTCATTGTTTACATTCCAGTACAAAAATGTCATCGTCCTTCCATTATCATTGTATTATAATGAGTTTCCTCAAAAAATTTAAAACTTATGTGTGTGATTTAAAACTGGGATGAATTTGAAATGAGTAAACCAATGAAATTGAAAATGATTTAAAAATTACTTGGCACCTTCTAAAATGTAAAAATGTATTCTAAGCAATGGATTATTACGTTGATAGGTGTTTCATTGTGAATTGTATCACATCAATATTCGTCTACCTTTTTCTCATTTGTGTGAATTTTTTCCAAAATTTGATTGGTCCAATAAGTTCGACCTATTATTGCAACCTACCAAAAGGGTGGCACCATTCTCCAGTTGTAGTGACAATTTCAACAATGAGTGGTACCATTATCTGATGAAGTGGAAATTTCATCGATGTCTACATAGGATTATTATGTTAAGACACCAAAATCACTAGTGTTTTTGGAGAGGTAGTTGGTCTAATTAAAGTAGTGGCTTTCTCCAAGTTACAACTCATTGTCTCTTTGATCACGCACAACACGCACATAACTTCCACAAACATTGTTACACAAAATCTAATATGATAGGTGTTTAGTCAATTCAGTGTCCTAAATTGATAGCATAAATTATCGATCAGGGCTTGTAGACTGATGAGGTATACTTGCACTATATGTGCCTAAATATCCTTGTTCTTATTTCATTGTTTTCAATATTTTTTTGATGTTTATGAGTTTTGTTATGTTGGAGTTGTAGTATGTTATTCTATGTTCTATGTCAAAAAGAAAAGAAAAGGAACCTTAGACTCAAAACAGAGTGTAGTTGTAAATTCTATCCCTAATTAGGAAAATTATGAAAAAAACATATCATTCTAATCCATGGATGTCCTAGCTTGCAAATTAACATGGAATGTAACTCAAGACATTATATTTCAATCTGATCCTTTTAGTTAGAGGTTTCTTGGAATCGTTTGTGAAAGAGATTGAACTCCAATGTGATGAGGATCTTCCTAAAAACATACAACTTAGAATATTATAGTGCAATCTTTTTCATATGATAGAGATATTTTGGAATAGCTTGAGAAGAAAATTGCTATAATATGCTAAGGATATCCTATGAATATTTTAAACTGCTTATGACATTACAGCTAGATCTCATTCATCAGCTAGAGATTTATTGGAAGAGTTTATTGAAGGAGATTAGATATAATGTAATAAGAATCTTCTAGTCAACAAGTAACCCACAATATTACAATTAGGTCTTTTATGTGATTTAGAGATTTATTGGAATAGTTTTGAGAAAAAGACTATTTGTAATAATATGAGGATCTTCTATCTAATTGCAAAACAGGAAATGCTAATAACTCAACATAGTACAACCAAATCTCATTCGCATAATAGTGATATGTTGGAAAAGCTTTTAAGAAAAAGAATGGCAGTAGGATACTGAGGATCTTTTAATATAAATGAAAA
Source organism: Pinus albicaulis (assembly GCA_034641835.2). Lineage (NCBI taxonomy): Eukaryota > Viridiplantae > Streptophyta > Pinopsida > Pinales > Pinaceae > Pinus > Pinus albicaulis. The sequence continues at coordinate 1,119,331,740 of CM076581.1, read as the reverse complement.
AAACTAAAGTGCTAGTAACTCAGGATGTCACAATTAAATCCATTCATTGAATAGAGATATGTTGGAAAACTTTTGAGAAAAGACTAACTATAACATCATGAGGATCTGTTAGTTAAACAAACAATGTAAGACATAATGCTAAAAGATATGAACTCAGAAAATTGTCTAAGTGAGAAATATAACAAAACAGTTTTGAAAGATACTTATCTAGAAAGCATGTAGAAGCCTCCTTGGATAGCAGGGGCCCTCTGCTATCAATTTGGCATAAAAGTCTTTAACTCCTCAAGCTTGTCTTCAATACAGCATCCGAGTTATGCTTCTTTTTACTATAAAAAATAATTCAAAATAGAGTATCACAGTATTGGCAAAATAAGAGTTAACTTGTGTTTCTTGGTCTCAACGAGCTAAATTTATAGGAAATTACATAACTGATATTGAATGAAAGTAGGCACGGGTGTATTCTAAAGTCAAAATCAAACTAAAACTCCTTTTTAGGACTCATGATTTGCTAAAAGCAAATCAAGAGTCTATCCTTATAGAAATCTGCTTCTCGGACTTTTGATTTGACCACATGCATAAGCATCTCCAGTTATTGACTCAACCTTCGTGGATGACAAGGAATGATGTAGGAAATATTTAGAATCTAACCATATATGCCTTTTCTTCAGATGACACCTGTAATATGTTCAAACACCAAAATGGCTACGGAATGTGTAACTGGCTACAAAATGACTACATTCTGTAGCTAAAACTGCTCAGAAATCATTAAGACAAATAAACCACAAAAGTACAACAAGTTAGTCATTGCATGTATTCCTTAAGTGATATTAATCATTCTTATTGATCTTTAGGTCTATAAAATGATAAAAAGGAATGATAAGATGAAGTGGAATTTGGCAAAGGAGAAGACACTTTTAGGGCTCAACATATCCCCACTGCAAAACTTTTTCATGTCCTCATGCAATTTCATTCCATTTGTACTGATACTTCTGCAAGAACATCTAACCTCATTTTTCTACTTCTTCTGGTAGTTAATGCCATCCTGGGTTTCCTCATGAGTGTTTTGAACTTCAGATTAATGAGTGCCCTATTCAATTTCCTGTTTATTTTCTTCAACTTCTTGTTTTCTTTATATAATCCTTCCATTTTCTGAGAGAGAGTGGTGTTAATGTTGCCTTTCCATTTAACCTGCTCCCTTAGGATTTCATTTTCATTCTTAATATGGTTATTCAGTATCTCATATTCATAATTATCTCTTTTTAATATTTCAATTGGAGGTTCTTGTGGACTGGGGGATCTTTCTTTGTTCTCTGAGGCTTTTCTCTCTAATGATTCCACATGGTCATAAAACTGTTGTTGAGCTGGATCTACATTTGGGGTTCTTCTACCAGGATTTTCTTCATATTGGTATACAGGAGATCGGTCAACTGGTGCCTGGATAGGAGTTTCTTCTTCTTCAATGTTTATGATTTCAGTTCCTCTAATGCATGTCTTTTTCACCATGCCTTTAAGCCTAGAGCTTCTTCTCAATTTGGGTATATTTTCATCTTTTAGATCATCTACTTCAACACATTCATTTGTTAATTCCTCCTTCCTTTTATTCTTGAGTTGTTTCCTGAATTTTACCAACTTATCAGAGATTATTTGATCTGAAAATGGATTGTACTTGAAATAAGGGTGCAAGGTATCCATTTCCAATAATTCTAAATGTGCAAACAACTCTGATACCAATCTAATCTGAAATGTGTGAAAAAAATATTTCTTATACAGAGATAGATAGTAGGGGCTTTTACTAGTTATTTCACCTTTCAAAGAAAGGATGAAACCAGAAGCTTTTGGCCCTCTTACTGGCTCTGCCTAAAGAAATATGAAGTAAACACTGAAACGATCTGGCAATGAAAGCATTTTTTTTCTGATTGCAAAGTATTCATTAACCAATATTATGAGTGTACACGCATGTTAAGGTTTTATGCAATGGAACAAATGTGGTTTGGAATGGAACAAATATGTTTTGATAACTGAATAAGTCTTTTTGTGTTAAGAGGACTTATTTAAATTTACTGTTTAAGGTATTAAACTCTGGAAATAAGCAGCAAGAATTCATAGTATAATAACAAGCAGCTAATAAAGCAGTTCACCCCTCTCTTGGGCTACATCTGTTGGGTCCAAAAGTCCCCAAATGGGCTTTTCCCTCTTCTATTAATGCTCAAAATTAGTTTTACACCATGAAAAAAGCCTCAATAGGCTGAAATAGCTGCATAATCAGAATCAGAGTGTTGTAAACAGTAAAAATTGACTATTCATTGACCTTAAACAGATGAATATAGCCCAATACAGCTGATCATTCCCATAGCCTTGGTGGCTCCACAAGAAAATCCACTGATAAAACCTCTGACAGAGTGCCCTGATGGCTCTGCAACTTGTTCCAACAACTTCAGAATGCTCCAATACCCCCCCCCCCCCAAAAAAAAAAACTCGTTCCATTTGGACTTTCCTAGCCAAAGTTATGACCAAAATTGACTTTGACCAATTGGGGCTAGGAAAACTCCACCAATTGTGGAGAACTGGAGTTTAACTCGGAAAAAATGGGGCGGCCACCAAAATAGGTGGAATCCACCATAACACCGCCAAACATTGAGGGCTAAAAGATAGGGCCACGGGGGTCCATAGGACCGCACCTATCGGTAAATATGGTTATAAACTCGAGTTGTATGCGGAAGTCTTAAAGTCAAACCATATCATAAAAAACCATGCCCCACACCTACTGCCGGTCCACGTGACCAAGCCTCCAACTGTGTTATGCGCCGTTTCTTAGGTCTTGGTTCCGAGCACCGTGGTCTTATCGCCAAGGGGCTGGCCCCTTTACGGCCTCACCGAAAACAACAACAAACTTTAAATATAATGTTGTGACCATAGTAGTTAAGAACTACTTGTGGCCCAACGGTTGGGCCACCCAGTTGCTACCACCCCGACCCGGGGTCGATTCCTGCCTGCGCAAATATAATTTTGCCACAACAAAACAATTCCGTTTGACCCTTGGGGCCACGTGGCGGCCTCCGGGCTGTCCAAGTGGCGCCCTACCATTGGCTCTTTGCACAGAATATTCTGTGGAATATTACCAAAATATTCTATGGAATATTATTTTTTCAATAATTTTTTTTAATAAGGTCAAACTATCAAACTAGGCTTTTTTTTTACCTGAAATTGAGAAAATTCAAAGTAGAATAACTTTCTCATACAGCATCAGATTTCAGTGTTGTTCGCGGCTGTAGGATCATCTTTTCGAGCTCTTTCCTGTCGTTCTGGTTCGGACCATTTCTGAGCAACTAATTTTCTGAGCATTTTTCCATTAAGGACTTGATCACCTGATCACACCTCCCAAATGGGAAGCTTTTGGTCCCCAAAAGCTTACTGAAATGAAGAACTGAATTGTAGTACAATAAATGAGAGAATATAAATCCTCTTCTCTTCAGCCCTTCAAAAATTTTTGCCTTGAAACGAAAATGAAATTGAACCACAAATGGAAAGAAATCGACATTTCCCTTCTTGAATGCGCTTGTCCACAACTATCCACAACTAACCTTCTTGAACTCACACATAAATTTATGGTGAGAAATTCACAGAGTGAAACTATACAACGCAGCCTTGATCAATGATCTAAGGTGGCTCAAAACAAAAAATAATATTATAGCAAAATACATGCATACATCCGAAATTTGCATATGTACAAAAGGAGTACGTCTTACTGTGTCAAGAAGTCCATCCACTTCTCACCAAGCCACTTCCATGGCGACTTTTTCTGTTGCAAATTTTCCTCATGTGAAACTTCCCTTTCCACATTAATAATGGAATCCATGATTCCACCTTCACCAATATTTTTGTCCTCTTGCTTCATGTGCGTGGGACAACGAGTTGGATGCAAAGTCCAAAATTGAGAGACAGCATGTCCCTTCTTTTGGCAAAAAGTGCAAAGCATATGCACCTTCTTTGAAGGTAGTCTTTGCTTCATCTGCTGCTTGTGTGCCTTCTTCCTCATCCAGCATCTCGAAACATGATGGTTAAATTGACCACAAAATGTACAACAAATTCTTTCTTCCATTAAAGCATGTAAAATTATCATGCCTTGTAGAAACATAATAAAATTGATCATGATAAGATTTATACCTCTTATGTTGTTTTGCATGTTCATCCTTTTTGCCTCCATGAGGAGATGAACTAGTAGAGGCTCCAGCTTTCAATTGTAGACTAACATCATCGTTCTTGTCTTGAAAACTGCCTAAAATTGCATGCTTGCCATAAGCTGCATGTCTACCATCTTCTTGCTGCAACAAAGGCTTAAAACAATGGTAAGGAAGATTGCCATCATGACATTGATGTAATTGAGAACTTGGGAGAAATGTTCTCTTCAAATTTGCATCACATTCTTGAATGCATGTGCTCAAAGCTTCGCCATTAAGTTGCTCATAGCCAAGACCAATATTCTTGGGACACTCCACAACACAAATAGGCTCAACAATGCCTTGTGCATGCTTGCCCAAACCTTTGCCTTCTTGATAGCCCATTTTCAACATCAATTTGGACCCAATACCTCTTTTATGCCTTTCAAAAGAACCAACACACTTTTCAATAGATGAAATTGAAGACAAGTTGGAATGATTAACCTCTTCCTCAAGAATTTTCTTGGACAAAGCTTCTTGAGCTTGAAGGAGTTGTTTCTCCATGTCATGCAACATTTGGAGAATTTCTTCCTTCTCATCCTTCATAGCCAACAATTGTGCATGAAGCTTAACGCTTTCTCTTTGATCCTCAATGAGAATCTGCACGATGTCCTTCACCTTAAAGAACTCATTCTTCATGTCATCATTGAAGAATGCCATGAAGGAGGAAACTTCACTTGTAGAAGAAGTTGACATTATGTAAATGGTCAAAACAACCAAAAGGAACTTCCAAAGAAAAGTCCTCAAAGCTTTCAAACAAATGACAAGCTTTTAACCAAATGTCAGTAAAGACCCCTTCTCATTCAAGCAGCCATAAAACACAAACTATTGGAGTTTGTTTTCCAAAGATAATCTTGAGGTAAATTGGGTAAGGAAAATAGTCTTCAATCATTTCCAAGACTCAGCTAACAACAGCTATCCTTCCAACTCAAGAAAACTCATACATGCAACCATTTTGCAACCAATAAAAAAATAAATCTCTTACACTTTTTTAAAACCTTTTGCACAACAAAAAATGCTCAACCCGAGCTCTGATACCATCTGATCTAAAAATGGATTGTACTTGAAATAAGGGTGCAAGGTATCCATTTCCAATAATTCTAAATGTGAAAACAACTCTGATACCAATCTGATCTGAAATGTGTGAACAAAATATTTCTTATACAGAGATAGACAGTAGGGGATTTTACTGGTTATTTCACCTTTCAAAGAAAGGATGAAACTAGAAGCTTCTGGCCCTCTTACTAGCTCTGCCTAAAGAAATATCAAGTAAACACTGAAATGATTTGGCAATGAAAGTATTTGTTTTCTGATTTCAAAGTATTCATTAACCAATATTATGAGTGTACAAGCATGTTAAGGTGTTCTGCAATGGAACAAATGTGGTTTGGAATGGAAAAAATATGTTTTGATAACTGTATAACCATTTTTGTGTTAAGAGGAATTATTTAAATGTACTGTTTAAGGTATTAAACTCTAGAAATAAGCAGCAAGAATTCACAACATAATAACAAGCATCTGATAAAGCAGTTCACCCCTCTCTTGGGCTACATCTGCTGGGTCCAAAAGCCCCCAAATGGGCTTTTCCCTCTTCTATTAATGCTCAAAATTAGTTTTACACCATGAAAAAAACCTCAATAGGCTAAAATAGCTGCATAATCAAAATTTGAGTTCTAGAAACAGTAAAAATTGACTATTCATTCACCTCAAACAGATGAACATAGCCCAATACAGCTGATCATTCCCATAGCCCTAGTGGCTCCACAAGAAAATCCGCTGATAAAACCTCTGACAGAGTGCCCTGATGGCTCTGCAACCTATTCCAATAGCTTCAGAATGCTCCAATACCCAAAAAAAAAAAAAAAACTCGTTCCATTTGGACTTTCCTAGCCAAATTTATGACCAAAACTGACTTTGACCAGTTAGGGCTAGGAAAACTCCACCAATTGTGACAGAACTGGAGTTTAACCTGCCAAAAATGGGACAGCCACCAAAATAGGCGGAATCCGCCATAACACCGCCAGACGTTGAGGGTTAAAAGATAGGGCCACGGGGGTCCATAGGACCGCACCCGTTGGCAAATATGGTTATAAACTTGAGTTGTATGCGAAAGTCTTAAAGTGGAACCATATCATAAAAAATCATGCCCCGCACCTACCGCCGGTCCACGTGACCAGGCCTCCAACTGTGTTATGCGTCGTTTCTTAGGTCTTGGTTCCGAGCACCATGGTCTTATCGCTGAGGGGCTGGCCGCTTTACGGCCCCGCCGAAAACAACAACAAACTTTAAATATAATGTTGTGACCATAGTAGTTAAGAACTACTCGTGGCCCGATGGTTGGGCCACCCAATTGCTACCACCCCGACCCGGGGTCGATTCCTGCCTGCGCAAATATAATTTTGCCACAACAAAACAATTCCGTTTGACCTTTGGGGCCACGTGGACAGCTTGGAAGCCACGTGGCGACCTCCGGGTTGTCCACATGGCACCCTGCCATTGGCTCTTTGCACAAAATATTCTGTGGAATATTCTTTTTTCAATAATTTTTTTTAATAAGGTCAAACTGTCAAACTGGACTTTTTTTACCTGAAATTGAGAAAATTCAAAGTTGAATAACTTTCTCATACAACATCGATTTTCAGTGCCATTCACGGCTACAGGATCATCTTTTCGAGCTCTTTCCTGTCATTCTAGTTTGGACCATTTCTGAGCAACTAATTGTTTGAGCATTTTTCCATTAAGGACTGGATCACCTGATCATTATTTGAACACTATCTTCCTGTGTTGATACATTAGGCTTGATTTTAATAGTTTTAACATCTTTTCCTCTCCTACTTCTTCTCACAAGTTTCTCTTTAGACACTGTTTCTCTTGGTTCTTCAAAATGGTTCCTTAGGAGGAATTCATCCCAATTATCTCCTATCTTCTTCAAATGAAACTCAATTAATATTTTAATTAAGCCATGATGATGTAAGGTAGTTTCTAAGAACTGAAGCCTTTTCTGGACATTTGAGGACATCCTTTTTAAACTATTACGTAGGAAAAAGGGCATATTTATTTCTTCATCTAGAAAATTCATCATGAGTCTAATATGATAGACATACAAAGTGCGAAATCTGCCTTCACAAGTTATGAACTTTTGTAAAATTAATGGCATATTCCTCCATTTATTTTTCAAAGCTGAACTAGGAATACCTTTCTTAGACACTACAGTGTCCATACCTGGGCTTTTTAGCATTTGTATCCAAGTTTCATTACGAAATTCTTTGTTTTTAAACCAACGTTCTCCCTGTCTTGGCAGCTCTGTTGCTTCTGCTATGAAAGACTTTGTGATGTATAATTTGACATCCCCAATTTCTACCTCTGATCCATCGAACGATCTGGCAAATGACTTTGTGATTTCATTGTGGAATCCATTAAACTTCTCTATAAAGCTCAACCATCCAGCCTGTTGCAATAACCCTTTAATATGAGGGTATCCTTCTAGATATTTAGTTCCAATTGGTTCGGACCTTAAAATAAACCCCATTTCTTCTTGATAAAGATTACTTCCCTTCTTTGGCTTCAATTCACTACTCTGTTTCTGTTCTTCTGTCCAAAGCAAAATCAACTGTGAAAGGTTGTCTTACCCTAAAAAATGACTTCTCTGCAGATGAGGATTGGCTATGGAAAGAAATAGCAATGAGTGGATGTGAATGGAATAGGGTAGTGGTAAATCATGAGGATAATCAGGTTTAAGAGTTTGATATGGAATGAATGACCACGAAGAAATATTATGAAGATTTTCAAAAAAAATCATCAATGAATGCTATGGTCTGATGACGTGACCTAATAGGTCACTTCTAGGTTCTGACCGTTAACTTTCAATTAATGATGATTTGTTATGGAGAGGGATGAAAGGGATTTGGTCGAGGAGTGTTTATGATAGGGGTTTGATCAATTCAAATCATAAAATAACTTAGGAAAACATATGACCTAATCACATTATACCTTTAATGATTTGCTATCAAAAATAATTTCATACAATTTTACCTTAGCCCTTTTTGAATTTTTTCTTCTTTGATGTGCTTTGTCTTTCATCTGAAAAATATTGATCTTTTAGGCTCCATAATCTTCTTTGACTCATCCTCTGTTTACTGGAGTAGGTTTTGCAGAATCAGTTGGCTGCAGAATAGGTTTGGCTGCAGAATAGGTAGCTACAGAATGTACCTATAAAAATTATGAAATATGGAATGGAATGAAGTGAAAATGTGGATGGAATGAAGTATGAAATGGAATGAGATGGATCATGAATATGTAGTGGAATGAAATATGGATAAAGTGAGATATGGATGGAATGAATGAAATGTATCATGAATATGTAAATTGAATCTGCAACTTATGGTTCTATGATACTTAATTGCATAAAAGAACAATTTTGAAAATCTAAAGTGTCAGAATAATTCTGATTTACACCTTAGATTTTCTGTATAAACATGGCAATCAATGATTGGTTTTCATGTTTATACCATTATATATATATATATATATATATATATTGAAGAATAATACAATTAAGTTAGTGAAGAAGAAGAATTCTTCTTCACTAACTTCATATCAATGTTATCTTGAAATTTCTTGACAAATTCCTCTCTTGAAAGTGGCTTATGATACAATTTCAGTATGTGTCCATTTACAAGAAAAGCTACCTTTCCTTCATCTATTCTCTTGATTTTAATTGTTCCATTTTCAAAGATTTTCACAATCTCATATGGCCCAAGCCAATGAGTTTAAAATTTACCTGAAAAATCCTTGAACTTTGAATCAAATAAGAGGGCACAATCACCTTCTTTAAATTTCTTTTCCTTGATGTACTTATCATGCCATCTAGTCCTTTGTTGTTGGACTATGCTTGTTCTCTGGACTGCATCTTGTCTGATCTCATCCAATTCATTAATCTGTTCTAGTCTGTGCTTCTGTTAGATCAAGTCCTAACTAGACTGCCATTTTGCAAGTTTGAATCCGAAACTCTATGGGACAAGACTTGTTTTCCATAAACAAGTTCATAAGGAGTGTGACATGTTGTGTTTCTCCATGTAGTTCTGTAGGCCCACAAGGCTTCAGGAAGCCTTTTTTCCCAATCTCTCCTGTCTAAATGAACAGTCTTTGTTAGGATCCCTTCAATGAATTTATTGGTAGATTCCACTTGGCCATTTGCTTGTGGATGGTAGGGAGTAGATTTTCTATGTCTGTTTTTGTACTTTTCTACCATTTTTTCCACTAGATTTGATGTGAATTGAGCTCCTTGATCTGTAACAATTTCTCTTAGGACACCAAAATGAGTAAAAATATCCTCAAAAATAAAATTGACTACAGATGCTTCAGTAACAGAAAGTAATGGTTTGGCCTCTACCCATTTAGTAACATAATCAGTGCAAACTAATATATATTTCTTTTGTCTTGATGGAGGATTAATAGGTCCTACAAAATCCAAAGCCCATTTCTCAAAGGGTTCAATGTGTACCTGAGGTTGCAGTGGCATCTCACCTGAAGGAGAAGGTTTCCCTACCCTTTGGCAACTGTCACACCTTTTAACATACTCTTTAGCATCCTTAAAGAGGGATGGCCAATAATATCCTAAATGAAGGATATTATAAGCTATCCTCTTATCAGCAAAGTGTCCACCACATGGTTCATCATGACATGCCTTGAGAATCTCAGTCATCTCATATTCTCGAACACATCTTCTGATAATAAAATTTGGACTTGTTTTTTATAACTCATTAGCAATCCATGAATATTTTTCACTGTCATAAATGATCTTTCTTTTATCTCTTGTATTCATAATTGAAGGAAATTTTCCTGAAACTAGATAGTTAGCAATATCAACAAACCAAGGAGTTTGAGTGGTAATTGCAAAGAGATATTCATCAGGGAATTTATCTTCAACTGGAGTATTGTCTTTAATGTTTTGGAGTCTAGATAGGAAATCAACTACTGTATTTTGTTTTCCAGGCCTATCTAGAATAGTGATGTTAAACTCTTGTAAAAGTAATAACCATCTTGTGACTCTGCCATTAGTAATTGATTTGTTCATTAAGTACCAAATTGCAGAATGATCTGTGTGAACAAAAGTTTCATAGCATGTTATATAGTGTTTAAATTTATTTATGGCATGGACAACAGCTAAGAACTGTTTTTCAGTTACAATATAATTTAACTCTGAAGGAGTCAAATTTTTACTTGTATAGTAGATGGCATAAGGAATCAGGTATTTTTGTCCCAAAATAGCTCCTAAAGCTGTACTGAGGCATCTGTTGAAATATGAAAAGGTAATTTCCAGTTAGGTCCCCTTAAAATAGGTGCTTTAGAGATTTTTATTTTCAGGGTTTCAAAGGCTAACTGGCAGTCAGGATTCCAATTAAATTCATAGTCCTTGGTAAGTAATTTGAAAAGTGGAGATGCTATCTTGGTGAAGTTTTCTATGAATCTTTTGTAATACCCTGTAAATCCTGAAAAAATCCTAACATCTTTTTGACAACTTGGAGCTAGTAGTCTGGAGATGACTTCAACCTTTGACTTATCAAATCTGATTCCATCTTCTGAAATGTGATTTCCTAGGACAATTCCTTCAGTAAACATCATAAAACACTTTTCATGACTTAATGAAAGATTTGCTTCTTTTCATCTCTTTAGAACCTTTTCCAAGTTTGCTAAGGCTTCTTCAAATGTGTTTCCATATACTGTGAAGTCATCCATGCATACCTATACATAATCATGTATTAGATCTAAAAAGATTCCTAATACTTCCCTTTGGAATGTTGCAGGTGGACTGCATAATCCAAATGGCAATACTCGCTAGGCATAGGTACCCCAGGGATAGGTAAATGTGGTTTTGTTTTGATCCTCAAGTGCTATTTGAATATGATTATAACCACTAAACCCATCCAAAAATGAAAAGTACTTCTTGCCTGCTAATGTGTCCAACACCTAATCTACGAAAGGTAAGGGAAAATGGTCTTTAAGAGTAGCTTTGTTTAGTTCTCGGTAGTCAATACATACCCTCCATTTTCCATTCTTCTTGGGTACAATCACCAAAGGAGAAACCCACTGACTATATGAAATGGGATAAATAAAATTGACATTTAACAATTTCTGCAATTCTTCTTTAACAATCTCCCTAAGGTTTGGATTCATCCTTCTCTGAGGTTTTCTGATTGGTTTACAATTTTCCTCTATATAGATATGATGAGTGCAAGTCTTAGGATTGATCCCTTTCATGTCAGTGTACTCCCAAGCATATGCAGAAGAGTGTCTTTGTAATGTTTTGACTAGCTTTTCTTGTTGAAATTTCTCTAGGTTTTTGTTTATGTTTAAGGTTTTTCCTGGGAATATTTCAATTGTAGAGCTACCAAATTATTCCATAGAGTAAAGAGACATCTGTCTTGATGACAAGATCTCAATGTTAGATTCTTCTTGAAATTGCTCATTTCTAAATTCTGAAGAAGATTTATAGTTTTCCAAAGTATTCAAAATCTGACTATCTTCACTAATTTCTGAAATAGTGAAGAGAGGTTGTATATCTTCTTCATCATCAATCTACTGAGTATCATCTAATTCTATGATTGTTCTTGCTGGAGGATACAAGGTAAATTTCTTGGTTGAACTTCCATCAGAGATGTACATATCACCAGATCTACAGCTAATGAAAGCATTAGCTGTAGCTAACCAAGGTCTTCCTAATATAATAGGATTTCCTCCTAGATCATTTTTAGGAGTTAGGATCATGAAATCCATAGGATACTCCCAAGAATCTAGGGACACTGGAATGTCTTCTATTATCCCATCTGGTTTGATCACAGATCTATTTGCTAATTGTAGCAGTGTGGGTGTAAAAATAAGATTAGGAAGTCTTAGTTTTTCCATGATTTTCCTACTCATGATATTGAGTGTTGCTCCTAAATCAATAAGTGTGTTTTGGATTTCAATTCCATTGATGTGTATTTTAACAACTGGATTTCCTGGGTCTAGTTACTTTGGAATGGAAATATTACCCATCATTATATCTGCTATTTTTCCTACCAGTTGTATTTTCTTTATTTCTTTTACTCTTTTTCCTGTTTTTTTCATACTCAACTCCTTTATTGTTTTTGTTAGGATTGGGATTTTCTTGATAGCTTGTAATAATGGAATCTTAATACAAACATTTCTTAACTCATCTAGGAAATCATAGTTAGGCATCATAATTTGTTTCTCTACAACACTATCAATTTGTAATCTTTCTGGAAAAGGAGGTGTAGAAGTAGATGTTGATGACTGCTCTAATATAGGAGTTGAAATTAATGGTTCTTTCTGTTTTGATTTTTCAATATTTTGGTCTTGAAAAGATGTGCTTCCCTCAAGAATTTTATTTACCCATAGAGAATCTTCCTCAGAATTGTTTTGCTCTTGTATAATTACAGAAGGTTTCTTCTTTTCAAGTATTCTTTCGAACCTAATTTGAACATCATTAAGGTCTAAAGGAGTAATAAAATAGGTTGGGAATTGTTGACCTTCTATCATATATGTATTCTGAGGGTTTTTATTGTTGGGGTTTGGTATTGGCTGGGCAGGAAATTGATTTGCTTTTTGAGGAAATGGTAATGGAAGTGCGGGATTTTGATTTTGGTTTTGATGTTGTGGATTCTGTTGAGGATTTTGTTGAGGGGGGAAGTTTGAATATGTTGGATACGAGGGATAAGAAGGTGGATATTGATAATACTGGGAGAACCTTCCATAAGGATTTTGTGTTCCTTGTGCCCAACGTTGAGATTGATTTTGAAATTGGGGCCAAGGTTGCTGCCAAGAGTTCCAATTTGGTGGGGGTTGATTATACATTTGATTATTAAACCCATGTGTCTGAGGTCCCTGCCAAGGTCTTATAGAGGCAAAGTTAAGAGATTCTATGGAATTTGTGGGTGTTTCTTCTTGAAAGACAACCTTAAGACCAGGGAGTGAAGGAAAACTCTTGGTCTCATGTTTTTCTGAACAAATTGCACAAGTCTCTATTACTTTTGCATCTAAAGGACACTCTCTCAAGGCATGCTTCTTCCTACATTTGGGACAAAAGATTGCTAAGGCATCAGCTTTAGCTTTTTGCTTGTTTTGTAACTTCAGGGTGTCTATTTGTTCACTAAGACTCCCTAGAATTTCATATTTGAATTCATCAAGCATATTACCTATTTCTGCCCTACTTACTGTTCCAGCTGCAGAATTACTTGCCCTTGCAAGAGCAGGGTCTCTTGGTACTTTTAGAATTTTAGATTTTCCTCTTGAAAGATTGATACATAATTCAGCTATATCAGGTAATGGAAGCTGAGATATGTCCCCTTTTCCCATCATATTGAGGATATCTATCCATTCATCCCTAATTGTTTTCAACAAGAGAGCTTTCAAAGTTTCTTGATCTAGGTTTTCCATTTTTTCCCTCTTGATGTTATAATTGAATCTTTCCAACAAATCTTCCAGATTTTCATCCTCTTTTTGCATCATCTTGAACACTTCTTCCTTATGATTGACTGGTATACAGTAATCCAGGTATCTATCTAGAAATGCTCTCCTCATTTCATCCCATGTCCTAATATACCTAGTGATTAAACTCATAAACCATTTTAATGCTGCTCCTTTCAATGTTGAAGGGAACAGTTTAAGTTACTGAGCATCTTGTAGATAATCATAGGTTCTACATAGAACTTCAAATTCAAATAAGAAAGTTTCAGAATCCTCACTTTTTATTCCATGAAAGTTTGGAAGAACAGAAGGTGAGATATTTTTCATAGTTGCATTAGTCTCTTCATCTACTATAGGGAATCCAAAAGGATTTCCAGTTCCCCTTCTACCTCTTCCTCCTTCTGCATTTCCTCTTCCTCCTTCTACATTTCCTCTACCTCTTCCTCTATCTCCTCCTCTTCCTCTACCTCCTCCAAATAGTGTATGTTCTCCATTAAATACTTCTCCTTCCCCTTCTTCTGCCATGATAGACTCTTCTGAACTGATATAGGGTTCATTTGGAAGAGCTAGTTGTTCTACTGGTTCTTCTATTAAGTGTATATTGAAGAAATAGTCCTCTTATTGCTCTTCATTAGGGATTTGTAATTTTTCTGCTGGAATATATTCCCCTGTGGAAGTGAAAAAGGTTATCCCTTATGTAGGAGTCCTTGGATCTTCTTCCTCTAAATTGCTTCAGTGGATGAAGTGGGGGATCTTCCTGATGGGATATATGATCTTGAGACTTCTGGAAGCCTATGACCAGTATAGTATGGAATGTGAGTTTGAGTTGGAGGTGTTCTACTTCTTGGTCTTGGTGGAGTGAGTGGAGTTGTGGGAATTAAACTTCTGCCTCTTACAAATCTACCGCTAGAATCTCTTTCTCTACGCATATCATTGTTTTTGGAAAATAGGAAATAAGGCTACCTAGTTATACCTCCTCGGCAACGACGCCAAAATGTTTATTCAATTTAGTGTCCTAAATTGATAGCATAAATTATCGACCAGGGCTTGTAAACTGATGAGGTATACTTGCACTATATGTGCCTAAATATCCTTATTCTTATTTCATTGTTTTCAGTATTTTGTTGATGTTTTAAAGTTTTTTTTATGTTTGAGTTGTAGTATGTTATTCTATGTTCTATGTCAAAAAGAAAAGACATGGAACCTTAGACTCAAAACAGAGTGTAGTTGTAAATTATGTCCCTAATTAGGAAAATGATGAAAAAAATAGAGCATTCTAATCCATGGATGTCCTAGCTTACAAATGAACATGAAATGTAACTCAAGACATTATATTTCAACCTAATCCTTTTAGTTAGAGGTTTGTTGGAATAGTTTGTGAAAGAGATTGAACTCCAATGTGATGAGGATCTTCCTAAAAACAGATAGCAACTTAGAATATTATAGTGCAATCCTTTTCATATGATAGAGATATTTTGGAATAGCTTGAGAAGAAAATTGCTATAATATGCTAAGGATCTCCTATGAATATTTGAAACTGCTTATGACATTACAGCTAGATCTCATTCATCAGCTAGAGATTTATTGGAAGAGTTTATTGAAGGAGATTAGATATAATGTAATAAGGATCTTCTACTCAACAAGTAACCCACAATATTACAATTAGGTCTTTTCTGTGATTTAGAGATTTATTGGAACAGTTTTGAGAAAAAGACTATTTGTAATAATATGAGGATCTTCTATCTAATTGCAAAACAGGAAATGCTAATAACTCAACATAGTACAACCAAATCTCATTCGCATAATAGTGATATGTTGGAAAAGCTTTTAAGAAAAAGAATGGTTGTAGGATACTGAGGATATTTTAATCTAAATGAAAAAAACTAAAGTGCTGGTAACTCAGGATGTCACAATTAAATCCATTCATTGAATAGAGATATGTTGGAAAACTTTTGAGAAAAGACTAACTATAACATCATGAGGATCTGTTAGTTAAACAAACAATGTAAGACATAATGCTAAAAGATATGAACTCAGAAAATTGTCTAAGTGAGAAATATAACAAAATAGTACTGAAAGCTACTTATCTTGAAAGCATGTCGAAGCCTCCTTGGATAGCAGGGGCCCTCTGCTATCAATTCGGCATAAAAATATTTAACTCCTCAAGTTTGTCTTCAATACAGCATCCGAGTTATGCTTCTTTTTATTATAAAAAATACTTCAAAACAAAGTATCACAGTATTGGAAAAATAAGAGTTAACTTGCGTTTCTCGGTCTCACCAAGCTAAATTTATAGGCAATTACATAGTTGATATTGAATGAAATTAGGCACAGGTGTATTCTAAAGTCAAAATCAATATAAAACTCCTTTTTAGGACTCGTGATTTTATGAAAGAAAATCAAGAGTCCTTATCTTTATAGAAATCTAATTCTCGGACTTTTGGTTTGACCACGTGCATAAGCATCTCCAGTTATTGACTCAGCCTTGGTGGATGACAAGGAATGATGTAGGAAATATTTAGAATCTAACCATATACGCCTTTTCTTCAGATGACACTTGTAATATGTTCAAACACCAAAATGGCTAAGGAATGTCTAACTGGCTACAGAATGACTACATTCTGTAGCTAAAACTGCTCAGAAATCATTAAGACAACAAAACCACAAAAGTACAAGTTAGTCATTGCATGTATTCCTTAAGTGATTTTAATCATTCTTGTTGATCTTTAGGTCTATTAAATGAGAAAAGGAATGATAAGATGAAGTGGAATTTGGCAAAGGAGAAGACACTTTTAGGGCTCAACAATAGGCATGTACACTTAAATGGAGTAGTCTAATGAGTCGACGTTTCACCCCTCGTGTTACGCGTCGACTCGTTGCCAGTGACCTCCTCCGGTAGACCCTCCACCCCTGGTCCCCGACTTTGTTAATAGAGTCGAACTCTTATCCACCTCCTCACCGTATGCACTCCAGACTCTGTTTCCCAAGCACCACCTCCAACTGACTAGACGTTCAACCTACCTACAGGTTGGAAAATTAATGCAAGATCTAGGGAATTCTAATACGAATTCAAATTTTAAATTGAATGAGTTAAGACGACATGAAGGGAAACCTACTAAAATGTCGACTCGTTGTATGAGTCAACGATTTCGCGTTAGGTGGAATTCTTCCCTTGTGGCCGAGTAAGATACAAAAACATCGAAAAATGGGCACGCGAGAAATCAATTGTTTAATTTTGAACTTACATCATGTCTTCTGAATGCGCTTTTTCATATGTCATGCCGAGACATTTGTTGTTGTGAGATCTTTATTGCCATATGTTAGTGCGATATATTTGTTGCTCGAGATTTTGTTGCCATTTTTTTCATTACCCAATTTTATCATTACTGTCTTATATGTGTGTTGTGAGACATTTGTTTTCATGTAATTGATTCCCGCCATTTTTCAAAAGAAATTTGTAGAGGACGACGTATGGGAAGACATTGATATCCATACATTTGTGTCCAATTGTGAGAACAAGCATTGAGGAAGAAATGAACTGTCTTTTCATTAGAACCTATCAGATGAAGAGGAAGTGCCCAATTTATAGGAACCTTTTGCAGTTGTGGAATACTTTCCTTTTGCAGTTGTGGAGTCCTTTCCTTTTCCAACAAAGCTAAATTTACTGCAATTTTTAACAATTTTCTTGCATTTTTTACACATTTTCAACATTTTTTTTTCTCCTATTAGCAAATTTTCTAACAAATTTTCTCATTTTTGTTAAAAACATTCTAGGTTATGGGTGGGTTGCATTCACAGCTAGTTTTCAGGGCAGTGTATTGAAGAAATGTAGTGAGCAGAGGTAAATTGCTACCAGATATTCTTACATTCCTCTTTTCTATTGTCACTAATTCTGTTAAAAAAAAAATAAGAATGCTTCCATAATAGTGACCATTGACTTGCCGCAATAGTGACTAGTGAGTTTCTGCAACGACCACCCAACGAGTTTTCGTAATGGGTGAACCAAAAAAAACTCACTTGTCACTGTTGCGGAAACTCACTAGTCACCATTGCAACAACTCTGTAGCCTAATGAGTCATGCTCATGTTACATATTTTCAGCCAAAAAAAAGAACGACTTACAAAGTATTACTAGTCATAGATGAAAGAATCTCAACTAATAATTTAAAAAAACCTAACACACTTAAATATTTCTCCTAATCAACCTAATAAAACTAGGCCAAACTAGTCAACTTAGGTCAAACTAGTAATTATTAAATCTAGCAAACCTAGGTAAACCTAGTAAATCTATGTCAACCTAAGTCAACCTAAGTCAACCTAGTCCACTTAGGTAAACTTGGTAAACTTGACAAACTTAGGTCAACTTAATAAACCGTGGTTAAACTAATAAACTTAGGTCAACCTATTTAATATATTAAACCTAGTATATGTAGATCAACCAAATAAACTTAGGTCAACCTAGTCGACCTAGTAATTATTAAACCAAGTAAACCTAGTAAACTAGTAAACTTAGGTCAACCTAGTAATTATTAAACCAAGTAAACCGAGTAAACTAGTAAACTTAGGTCAACCTAGTAATTATTAAATGTTTAGTAAACCAAGTAAACTAGTAAACTTAGATCAAACTAATAAACCTAGGTCAACTTAGCCAACTTATGTCAACCTAAGTCAACCTAAGTCAACCTAGGTTAAACTAGTAATTATTAAACCAAGTAAACCTAGTAAACTAGTAAACTTATCAAGGTGTCTATTATGTGTCTAATTGGAATTATGATTTTATTATTTAAACCTTTAGTGCTGAGTTCCCTCATTGTTTTTTTTTGTTTTTTGCACCCCCTGTCGAATATTTGGGATATGATTATCCCAGATGGTTCTATTTCAGTGTAACCATATTCTCCAAAGGACCAATCCTCAAAGGATATAAATATGCCCCAAGAATGGGATTTTTATCCACTCTTTGAGGCATTCCCCTAACAACCTACCTGACCACATCCACACGTAGGACTCCTAAAAAAAATCATCCTCCATACCACCTGTGAAAAAACACAATATGCAAACATGTGAGTCATTGGCACTTGATTATCACAACATAATAGGCATTTTTTTAAGTTAAAAAAAAATTGAACACTTCATAATGAATGAGTTGGAAGTAATCATTGACATTAATCAATATAAAAAACAATGTTACTCCCCTCGAATTGCATTATAAATAATGTATTTCATTTGTTGTGACGAATATTCAATAAATCTAGTGTAACATTGAAAGAATACATGTTTTTTTTTTTTAATTGTTATAAAAATATTATACTAATTCTTTTTAACTCATTATTATCGGAAAAAATTATAATAAAATTTTGTAATACATATATATGTTTTTAAATTTATAAAAATATAAAATATAAAACAAATATTTTTAAATTTATTAAAATAAAATATAAACATAAACTTAAAGTTAATATTGTTTTATAATGTACAATACTAAACTTAATTAATTGAAAAAATGAAAAATAATACGCTCCTACTTAACATGTAGTAAAATATGGTTTATAAGTTGGAACTAATTGTTTATAAAGTTGTGATTTATGAACAAATATTTTTTTATTAAAGAAATGAAATAACTTAGATTTAGAAATTGGAGGAGCAGACATGGTGTACACATAAACACAAAACAATATTCTCTATTACACTCTTGCATTCATTTACAATACAATTATATAGTTGAACTTAGATCCAACTACTTCTAACCTTAGAGATAGGAGTTGAGAAAATCTTTTTACTACCTCCTAAAAATCTCAAACCAATTCCAAAGTTAGCATGAAAGCCATGGAAGCATTATTTCCAAGTCTCTCCATTAATTCTTACAAGGCAAACATAAGAAAACACACATGACACAAATAAGAATTATTTTTGTCTGACTGGTCTTCATCAACACTCACATCCACTCTGGAATGTCACAAACATTGTTGTTTCTTCACCGCCACATCTTCGAGTTTGTCAATTGACCTTCGACCATTGTTGATGTAACTTGCAGGGATCAACAATATTAAAATATTGAATTGTCGAGGTTTTCCCCGATAAGACCGTCAAGTAATAAACTAATATATGGACCTACCATCATTTGTCAAATATTTCACTTTCGACTATTCGTCAGGTTGCTAGGATGGAGTTTTGGATATCGAATGTGTTCAAAAAGTTGATCGTAGAACTTGACCTTACTAACACATAAGAATTGATGTTCCTGATATCGACGTTTGTAGTTTGAGAACCATGAGTCCTTTTTATAACTAGAATAAAAAATACTTAACAAATATATCGCACAACAACAAAACTAAATAATCATGAAACTATCAGTTTTCATAGACAAGTCACCACGTCCCTCCCCTGGCACAAGTCAAGGGTTGTTCATCCGGTTCATATGTAGAAGTTTCATTTTGGAGTTTCTCCTCTACACAAGGAAATTGTTAGGAGTGGTCGAGTTCTCACAAAAAATATCACTCACATATTTAGTTAATCGACTCAATATGTTGTTATACAAACTCCAAATAACTTTAAAACATAATTCATTTCACCTTGACAAAAAAATTTCGATGATCACCATTCTCCTTCTCGCACAATGATTGCACCCAATATCTTCATGTTCTTGGTGTCGTTGATAACAACAAACTTGGTCCACTATGGCCTTCTAATCCCATGTGTAGTTGATCACACAAGTGCGAAGAGGTTACCAGCTTCTTCCAAATTAGCACTGTGAATTGCTAATTTTAATGTTTCTCGTAGTCCTTATTAGTATTAATTATTCTTCGGATAAGTAATGTATTGGGATGCCTAACTTCATCTCACAAAATCCTTTAGTATGTTGGCACTCTCTATATAGTGATCGCCTTTGATAAAAAATCACATTTCCAACAAGAATGATACTAAAGAATTGTTTCATATCTCCCGCATATATCGCAAACAAACATGACATATACCATCATAAAAGTGATGATACTAACAAATGAAGTAATTAGAATGTCAATTCCATGGTGATGAGCTGATCATAGGTATACAAAAAAGAAACTTTTATTTGTCATATGAATCTTATGCTTTTTATGTTTGTTGGCAAAATTTTGAATGAGAAACATATGTACACTCACCGCAAGCATCTCTCACCAATTAAGAACACAAACTCGGGATCACGTGCTTGACCGTGGAGTTGAAGCGCTTTGAGATGGGGCAACATCGACCTAGAGCCTTTATTCACTACAAGGAAAATACCCTCTAGCGTATGTTTTTGAGGAACCCCTTATAAAAATACCCCATACATCCATTTCTAGTGGAGGTTACTAGAGGAGGTTGACAAGGGCGGAGGGTTTTACGGATGTTTTCCCGCTTGGTGCGCTTATCATCCGAAATCGCACCGTGCTCTCATATGAGCTGAAAGCACCGGTGTGCATAAAACATTGGCACACCGAATACTATGCACTCCATACACACTCACTTCGTGCATCATATTACTATAAAGCACCTAAGCTTCACAACTCTTCCGCGTCGGCGCATCATAAAACACCGCGCCAAAATAGAAAAGCGTTGGGTGCAGGATTAAGAAAACCGCACTAGTGCATCATACAAAACACCGCGCCAAAACAGACCGACCGGTGCGTTCGTAAGAAACAACACCGTGCACCTATAAAACCCACACACCGCGAAAAGGGTTAAATAAATAAAAATTACTACTAACTCGCATTTTTCACTTTTTTTTTAGTGTTCCGAGCTCAATCTGCGGTGTGCTCTACAAGAGAAAGCACGAGTGCACACAAAACATTGGCACACCGCATCACTCTGTGCCCTCTAGACACAATCCCCACCCGATGAGTCCTATTCATCGTAGAGCACCGGGTGCTTCACAACTCTTTCGTGCCTAGTGCATCATAAAACATCGCGCCAAAAACAGAAACTTCTCGTGCGATGTTAAGAAACCGCACCGGTGCATCATAAAACATCATGAAAAAAAATAGAAACCGACCGGTGTGTTCGTAGAAACAACACCGGTGCGTCCCTATAAAACCCGCGCACCCAGAACATGGTTAATTAAAAAAACAATTACGCCCAAAAAACCGCAATTTTCACTTTTTCTCAATGCTCAATCATCGTGCACTCTACAAGAGAAAGCAACTGGCCGCACAAAACATTGGCACAACGGACACCATGCGCTCCCGTCCACACCCACCCGGTAAGCGTCCCTATTATTGTAGAGCACCAAGCAGCCACAACTATTTCCGCCCTTGCAGTCATAAAACACCGCTGCCAAAAAACAGGACTTTCTCGTTATAAAGAGTTAAGAAAACCGAACCGTTGCATCATAAAACACCTGTGCCAGAGAAACCACTCGGTGCGGTCTTAGGAAACCGACCGTTGCGCTATAAAACCCCGTGAACCGAATGTCTGCTAAATAAAAAAAAATTGGCTTTTACGGCAAAAAACCGCATTTTTCACTTTTCTCGTTGCTCTAGAGCTCTTTCAAGACCGTGCAATTTATCCTTGTCCGATCCGCCCTCTGACATCGGTGCTCCCATTGCACCCATCGCACTACACTCGCTGGCGTCGTGCATTGCCCACCAATCTCTAGCTTTCATTTTTGCAAAATGGTGGGAAAAATTTTCTTTTTTCAAATTCTGCTGACCCAATATGCCTCCTCGATGGCGAAATGTATAGGTATTTTTCTTCTTTTTTTTCATAATTAACCTTTTTAGTGGATTATAATTTCAAATAACCTTAAAATTAACCATTTAAAAAGAGATGTCACACAATGCGCACAAGTCGTTTGGTTTGCACCGTGTAGCGTGTT
This sequence comes from Pinus albicaulis, assembly GCA_034641835.2. Classification (NCBI taxonomy): domain Eukaryota; kingdom Viridiplantae; phylum Streptophyta; class Pinopsida; order Pinales; family Pinaceae; genus Pinus; species Pinus albicaulis. The sequence continues at coordinate 1,119,309,229 of CM076581.1, read as the reverse complement.
GCTTGTAAAATTTACAGAGTCGCACTACAACCGGTGCTAAAGGTATTTGCACCGTGTCCCGGGGGCGGTACCAAAAAGGCGCCCCGTGTTATGTTAAAATTTAATAGAAAAGTGAGGTGAGGTCATTTAGTCGGTCGCACTATTGACCATGGGAATAGCAACGTGGTGCGTTGAAAGAAATATCCACCCCGATGTCTAACGCCGCACCGCATTCGGCATTCCGACAAGGTCAAGAGTGTGGCCTAGTAAAATACCAAACCGTTGACTACATAATTTGTCGGAGCGCTGCGCCGACACAATTACATGCGTCGGAGCATATATTTTAGTCAGCGCATCGCTCTTCTAACACCATATATAGTCAACGGTGCTTTAAAAAGTTTCGCTGTGCACCACATACCGCGCATTGTATGTCATCCGGCACCGCCCGCGGTGCGCTAGGAAACAAACTCCACACCCGAACCGGTGCATGATCTGTTTTTCCCGGGTGCATCGATCGGTATGCTCTTTTTTTTTCCAAAAAAATTATATATGTATATTCCTAAATACATGTCCGATTTAATAAAAAATATTTTATTTAATATGTCATTGATTCGAGAGAGAAGAGGAGGAACAACGAGCAACAACAGCAGATCAAGATGACATGGTTTGCCTGTGTGGAGGCACGCGAGAGAGAGAGATGAGTACCCTCGCCCCTTTTTACATCGGATAGCTAGGGGCTCCTAACGTGTAGGACTCCTCAAGTTCTATGAGGAGGCTACTTCCCCTAAAGGCCCATAGTGTGTTTTTGAGACATCTTATCCGTAGTTGGGAATGCCCACCGACATGCTTTCAAGGTTGGTCCCTAACCAATGGTACACACCCACCGAGGGAGGATATATATTTCATTATAGGGCTATCGAAGGAGAGGGGTGTATTTTCCCCTGTTCCTAGAGGTTCCGAGCCTGGTTGTGTAGTAGGGAGTCAGCTTAGTTTACTCCCGCAGGTACATTGGAGCATCAGTAGTGTCTCCTCGTAGAGTTTCGTGTTGTTGGAGGCCGCTAGCATATTGATGCATTTGGTAGTGAGGACGTGCGTGTGCCTCTCACTTCTCATTTCGACTATTTTACACAACACCACATGACGGGCAGCACGTTAGTTTCTCACTTCTATATTATGTTTATTCTTTAGTACAAGAACCACGACTTGTCGGTGGTGCCCGCCATTTTTTTGTGGTAGTTCACGATGTACTCTTAGATAGATGTTGTGCTCATGCACAAGGGAGGGTCAACTTCCCTTTTTTTCTTTCGTAGAGATTTTTTTTGTTTATTTTTTTAGAGGTTTCGAGAGATGAGGCATACTTTTGTTCAGCACTTCGTAGGTCGATGTTGGAGGCACGTATGCACATGTGGGGGGTAGATGATGCCCAAGAGAGGAGAGACTATGTTTCCAACCGAGATATCACATGATGCACTAGACTTACTATCCAATGTTGACGAGCTTCATTCCTTCTATTATGGTCCCATGTCCTTACGTCGGATTGATTGGCGAGGGTGTGCCAACATCCCTCTTCACATATGATGAGCCACCGGATGATAGAAGTAATATTACTCGTTTTATATATATTTATTCTAACATGTTCTTTAACTTGTTTTTATTAAATTGTGTAATGAAATTGTCTAATTATTGTTGTGTACTCGTATATATTTTGCGTATATTGGCTCTTTTGATAGGCGAGGAGATGCCGGCATTCACCACATGATCCGTGTGTGGATCCCCATGATGATGAGGGAATGCTAGATGTTGAGGATTATCAAGAGGCCAATGCGGAGAGACATGCTCCTAGTGGTGTGTCGATACCGCCTTTTGCTAGGCGCAGCCAACTTGATACTAGATATAGGATGGAGTTGGGCGACCAACTCATTGCATTAATCGTTGAGTGGGAGCATCGTGCCCGCTCATTATAGAGACATACGGCCCCGATGATAGCCTATTACAGATGTGGAGAGGCATACCATGTGACATGTACAGACCCGATGCGGCATGACGTAGGAGCTACGAGTAGTTGTTACGTGATCGAGGAGGATCGTTGCACATTATAGGCGTGGTCGAGCCGCAAAGCACGTGATGGACAGTCTGCGAGCGTTGACTCATCATCTCATGATCGTTCACCTCACGCCCGCAGGATGAGCATGAGCTCTGCGTGAGCATCTAGCAAGCAAACATCATGGAGATGAGGCCGGGAACATCAGCCCACGCCCACCAAGCGACTGCAGCATCCATCAATACTCATGATAATGAGCCGAGTTAGATCGTCGACCGTCGAGGTCTGCACCATTGATCGAGCAAGCCTCCACTATTACCGATATTGATGTTGTACTACCACCGCTTGATCCATGAAATTTATATTACGATTTGTATATTTTTTAACATTATTCAGCTATATATATATATATATATATATGGTCCATGTATTTTATGTTCATGTTGCAAATTGTACTTAATTTACATGTTGGTGATCATCATGATGTGTATATTGTTAGGTCATGTTAGATATGTTCATTTAATGTACAGCAACTTGCAGATAGATGTGTATGTGATAGCATAACTTATTTGACATGAGTTTTATATTTTTGATGTTCGTGTTTCTGATGACGTTAATATATAATTTTAAATTGTGTTTTGTTAGATGGTCATGATCACGATGATGTTAGCGATTTTGAATGTGTTTTTTTAGCCGAATATGATGTTTGTATGATGGTTATCATGATCGTGATGTTTGTTAATTAATTTAATATTAAATGACCATGTTATTTATTAAATATTATGTCATGATTGTAATTTAAATTTAAATTTTAATTGTATGTAAAATTGTATTTGTATTTGTAATTGTAATTTTACTCGTAATTGTATGTAAAATATTTAATGTAAATTTTTAATTGTAATTGTAATATTTAATTTTTTGTGAAATGATTGTAATTTTAATTTTAATTGTAATTGTATATATGAAAAATTGTAAAATTGTAATTCTAATTCTAATTGTATGTAAAATTCCAAAAAATTGTAATTGTAATTGTGTGTAAAATATTTGTAAAATTGTAATTGTAATTGTAAATGTAATTCTAATTTAATTCTAATTGTGCATGTGAATATTTGTAAAAATTTTAATTGTATTACTATGAAATGATTGTAATTTTAAAAATTCTAATTGTATGTAAAACTAAAATTGTAATTGTAATTCTAATCATAATTGTATGTGAAATTGTAAAATTGTAAATCGTAGTTGTAATTGTAATTTTAATTTTAATTGTAATTGTATGTAAAATATTTGTAAAAATTATAATTGTATCAATGTGAAAAATTTTAATTGTATTAATGTGAAATGATTTTTATTAAAATATTTAAATTTGTAAATTTGTAAATAATTGTAAAATAATAAATCTAGAATAATATGAATTTTTGTAACATAATAAAGTTTTAGAAAATAATGCAAATAAATTCATGTACTTTAGAATTATCGTTATTTTATTATGATCTTACATACAAAAAAAAGAATCAGAGTATCAGATCCGTGCACTTATCATCGCTAACACGCATCGTGTGTGTCTTGATACTAAGACGCACTCGCAAATGCTTCACAACTCTTCCGCACCGGTGCAGTCATAAAACACGCACCAAAAACATAAACCTTGATCTTAAGAAACTACACCGCTGTGCCTATAAAACCCCCACGCACCGAACAATGTTATTCCAGAAAGTGCGTATTGGAGCAGCGTGAGGGTTTGAATCGTAAGCAAGAATTTTTCCCCGAGGAGATGAGGGTTTGAAAAGACGAGAGTTCAAATTTTGGCTAAGAATTTTATAGCGAGATAAAATGAGTGATTCAAACAGAAAGACGAACAAAGATGCTTACAAGGATGTAGACGACTACATAGCTCGACGGAGTACAAAAGGAGAAAGGAAGTACATGTTGAGACGGCAGAGACATTCGCTTGAGGCTAGCGATAGGGTTAAGAGGTCCCATGATGGAGAAATCGAGAGCAGAGTTGATGCGCAGAAAGATCAATCGAGACAGTGTGATAAAGCCAAGAGGCACCATGAAGGGGAAGGATTCTCATTCCCTTAAGGACAACAAGAAAAGATCAATCGACGCTGTTGATAGGGCTGGTAGGTCCCATGAAGGGAAAAATTCTCCAGTATGTGTTTAAAAGCGTACTAGGAGTATTGTCTAAGCTTCGCTTGGCTTACATAAACTTTTACCGCAAAGATGACGTCGCATAAAATCACATCTTCAGTCTCAATTGAACCTGATCAATGGCATGTCTAACTTGTCTAAGTTGTAGTCTCGTGGATGAAACTAGAAAAGTGTGCTTTTTATTATAAATGGAAATCCGAAAATGACCATTTCTACGTGGGAAGAAAATCATATATATATATATGCAAAATTTACCATATTTCCACTGCAAATCGGTTTCCCCATTGGAAAAGCTAATGTAATAGCCCATTTTGCAATGTCTTTCCTCTACTCAACCCTATACTTATTTTCTATGGGAAACCATTTCCTCCACATGTAATAACCGCATCGTCTAGTCGAAAAAATCGGGTCTTCTTCTACTAACAAATTAATGAAGGACTCGTTGTCATTGCTCCAGAGACATTCAAGGTCGGGTTTCTCGTAAAACGGAGATTTTATAAATTTTGTTAAGATCAAGATAGAAAGCATAAAGGAGAAAAGATGAAATTGGATGCCAAGATGGAGGAGGAACTTACAAAATGAGAAACGAGATCATGGCCGGTCATGGCTTGGATCATGGGGCACATTTTCTTGTTGCAGGTTATGGAAAGGTTCAAGTTTCTTTTTCCCGAAAAGAAGAGGTGTAGTTTTGAAAAGAAATGGTCAAATATTTTTCATGAAAAATGTACATTTCCAACATGTCCATTTACACCATTTTTTTGGTCATCTAACCTACCATCATTAGATGGACCCAAGTACACCATGTAAGACCAATTTTACCCTCAAATGAAAAATTGCCTTCACTATGTTAAATAACTTAATAAACCATATTTATTAGGTTGTTTATGGTCCAAACAGGAAACCCCAAAAGGAAATATTAAACAAACCTATATTTGTTTGATTTTCCTCATGGAATAATTAATTAAACCATAATTTAATTATTATTCCCAGTTATGTTTAACCCAAAAACAAAGAAATTAATGAGATAAACCCTTAGTTATCTTATTATTTTCTAGGAATAATTATTTAAATCTTATTTAGATAATATTCCTTGTTAAATATGACCAAATCACCCACCATTAATCAAATAAATCATTATTAATTTGATTATCTCCCAACCACTTCCTTAAAAAGATAAATAAATCATTTATTTATTTATTTTTCACTAATCAAGGGATTTGACCCAAGTCAAACACCCTTTCCCTCTAACAAATAATAATAAAATATTCCATAGAGGTGGATCTAGATGTGATTAACATTATTTTAATCATGCACCAAGATCTAGAAAGACCCAATATTTTGTTATAAATAGGAGGGTTTTCCCCATCATTCTTCACCTTTTGTTGCCTATTAGATCACTCTGGATCTATACACTTGGTCTCATTTCTGCCATTTTGCTCCCATTGAGCTCTACCTTCTACATTGGGTTTTTTATCTACAAGAGAGAGAAAACTTAGATCTGAAGTGCTGAGGACTACAAAGAACTCATCCCATTGAGGAGATCTGGATACACCTTCTTGTTTCCTCCCAGGTGCCCTGTAATATAAAAATTCATTCAAAAAATCGTGTTCTTGTCTTGTCTGTTGGATGCATGGAGCAAACTCTTTACTTTACTGTTTAATGTCTTTCCATTTATAGATCTGTTTGTTGCAGCACTTTAACTACTAATTGCAGATCTGAAGATGTTTTGCAGCCATTATTGTTGTTAGGGCTATTAGTTATGCGTAGCTAAAGTGGTTCTTTTTCGTACGCTTCGACGAAGAATTCATACTAACAAATGGCGACTCCACACCGGTTTTAAATTACGACCGCTGTCATTTTTCATATTCCTGCATATCCAGCTACTTCAGGCCCTAGGGCTTCTTTTTTAGCTGCTTAGTTTTTCTCTTTTCATGTCATTTTTCTCACATAAAACCCTAAAACATTAAAATTTCTAACTTCCGTGTGTTTCTGGCCCTATTGCGCAGGTAACCGACACCAGCTGCACCTGAGACGGCAACTTTTCTGAAAATCTGCCGCCGAGACAACCGGAACGGGGGGTCGCACTTTTCGGCCCTAAACCTGCGACCTGGACCTTCAGGTCGCACTTTTCAGCCTGTTTCTTGCGACTTGCACTCAAATCAGGTCAGAACCTGCGACTTGTCATTTTTTCAGCAATTTTTCTGCAATTTTTCTGGGTTCTGCTGCAGCTTCTGTCAGGGTCTTCCAGCCTCTGTCTCAGCCCGCCTTGACCAAGATCTGATCTGTTTTTACTCATCTAAGTGGGAACTCAGCCCCTTAGGGCTTTAGTACCCAACACTTTTTGTGGAAGAGTTTTAGCTGTTTCAGCCGTCGGTTTCAGAGCTTTTGCCCCCTCTTTTTCCAGATCTGTTACCTCCCTTTCAGATCCATTGAAATCGGCCTCTTTTCCTTTCAAATCACCTCTTGTCGTTTTGTTTGGACCTCCTTTGACGGCCTCCACCTCGCCCCCTCCGGTTTTTGCTGATTTCCTTCCTTTTTCCAGCCACCTTGCCTCCGTCTCTTGGCTGTGATCTGCACCTCTTTCCTACAGCTTTATCCTCCAGATCCCTATCCCTTTCGACCCTAGATCTGTTGAGCTCTTTTTGTGTGTGTTTTACATAGTTTTTCCCTTTCTTTTCAGCATAGTTTTGAGAGACCCACTCTCTTGGCTGTGATCTGCACCTCTTTCCTGCAGCTTTATCCTCCAGATCCCTATCCCTTTCGACCCTAGATCTGTTGAGCTCTTTTTGTGTGTGTTTTACATAGTTTTTCCCTTTCTTTTCAGCATAGTTTTGAGAGACCCACCTTCTTGGGTTAGATAGATGCACAAGTAGCTGTTATTTCTCTGTTATTTCAGCATTATATTCTGTTCTCTGTAGGTTTATTTTCAGCTACGCAGCACACTTTTTTCTTGCTCTCAAAACGGAAAGGGTTTAAAAATTAAAATTAACGCACGCCACACAATGACCCTAAGCGAAGAAGCGCCTGGTTAACACCGCCTGGCAAAGACTCTAAAATCAATTGTTACTGCACCTTATCTGCCCTTGACATTACTTGATTCTGTCCCTTTCTGCCCTTGTCGGTTTCCTTCTTCCTGTCATCATTGCGCCCCCAAGGCACCTTTCTCGGAGACTTCTTGGCCTTCACCCTCAGTTTCCGGTTGATCGACCTGCTCTGCACCGCCGTCGTCGAGCCAGTCCACCTTCGAGTCCGCACTCCGACTCCTCTCCTAATTCATCGGGTCCTCCTTCTCCTCCTGGTTCTCCCCCTGTTACCTTCACTATGTCTGGTCCAGGGCCTAACGCTAGCGGTTCTCCCGGCCCCAATGCCGACCCTACTTCTAGCAGAACCGCCACAAGCACTACCCCGGCCACCCCTGTGCTGCCGTACATTGCAGGCCTCAGCCTCCCCGATTTCCATCAGTTGATTAATGACCCCATTCACCACAATGCTACCTGGCCCGCTATGCCAACCAAGCTGCCCTCTGACATCCCTAAGTTTGAGGGCCTCAATGGAGAAGATCCAACCAATCATGTCCGGTCTTTCCACATGTGGTGTTCCTCCAATTCCATTACCGATGACTCCATCCGTCTTCGTCTGTTCCAACGCACGCTTACCGGCGAAGCTTCTAGATGGTATGTCGAACAAGCCACCTCTTCCCATACCACATTCGAGACTCTTGCCCAAGCCTTTTTGTCATACTTCTAGCTCCCTCTCCGATACGACACTGGCACGGAGCTCTTGACTTCCTTTAAGCAATCCTCTTCAACACGCCTTTCTGCCCATGTTCAGGAATGGCGACGAAGACGGAGCTTATGTCGAGCCCCTCCCTTTGAAGATCGAGTTTACATGGACTGGTTCCTTCGCACCCTTCCTTCTCCCATCGGCAAAGATGTCGCCTCTCACTTTCCTCAAACTGAAGAAGCCGCCCTCCAACTAGCCTTAAAATATGACCTGATCTACGCTCAATCTGGTTATGTTTATACCGTCCTTCCTGACATCCCCAGGCCCGGTGGCGCTAACGCCCCGGGGGCATCTCATTCCGCCGACGGTATCGTTGGATCTCTTTCCCATCCATCTGCTCACCCTCCTATGGGCTATGGTCTCCCCCAGGGAGGGGCCAGCACCTCAAGCACTCTTCCCCCTCCCGGCAACATGTATCCAGGATACGGCATGCCTCCTCCTTTTGCCCAACCTCTTGCTTACCTCAATGTTGCCCAACCCAACCCTTACCTTTATCCACAGCCTGGTGCGCCAGCTCCTCCAGCATATGCGCTTCCACATCCCTTGCCTCCTCACAACCCGCAACAGCACTTACAGCCCCCTCCAGGGCAAGTATTTGCACAGCAGGGTGCGACTAATCCCCCTTCTTCTCAAAGAAGGCGGAGATGCAACCAGAACCAATCTGCCCCTGGTAGCCGCGGACCCAACTCTAGTGTGGACCCTAACACTAGCAACCAGCAACAGGGCATTCCGCCCAAGTCGGACAGGCCGCTTCGCACAAACAAGCCCTGTTCGTGTTGCGGTGTTTATGGTTATTACACTCACGATTGTCCCCTCTTACCCCAGATGCGGAAAATGTGGGAGTCTCAAGCCACATTGCGCGGACAACACACCTCACCTCATGCTCCTCCTAATGTGGCCACTACTCAACCAGCTGTGTTTACCGATCCCTCCCCTCAGCAAGGATTCGTGGCTACCCAACCGCCCGATAACTCGGTCGCCACTCCCCCCTCCATTTCTGGTTCCTCCGATTACCAGATCCTTATGATGCACTCCGATCCTACCCCGCCCGTCGATCTTCACCTTCAAACTCGGTCTCATCAGTACCCCAAGCCTCCTGCTCAGTCTGCACTCGAGTCTCTCTCTTTAGGTTCTACAGAGCCTCTTTCGACATCCCCTGGCCCCCTACATATCCCTCAACCCAAAGTTGAGGTCCATACCAAGATTCCCAAGGGACCATTACGTCGAAATGCTGCTCCTGGTCGCGCTGCTCATTCGTATAGTATAGTAGATGATTTGGTGCAATCCCCTGCTGCCATTTCCACACTGGAACTCCTCCAGTCATGCCCTTCCCAAAAGAAGGCTCTACTATCTGCCATGGGCGCTGTAGATCCTGCTGATGACCAAATGATTGTTTTCGACGCCACTCAATCGGACCATCCCCCTCTTCCTCCTTCCGTCGCCTTCCAAATCCCAGTCAAAATCCGGAACGCCAATGTATCCCGGTGTATAATTGATGAGGGGGCATCCACCTGCGTGATGTCCGCTTCGGTTTGGAAGCAACTCGGATCCCCTGAGCTGGCCCCTTCCACGATCACCCTTCGAGCGTGGGACGGTCATGCCTCCCAGCCCATTGGCCTGTTTCGTAACTGTCCCATCACCCTCGCCAGTAAGACCGTTTGCGTTGATGTCGAAGTCATTGACGCCCCTCTAGACTACGACATTCTATTGGGGCGAAGCTACACCTATGCCATGTCTGCTGTCCCATCCACGGTTTTC